>CM064867.1:3040898-3365629 GCA_032719365.1 Prinsepia uniflora | reverse complement strand
TATTGGTGGAACGCTGCTGGAAACGGTAGTGAAATTCGACAGGCGCGCACTGAAAAAGGAAGCGAACTTCGGCAGTCAATGTCTGGTCAACGCATACAAAAAAGGCTGATGAATGGTTTGGTAGGCGTCGGTCGAAGCGTCTTAAGGACTCTCAGGATGCGAGCGTCGAACTGGGAAATAAGGCGTTAGGAAACGTGTGCCGAAAAGAAGAAGAATAGATCGGTATACGCGCGCCGAACAACCGCGCTCCAGTTCGGTTGCTGCTTGCTGAATTGGATTTTGGGATGATTAAATGGGCTCGGTAGCCTTCTACCAAAATCTGTTGAACTTTTTGGTGACCTTCTTTGCTGTGATCATAACTTCTTCGTTATAGCTCCGATTGAGATGATTCTTTCGCCTAAATTCTCGTAATTCCGAGCTCTATCCAATTCTGCACATTTATTACAAAAGATATTATTTTCTCCTATTATTTGATATTTAAACATTAAAAGATAAGCATAAAGGGTATAAAATGATGCTTAATTCAAGGCTTATCAGGAGGTAGACTGTAAAGGCCGAAAATTTGAGAAAATAAAAACTGACGGTTTTGTCCCTAAAAGTCAAAAGTTGACTTTTTGACATGTACTTTTTCTAGACAATTCGAAAGGACCGATAGGAAGGTCTTGGATTCTTAAGTTCATAGACATGTGATATGCCAAGATTGGAGATCAAATAGGTTAGATACAATTCAAAATCGATTATGGGCATTTTCGTAATTTTGGACGTAAGGGTATTTTGGTAATTTTGCATAGAGGACCTAGAATGTTCTAGAATTTTCTTCATGTTTCCCTCCCATTCTTTTCCACCGAACTACACTATTATATATATTTATGTAGGATGTGTGTTAAGGGGAAGCTCGGTGGGTGGTGGCTGAAATAGAGGAGAAAAACAAAGAAAAATGAAAATCAATAGAAAGAACTAGGGGAAGGGCAAATCAGAGAAAGAAAAAGAAAGAGAGGGAAAGAGAGGCTGAGGGAGATGGGAACTAGAACATAACAGATCGTGAATAGGAAATCGAGAAAACTCTGAAAAATCGTAAAATTGTTCGTATGAAGTCTTGGGGCATTCTAGCCTGTATCTACACTCGCTAAACACTTGGTTAGAGTCCTAAGAGTGTTCCGAAGCATAAACACTCAAATTTGGATGTAAGAACACAAGGAACAAGGAACTTGATTTTAGGCCGAAAGCTTGGGCTTCAGATAGGGATTTTGAGGTAAGTTTTCTCTATTTTGAATCCATAAATTCATTCCTCATGTTGTTTAGGTAAAATTGAACTATTAGAAAGTGAAAAACGGTCAAGAAATAAGAGAGTTTGAACCGGGTCGGGCCGCTGTGTCGGTCTAATTTGCAGATTCGACGGGAGGAAAAAGACGATCACTGCAGCAAAGTGTGGCCACCACGCGCAAAGGGCTTTCACCGATGCGTGAGAGCGCGTACGACGGTGTCTGCGGTTGCTGTCAACGTGAAAATTCTTTATTCTTTATTCTGGATTTAATGGCACAAGTTTTGAGTTAATTGGACATTGTTTGAGTATAGTTCCAAATATCCAATGTGTTATATGTATGTTGTATTCACTTTTAATCCTAAAAATTAAAATAAGGTTATTTTGGGCCTTTAATGGAATATATGGACAAATAATGATGAATTGAAAATGTGTGAGAATGATATGGTTGGTTTGATGTAGGTGATTATATTTTATGTATGTGATTATATTTGAGTATAACTAAATTTATAATAATTATTATAATAAATGGAAATTTTATGTAATGGGAAGGTTTTGGTTATGAGCATGGTATATGTGATGAGGTTTTACAAATGACCTCATTTATTGTAACTATTTTGTGGATATAATAATAATAATAATAATAATAATAATGTAACGACCCGTCCCGAGAACCAGGATTAGGGAAGTGATTAGTAGCGGATTAGTGAGTCTACCTGGTGTTTAGTTGGTTACGTTAGGCCGTTAGTGTAGAATGACGATTTTGCCCATAGTTTGGGCAAAATGTTGATTTTTTTATCGGACTTTTGATATTCACTTAGACCGAGGTCCGTTAGATAGGTCTCAACGTCCTAAGTACAATGACAGGCGGCACGCTGTCATCGGACGTCGGACGGTTTAGTTATGGGTATGAGAAGTTGAAGGGTAAAATGGTAATTTTGACTCACAAGGGGTATTTTGGTTTTTTGGTTCCTTGGGAATGGTTGCTGGGAATTGGATGAAACTTTTGGGATTGGAATGGTTGAAAATGATGGAGGAATGGCAGAGAACCGGGTACGCCGGTTCAGACTAGTTCACCCATTGAAGACGACGATGAACAGTGCACTGGTGCAGGCGCGTGAGGCCCACGCACAGCCACTTTGGGCGGCGCGTGGGGGCGCATGCGGGGTTATCTGGGGAAGTGTCCAACTAGGATTTAAGTCTAATTGTTGTAACGAATCTTTTGAGATAGGTTTCGGGTTAATCAGACGTCGATTCGAGTTAGTTCTGTGGGATCGAAGGTCTAGGGTCCCATTTAAAGTAGGTTTAGAAGTTTGGGAAAATTATGGGATTTGAGTAGGACTTTTGTGAAGTAGTTAGTAACCTCGTTATGGGTTTGGACAGGTTCGGGAAAGCCGAGGATAGCCGAATGACTGGGAACGGCGTAAGTGCGCACGTATCGAGGCGACGTCGAATGGTCTGTGAGTGGACTTTGCTTTCTAACTCTTGATGCATGCATATATGTTTTTATATGTTTTCTATACTTGATCCTATGATTTGATTTATGAATGTGATGGTTTACGATTTTCACGTTTTACGAGGTTTTGATAAATATCGTGATTTGAACCTGGTTTAACGGTTTGATTTCGGGAGTTTGAAATACGATATGATTTCAAAGGAAGTAAAAGGATTTTGGAAAAGTGTTATCGGGCTTGAAGCCCAGTTCAAAAGTGATTTTCGGAAATGTGATTTCGGGTTTTGGAATCGGAATTCAGGGTGACGATTCGGGATTCGATTCGGGACTTGAAATGTAATGACCCGTCCCGAGTGTCGGAATTGAATATTGATTAATTACAGTATAGAATGACTAATTTGGGATTAGTGGAGTGAAATCAGACGAAATGTGCAAAATGACCGTTTTGCCCCTAGTGTGGGCAAAATGTTGACTTTTAGTTCGGGCGGTCAAACGGACTTTGACCGAAGACTGTGACATAGTTCGTGACGTCACGAGTTCATAGACAGGAGGCACGTTCGATTCCGACATTCGAGGAAAAAGTTAGGGCGTTCGGAAGTTGAGGGGTATTTTGGTAATTTGGCTAAAAAGGGGCCAAATGTTGACTTTTTGACCCGGGAAGTCCAATGGACGAGGGCCAAGAACCGTTACGTAGGTCTCGTCGATACGAATCCAACGACAGGCCGCATGACAAAATCGGAGCTTCGACGACGAAGTTATGGTCATGGGAACGAATCGATTAACCAAACGAACTGGGAATTCGATTAAAATAATATTATAATATTGAATAGTGACCGTTGATGTGGCTGCTTGGATGAGTGACAAGTGTCACTCATCCCTTAATTTGAGGCTTACAATTTGTTCCTTGTTTCCCGTATTTCCTCATCATCATGTTTGATCATCATTAGCCATCACTAACATATTTTCTTCTGTGTTACTTGCACCTGAACCGTGAAGAAGCAAAGAAAACAGAGCATGGAAAATTGAGAGAATTGAGCTTCCTCTCTTACCCAATTCCTTCCACAATTAAACCATCAGAAAACTGAGATTTAGGGGAGGAATTGTGAGGAATGAATTGAGGAGGAAACCACTAAACCCAAAGCCCAAACCGTGAAAATTCAAATTTCCCCATTAAATCGAATTCAAATTCTTAGGTCCAGAAACGTCAAATTGATGCTCGAGTAAGCTTTCTGGGATCAATACGAATCGTTTTGCAACAGAACGAAGAGAAACCGTGTCGGATTGAGGAAGAACGAAGCTTCCATGGCTGCTTCAATTCGAGCTTGAGTTCAACTAGTTAGAGGTGAGATTGTTTGAAATTGATCCTGTAGAAATGTTCCTTACACTCTCACGATACTCACTGTGTTAATTGATTTGAAAAACAGGGTCGAAATCTGTGAACCCGAATTGGAAACCCGTCAAGGATCGATCGAGAGTCGTGAGGATTTAGACCATGATTCGAGTAATTGAACTTGCAGAACTTAATTAGAGTTGGATTAGAAGGGATCAGTGGAAAGAACGGATCGATTTGAGGTCGAATTGGGTGAGATTCAACCGGGTTCTATCGCGGGTTTTTCAACCCTTTTACCAGACAAACGGGCGAAGGGGACAACTGTGCCGGTTACTGTAGCTGGCGCGTGGGGGCGTGTGAGTGAGAATCCCGAGGTACGATCAACATGACTTTTGATCCTCTCATTGTAACGAACATTTTGACACTGGTTTCGATAAAATCAGATATCGTTTCGTTAATGTTCCGCGTATCCGAAGTTTTGTTTTACGTTAAAAATACGTATATAAATTCCGGAAAAATTGGGGAAAATTATATGAAGTATTTTGAGATGTTTGTAACCCTCTATAATGATTTTGGGCAGGAGTTGTGATTTTCAGAATTTACGGAAAAACGTGCAGCTCGGAAACGAACCGTTTTGAACGGTGTGTGCGAGTGGACTTTGTTTTCTAACCATGATGCATGCATATATGATTTAAAATGCTTTATTATATGATTTTATATGATTTGACATGATTGATGTTTTGATCCGGTGATTTCTCGATTTTCTCGGTTTTATGATTATTATATTATATTTTGGCACGAGTTTCGAGAAATGACGAAATTGATGTTTTGGGCTAGGCCCTGGATTGGAAATGATGTTTTGACTCGGGTGATGAGTCAGGAATTGAAAATGATATTTGGACTCGGATTATGAGTCAGTGATTGATTTTATGGACTCACGTAATCGTGGCAATTCGGGTTTACAGTTTCACGGATTTGCGTGAAAATGATATTTTGGGCTTGAGACCCAATGGAATTGTGATTTTGATTAGATTTGTATTTCCATGTGATTACATGATGATATTGATGATTTTCGGATTTATAAAGTAAATCGGGACTTTGGTTATTTTGGGGCTGAGACCTTGGGTGGATAAATGATTTGGTTTTCAATGCAACTGTTTTCACTGGTTTTTGTGATGATGATATGTTGCGGATATTTAGGGCTTTCGGGAGAAAATATGTTTTTCCCCGGAGTGCACCCTGGAGATAACGCTCGCCTTCGGGAGGGAAGTGTTTACCCCGAAGAGGTCATGTAGCACGGTCTTTGTCGTGCAGCCCAGGGGAGGCTCGACTCAGATCAGATGTGCTGGATATACATATGGATCGGTAAGTGATGTGTTCACGAGATCCGGATTGCCGGCTGATGATGTGTTCACAGCGGCGGATGCTCGGATTTTGAGCGGTCCTTGAACCTATTGATTTGCACGCGTTGCAGGGATAAACGTGACTCTAAGCAACTGGATGTGGAAATAAGTCCCGTGGTTTATGGAAAATGATTTTGAGGAAACCGTGGTTTAGCGGTTGAAATGATTTAAGGAAACTGTGAACTTTTTGAGATATTAAATTGATTTGATAAAAATGAGTTTCAAGGAAAATGTGGACATGGAATTTAGAAACATGAGGTTTGTGATTACGTACCGGTTTTGAGTACGGATTTTTGGTCTTTATGGCCAGGTAATGGTGTTCACATGTTTTGGCCTGAGAGCTGGGATTTGATGTTTTATAACTTGAACTGATTTGGTGAACATTAGTTTTATGGACCATGGGAAAACATGTTTTGATTTTATCGGTCCACTGTTCATACTTGAATAATTTCATACTGTTACTCATGTTTTATGACATGCATGCACGTTTGTGAAAACTGGAGGGTAAAAATGTGTTTTGGCAAATGGATTTATCGAAGGTCATTTTTGTCCACTCACATCTTTTATGTTTTAATGACCCTTCAGGTCGTGGCGTGATGATCGAGGCTATTCGAGGTGGAGGTATGTGTGGGCACAGGCGCAAATATCCCTTGTCTGGCAGGAGCTGAAGGGTAGTTTCGCATTTTCAGTTGACTTGTCAGACGTGAGCAGGACCGGGCACAGTTATCTATGCCCTTCGGGGACAGGTCCTGTCAAATTGGTATTAGAGCACTAGGTTGCTGATGATGTGCCACGCCATACCTCCGAAACGTGAGCCTCGTTTTCGACCTGGTAGTGAGATGGGTATATTAGGGTATTTGAGACCTTGTGATTGATTTTGGAATGTAATTGACCTTGGTTTGAGGGTCAGATGTTAAATCGTGTAATTGCGACTTACTAATTGTCGAATCAGTATTCTTGTGGGTCCTAGGATTGGATGAACCCAGAGGCTTGGAGGGTAGCACAATTGGGTAGGTTGGACCCATGATCAGATTATTCTCAGTAAATTCCTTGTGCGGAATGTGAGTTCCCAACGTCTAGAGTGTGTTGGGGTAATTTGCTAGGTGGTATATGAGGTGATTCACCGGCGGTAATTTGCTAGGTGACCGGGTATGCCATGGATGGCATGAATGAATGAGTCAAGATTCGGTTAGGACTCGAGATGAGTCATGGTAATATCTTACGACTCAGGAGCAGTCGGGTTTTGAGGAACCCTAGGTAGAAATCGTGGAACCCTAAGATAGGGTGTTTGGTTCGGAAAAGTGTGTTGGCGAGTGGTTTGACTTTTAATGACTTTTCGAAGTCGAGACCGATTGACGGTGGTGTCAGGTCTAGTCATGTCAGCTTTAGTGGTGGAGCTGTAATCCACAATCGGGGTTGTACTTATCGGTTAGACCTAGTTGGTTGTCGTGCTACTTAGTTGTGACAGATTGTTGGTGCAACTATGGTCATGGGCGACCTAGTAGACGACATTGGTTGAATAGAGTTACGATTGGTTGGAGATGTGTTGGACAGGTTACCAGGGGTTGGTACTTGTCGATGGAATCCCAGAGTGGGGATACAGAGTAGTTGTACGAGTAATTGATTCCATTAGATGCGGAGTCTCGATAGCGGTGTCTGGTGGGTAGGTCTGCACAAGTCTGTGGCAGGCACTACTACCGAGAGTGGTTGTTGAGAATTAGGGGACGTTCAGGGGACGTTTCCTTTTCTCATATGAGTTGTCAGGGTGACTGTACCCAGAGTTGTTAGGTACGAGAGAGGCAGAGTTTCTCCTATTCGATCAGAGGTACGGGGTCGTCGCTTGTTATGAGCGGAGATCCAGGGTTGTCAGCTTTGCACACGGTGTGCTCATACTGATACTGTTGTTTGTGTGCTAGTGTTGGTGCTGGTACTAGTGCTGGTGTTAGTGTCGGTGTTTGTGCTGACGATGAGTCACGAGTCGAGTTGTGACTTCGTCGAGTTGGGTATGTGTCAGTAACCAGTCCAAAGGGGACACGTGGTTGGTGTCCGAGTCCGATGGTTCCAACATGGTTGGACCTACGAAATCGTGAGAGGTTGTGTTTGAGGAGAATTGCGGGTTTTCCGCATTGGGACTAGGTAATATGAAGTCATCGGGGGTGACTTCTTATTTTCTGCCTTGGTAGACGTTGATCGTAGTTACCAGTACGTTGAGCGTGTCTTGGTTGGTGGGCCCATGTGTGTTTCCCATTTTCTGCTTGGTGGCAGACGATGTTGGGTTACATGGCGTGGGGAGTGCAGTGAGTTTTGTTTGCATTCACGTAAGATGAGTATTGGTGTCATTGTTTTGGATCATCCTAGGTTTTTCCCTAGGTGGGATGGCAAGGATAGATACGAGGTAATCAGTGAGAACCCACAGTCGCGGCGTGTCTCGTCGTTGACTGGACTGTTTAATTGAGGGAGTTGGTTGTCAAACGTTGTGACAGTACGCAAATTAGATGAGGGTGTAAGACCCTATGGTTCCTAGTAGTTAACTGTGTGGATCCTAGGTGGATCGGGTTTGTGATGTCGTGGATATTGGGCATTGTGACGATCTAGGATCGTGATGTTCATGGTCGGCTGACGTCATGAAGGATCTGGGTCGTGATTTCGATGATCCAGATGGGGTGAGAGTTTATCACTCTTACTTTGGTAAGTGAGTCGTTAATGACGGGACCGAACTTCTTTTCGAAGTGGAGCCCCTTATGGTATATTACTCGAGTGAGTAGGTTTCCGAAGTGGTCGGATTTTGTCAACCTTAAACGTGTGGTTGTTGGATTGGCTTCCCTATGAAGTCAACCGAGTATAGTGAACTAGTAACCGATAGGTTCGGTTTTGGTGTGTCCGAGTGGACGTGAACGAGATTTCGGGTTTTGGAATCGTATTTCTGGGTGACGATTCAGGATTCGATTTTAGAACTTGAAAGTGGAATACTGGATTTGGGTGCGGAATGATTATTCCAAATGCTAGCTTACGGAATAATGATTTCGGATTCGGATTTGGACATGGGTTAACAATGTGATGTCTGGGTTTGGATACAGGATTTCTTACGAAATTGCGGATTCGGATTTGGAATTGGAACTAGTCGATGGATGGAGTTTTGATTTGTCTATTACTGGTTTGGGCAAATGGACTCCATTATTGGAACGTGTTTGGCTATGACCTAGGTGGTTGTAGTCTGGTCAAGGGATAGATGTATGTACCTTGTACATGGTTTGGGGTACGATACTTTGCAGACTTGTGGTGGCCGAGGTTGATGTGAATCCCGGGAGAACTAGGCGTTCTTTCCTGTGGACACGATGATGTGTCATTTTGAGAGTTGTGATTTGGCGAGGTGTTTTTGGGTAGCATAGGAAAAGGATTGTCGATGCTAGCTAAACCCTCAAGAGTTTTACTTTTCCCTACGTGGTTTGGGATTGACCATAGTGGTCTATGTGCTATTAATGGTACTCCATGGGATTGGAGTAATACTTGACATTTGATCATTTGGACTACTGGGATCCCGCTGTAGGATCATGCTTGGTGTACGATTTGCTGTATCGTATGGATGAGGGTACTTGATACCTAGTGACGGTACATGGGATGTACCAGTGCTGTGTCGATATACGTGTTGGTGCTTGGCTTAGTTCCAATACCATTGGTTTTGGTTGTGAACGTGAACTGGACATTGAACACGATGCACTGGGCAGAGTGCTTCTGATGCATTCAGTGATTGTTTGAGCAGGTGCTCTTAGCCATGGTTGGCTATAGTAACTCTAGTATTGAGTTGTGTGATCACTGCTAGGCTTGTGTTCAACGTGTTCCAGTTGCACCGTCTGATTGAGTGTGATGACGGTATGCGTATACTCAGGATGAGTGAGTTGGTGGTTCGGGTGACCGCAAGTTGCTTTGCGGCGAGATGTTACCGTGTCGTGACCTTACCAGCATCTTGGATCGCTGAGGGGGTGACAGTTGGGGATACTGAGATTGGTATTTGTCGCAGGATTGAGTTTGCCCTACGAGGTGAGATCAGGATTGTTGATCTTACGCTACATTGAGGACGTTGTAGTACGATGTGTTGTCACTGATATGTTTATGATTGGAGCTTTACTAGGGTGGTAAAGCTTAGTGGTGACAGATTGGCCTGTAGTGTCAGCTTCGGCTAACAAGTGAGTTTCGGTGACTCTCTATGAGAGCGGAGGTCAGGGTATATCGGTGATGGAGGGGAATCGTCAAGCTGGAGGAGTCAGCTTGATGATAACATTGTCAATTTTAGGTGATCAATTTCACTCGAGGAGGTCGAGTGTAGTCAGTACGACGAGCATCTGTGATGTGACGTTTGGGTGCAGACGAATTCTGTGTTGGTAGTGGGTGTACAGGGGTACACATGTTGTGAGGCCCATTTGTTTTCCCCGAGGTAGTTGTGGAATACGGGTAGTTGGAATTTCGGGGACAAAATTCTTTAAGGAGAGAAGGTTGTAATGACCCGTCCCGAGTGTCGGGATTGAATATTGATTAATTACAGTATAGAATGACTAATCTGGGATTAGTGGAGTGAAATCGGACGAAATGTGCAAAATGACCGTTTTACCCCTAGCGTGGGTAAAATGTTGACTTTTAGTTCGGGCGGTCAAACGGACTTTGACCAATGACTGTGACGTAGTTCGTGACGTCACGAGTTCATAGACAGGTGGCACGTTCGATTTCGACATTCGAGGAAAAAGTTAGGGCGTTTGGAAGTTGAGGGGTATTTTGGTAATTTGGCTAAAAAGGGGCCAAATGTTGACTTTTGACCCGAGAAGTCCAATGGACGAGGGCCAAGAACCGTTACGTAGGTCTCGTCGATACGAGTCCAACGACAGGCGGCATGACGAAATCGGAGATCCGACGACGAAGTTATGGTCATGGGAACGAATCGATTAACCGAACGAACTGGGAATTCAATTAAAATAATATTATAATATTGAATAGTGGCCGTTGATGTGGCTGCTTGGATGAGTGACAAGTGTCACCCATCCCTTAATTTGAGGCTTACAATCTACTCCTTGTTTCCCGTAATTCCTCATCATCATGTTTGATCATCATTAGCCATCACTAACATATTTTCTTCTGTGTTACTTGCACCTGAACCGTGAAGAAGCAAAGAAAACAGAGCATGGAAAATTGAGAGAATTGAGCTTCCTCTCTTACCCAATTCCTTCCACAATTAAACCATCCGAAAACTGAGATTTAGGGGAGGAATTGTGAGGAATGAATTGAGGAGGAAACCATTAAACCCAAAGCCCAAACCGTGAAAATTCAAATTTCCCCATTAAATCGAATTCGAATTCTTAGGTCCAGAAACGTCAAATTGATGCTCGAGTAAGCTTTCTGGGATCAATACGAATCGTTTTGCAACAGAACGAAGAGAAACCGTGTCGGATTGAGGAAGAACGAAGCTTCCATGGCTGCTTCAATTCGAGCTTGAGTTCAACTAGTTAGAGGTGAGATTGTATGAAATTGATCCTGTAGAAATGTTCCTTACACTCTCACGATACTCACCGTGTTAATTGATTTGAAAAACAGGGTCGAAATCTGTGAACCCGAATTGGAAACCCGTCAAGGATCGATCGAGAGTCGTGAGGATTTAGACCATGATTCGAGTAATTGAACTTGCAGAACTTAATTAGAGTTGGATTAGAAGGGATCAGTGGAAAGAACGGATCGATTTGAGGTCGAATTGGGCGAGATTCAACCGGGTTCTATCGCGGGTTTTTCAACCCGTTTACCAGACAAACGGATGAAGGGGACAACTGTGCCGGTTACTGTAGCTGGCGCGTGGGGGCGCGTGAGTGAGAATCCCGAGGTACGATCAACATGACTTTTGATCCTCTCATTGTAACGAACATTTTGACACTAGTTTCGATGAAATCGGATATCGTTTTGTTAATGTTCTGCGTATCCGAAGTTTTATTTTACGTTAAAAATACGTATATAAATTCCGAAAAAATTGGGAAAAATTATATGAAGTATTTTGAGATGTTAGTAACCCTCTATAATGATTTTGGGCAGGAGTTGTGATTTCCAGAATTTACGGAAAAACGTGCAGCTCGGAAACGAACCGTTTTGAACGGTGTGTGTGAGTGGACTTTGTTTTCTAACCGTGATGCATGCATATATATTTTAAAATGCTTTATTATATGATTTTATATGATTTGACATGATTGATGTTTTGATCCGGTGATTTCTCAATTTTCTCGGTTTTATGATTATTATATTATATTTTGGCACGAGTTTCGAGAAATGACGAAATTGATGTTTTGGGCTAGGCCCGGGATTGGAAATAATGTTTTGACTCGGGTGATAAGTCAGGAATTGAAAATGATATTTGGACTCGGATTATGAGTTAGTGATTGATTTTATGGACTCACGTAATCGTGGCAACTCGGGTTTACGGTTGCACGGATTTGCGTGAAAATGATATTTTGGGCTTGAGACCCAATGAAATTGTGATTTTGATTGGATTTGTATTTCCATGTGATTACATGATGATCTTGATGATTTTCGGATTTATAAAGTAAATCGGGACTTTGGTTATTTTGGGGCTGAGACCCTGGGTGGATAAATGATTTGGTTTTCAATGCAACTGTTTTCACTGGTTTTTGTGATGATGATATGTTGCAGATGTTTAGGGCTTTCAGGAGAAAATATGTTTTTCCCCGGAGTGCACCCTGGAGATAACGCCCGCCTTCGGGAGGGAAGTGTTTACTCCGAAGAGGTCACGTAGCACGGTCTTTGTCGTGCAGCCCAGGGGAGGCTCTACTCAGATCAGATGTGCTGGATATACATATGGATCGGTAAGTGATGTGTTCACGAGATCCGGATTGCCGGCTGGTGATTTGTTCACAGTGGCGGATGCTTGGATTTTGAGCGGTCCTTGAGCCTATTAATTTGCACGCGTTGCAGGGATAAACGTGGCTCTAAGCAACTGGATATGGAAATAAGTCCCGTGGTTTATGGAAAATGATTTTGAGGAAACCGTGGTTTAGCGGTTGAAATGATTTAAGGAAACTGTGAACTTTTTGAGATATTAAATTGATTTGATAAAAATGAGTTTCAAGGAAAATGTGGACATGGAATTTAGAAACATGAGGTTTGTGATTACGTACCGGTTTTGAGTACGGGTTTTTGGTCTTTATGGCCAGGTAATGGTGTTCACATGTTTTGGCCTGAGAGCCGGGATTTGATGTTTTATAACTTGAACTGATTTGGTGAACATGAGTTTTATGGATCATGGGAAAACATGTTTTGATTTTATCGGTCCACTGTTCATACTTGAATAATTTCATACTGTTACTCATGTTTTATGATATGCATGCACGTTTGTGAAAACTGGAGGGTAAAAATGTGTTTTGGCAAATGTATTTATCGAAGGTCATTTTTGTCCACTCACACCTTTTATGTTTTAATGACCCTTCAGGTCGTGGCGTGATGATCGAGGCTATTCGAGGTGGAGGTATGTGTGGGCACAGGCACAAATATCCCTTGTCTGGCAGGTGCTGAAGGGTAGTTTCGGATTTTCAGTTGACTTGTCAGACGTGAGCAGGACTGGGCACGGTTATCTATGCCCTTCGGGGACGGGTCCTGTCATGAAATGGATTTCCGGGTTTGGGTTCGGGATGGTTATTCCGGATGCTAGCTTATGGAATGATGGTTGTGGACTAGGATCTGGAAAGGAAATGGATAAGAGTTCTGGATTTGAATTCAGAATGACGGTTCTGGATGCCGGAAGGGCATCAGACCAGTGGTTTCGGATTCGGGTTTGGATATGGATTTAGGAATGGTTTTCAAATGGTTTGGTTTGGATTTGCTGGATTTGGTTATTGGGTTTAAAGACCCGGATATTGTGATTGACGGGGGACGGGCCCGTATTGGGTTTAAAGACCCCGATTGAGTTTAAAGACTCGGATATATTGATATTTCCCCCGTAGGCATGTTGAGTTTAAAGACTTGGAGTTTAAAGACTCAGATTATTGAGGCCTGGTTATTGAGTTTAAAGACTCGGAAGTTTAAAGACTCGGATAGATCCAGCAGGTTCGATGGATGAGAATGTGGCTTTAAATGTGTTTGGTATTCACTGAGACTTGATGGTGATGTTTTGGGCAGTGGCCCGGATGAAATGGTTTTCGTTGGCTATAATGGTTTTGGTGGTTTTGGGCTGAGGCCCGAGAAAGAAAAGGTGTTTGGTTTTTCGTGTATGGTTTTGTGACATGAACTGGATATGCATGCATTAGTTTTTAAACGGAGGGTATAAATATATGTGTTTTCTGATAACTGTTTTTGAACTTGAACTTTATTTTTGTCCACTCACAGTCTTTTCGTGTTTTCGATACCCTCCAGGTTGTTACGGCGCGGGCTGTCGGTCGAAAGGGATGGAGACATCACACGCATAATCCACAGTAGACTCTGCGCACTCGGGGAAATTCGAAAGTTATTGAGATGGTCGGATCGGAACTCCCTTGTCTGACTTACGTGTCACACGGAGGTTAGACGTCTGTTTGGCCCTTGTGTCATGCGTAAGTTAGACGGGAGCGGGGTTTAGCTCTTAATCCCGGGGGATTAGGGGTGGGCCCTGGCAATAATAATAATAATAATAATAATAATAATAATAATAATAATAATAATAATAATAATAATAATAATAATAATAATAATAATAATAATAATAATAAGGTTCATATTAAAAAAAAATCAAATGTTTCCACATATTGACGAAGTTAGTGGGTTGGAGGTGGAAGGTAACCTCGCAATGGATGATTTCTGTTGGTTAACATATCAATTGAAAATGAAGATAAAAATAGAAAAATCTCTTATCTGATACGAGTTGTCAGATAAGAGCAGGACCGGCTTGATTTTCATTGTAAATTTAAGGAGGGGTCATATCAGCAACCAATGAGGGAAAAAAGCAATAGCCACAAACTAGCTGAAACTACCTCAAATAGGAAACAAGCTCATAAGGGGAGCAACCTCAGAGGAGGGACAAACCTTACAAAAAGTCCCAGCCTCACATGGAGGAACACAAAAAAGGAAACAACAACTATAGACCAACAACAGAGTTATAAGCAACAAACAACCTTAGATCAAAGGAGCATGCATAGAGGAAATGTTCCAATTAGTAACAATTAATTGTTTGGTTAAGTTGGGGAGAAATTAATGGTATTAAGGCATAATTGAACCATCCTCACAATTGATCTAATCACCATTACCGGAGCAAGTAAAGAGTGCTTAAAAATTCTGGTGTTGGGTTCTAGCCATAAATAGTACGTAGAGACAGCAAGAACAAGCTTAAAGACCAAAGCCTTGAGACTTTTTCCCTTCTAATGAGCAAATATTCCCACAATAAATAGATGCCATGGTTAGGGGACCATGCTAAACCACATTTCATCAAAACCTGACGCCAAACTTCCCCACTCTAAGGCCACTCGAAGAAAAGATGACCATGAGATTTACGGTCCCAGTTACATAAGACACAAACCAAAGAACTACTATTCAAAAATCTCCCAATTCTGTCAAGTGTGGCCAATTTAGAGTTTATAGTCAACCAAAGAATGAAGCTTGCCCTAGGGATCGAGCAAGAATTCCAAACAATATCAGCCTAAGGAACTTTAGTGAGCGGCAGCCACAAGAACTTCCACAAAGAAGATACAAAAAAGGTTTCAGAGGGATTGAGAGACTAAGAGTAAAAGTCCTCCAACAAATATTGAGGAAGAATAGAACTAGAGGTAATTTGTATGGAATGGAATGAAGGATTCATTGTGAAAGGAAATTCTAGGAGTTAAGGAGTAAAACATAACTTACCTTAACATTAGTCCACAAGTTTGAGACCTCTAGAATCGAATGTTCCTACCTATGAAGTAATGGACCATAAGCGTGCAAATAGTACGCAAAGACAGCAAGAACAAGCTTAAAGACCAAAGCCTTGAGACTTTTTCCCTTCTAATGAGCAGATATTCCCACAATAAATAGATGCCATGGTTAGGGGACCATGCTAAACCACATTTCATCAAAACCTGACGCCAAACTTCCCCACTCTAAGGCCACTCGAAGAAAAGATGACCATGAGATTTATGGTCCCAGTTACATTAGACACAAACCAAAGAAATACTATTCAAAAATCACCCAATTCTGTCAAGTGTGGCCAATTTAGAGTTTATAGTCAACCAAAGAATGAAGCTTGCCCTAGGGATCGAGCAAGAATTCCAAACAATATCAGCCTAAGGCACTTTAGTGAGCGACAACCACAAGAACTTCCACAAAAAAGCTACAAAAAAGGTTTCAGAGGGATTGAGAGACTAAGAGTAAAAGTCCTCCAACAAATATTGAGGAAGAATAGAACTAGAGGTAATTTGTATGGAATGGAATGAAGGATTCATTATGAAAGGAAATTCTAGGAGTTAAGGAGTAAAAAATAACTTACCTTAACATCAGCCCACAAGTTTGAGACCTCTAGAATCGAATGTTCCTACCTATGAAGTAATGGACCAAAAGGGTGCAAAAAATCGTGTCACGTGATAATTTTCTCCCCATTCCTCCAATTCCAAGAAAAAATAGTGGGGATGAGAGAGTTCTTAAAGCACTCGTCTCGAATGAAATAGGCCTTAACCTAATTAGACCACAAATTGTAACAACCCGAATTTTCTATTTAATTGAAAATTGGAAAATTTCGTGTAAAATGACCATTTTGCCCCTAGTCAGGGCAAAATGTCTTTTGACCCTAGTCAGGGCAAAATATCTTTTGACTTGAGGAACTATTTTGTTGTTAACCCTTTACCGTTACGTAGAACGTGTTGCCCTGAGTTCGTAGACAGGCGGCATGCCGAATTTAGACGCTCGATGCGAAAGTTACGGGTCACGGAATTCTAGGGTTACTATTATATTTTTTGAGACATTTAGGCCAAGTGACATTATTGGGTTGGTCAATTAATTCCCTGGACCAATCAGATGAGTGACACATGTCACTCATCTAACTGGCCCATTTACCCAAAAGATTGGATGCATGTATCTATTAACTCTCTCTCTTTTGTTCATTCACCTGTGCATCCACTTTGAACAAACACACACATCTTGCCATCGACCACCTTCTCTAAACCTTCATCTCATTTTTTAGGGCCTGAGGAGTGGCTGAGTTCTTGACGACGACTCAGGGCAGAGAGCAGCGGCACACGGAGGAGGAACACATCACAGGTAAAATCCGAAACCTTCATGATCGAGTTAAGCTTGGATTTGGAATTTTGGGTATGGTGAAGTAGATTGAAGGGCCCATGATGACTTTTGAAATTAAACCGTGTAGGTTGGAGCCTAGAACCAGGCGAGGTAGCATCGCGATTGTCGGGGAACCGATCGGAAAATCTGAGATGCACGATTGCTTGAGTTAAGGTATGATTTTACATGGCTTTTGGTGATTTTGAAACCACAGATCCACCCTAGGGACTTAGACGATCGTGTAGGGCTTAACGGTTTCAAAAACGGATCAGAAATGGGTGAATTATAGCCAGGTCGGGCTCGTGGGTTTGGGCGACCCAAACTCAGACCCGTCAAGAGGTTAGTGGTGATGACGTCATCACTTGTCAGGCTATCAGATGACGTGGACCACTCAGTGCAGGACACATGTCACATGTCAGTGCACAGTCAGAACTGACATGTTAGTGACGTGGCCCAATCAGAGGGTGACATGTGTTACTGACATGTCAGTGACGTGGACCAGTGTGCTATTGACACGTGGCACCTGTAAGAGCCTGACATGTGGCACCTATTAGAGATTGACACGTGGCCCTGTTAGTGTCTAACACGTGTCAGTATGACATTTTCAGATGACGTTAGTAGTGACGTCATGCTAATGTTAGCACAGTTGACCATTGACTTTTGACCAATGGGCGTGGACGCAATTTTCGAGGCAGGATTGCCACTATTTTCAAGGTTTCGACGTTTTGGATCCAATAGTGGTGGTTTCGTGTCGATCCGAGACCGTTAGATAGGTCAAATTGAGGTTTGAAGCCTCGGGAAGCATGTTCGGGACGCTTTCCCATGCCGGTTTTGTTCTAGGGTTTGTTGTTAGACCTAGTAGGATCAATTAGTGACCTTTGAATGTATTTGGACATGCCTGGAGACTATGTTTAGCTTTAGGACAGGTTAGATTGTTCGTAGCGCAGCAAGGACTAACTGTGAGTGGACCGTTTATTTTATACTGAAATGCATGCATAACTGCTTTACTTTTTTTCTCAAATGATTTAAGATAAATTCTTTGGAACTATGGAATTTACATACTAGAATCATTAGTCATGGATTTGCGTGAAGACGAGGTTTTCGGGCTTGAGATCCATTTAATGGACCGATTGATCCAGATTCTGGGGTCATCGAAGTGTTGAAAGAACGGTTGATTCAAATGATTTGACCGGTGATCCAGTATGAGAAGTTTTCGAGTAACAAGTTTTAAGAAAGAGATTCTGGACGTAGATTTGGGAAGTTCGGGCTTAGTCTCAGTTTTAAACAATGATTGTTTGGACTTCAGGAAAGATGGATTTCAAATGTGATATTATTGCATCGTATGTTTCAAATTTAAATATATAGATATGTATATATAGATACCGTCCTGTATGTGCGGTTAGTCTCATCTAGATGTCCATGATTCTGGAGTTGTCATGATACACTGCCTGAGATGGGTGCCTCTGAGGAGGAGCTCATGCTCAAGAGTGCGAGTATGAGATTGTCACGGATATGATAGAGTCCGAGGCAGGTCCACCCCAGATGTCGTAAATCCTGGGGGTAGACTCGGAGATGTGGCCCCGAGTAGTATGTGTATTGTAGAGAAATCGTCATGGATAGTGGTTAGACATCTAAGATATCGAGGATGGGCTATATATATGTATTACTGCGTTTCACTAACGTTTGCGTCTAGATGTATTTGCGTACGAATATGTGTATATGAATAGAATTTATGACAGGACCCGCCCCGATCCTCTCTGGGACCACATGGGGACGTGCCCTGCTCCCGTCTGACACCCAAAATAATGTTCCAATTTTAACCTTGAACGTTCAAATACATAAAAACCAAATTAAAGTTTTACATCAAATCCGAAATAAACAGATGTCAGACAAGGGATGAAATCCAAACTACAAGTTGCGAGCACGACTCTAACATAAACCTGCGGGTACACCACCCAACAGGGATTCAGGTACGCAGAAGTGGATCTATGCCTCAGCCTCAGGTTCCTCATCTACCTCATTAGCACGACCTGGAGGGGTTACCAAAACATTAAGGGTGAGTGGACCGAAACTCAAGTTTATAAAATCATTTGATAAGTAAAACATATAATTTACTCCTCCGTTTTCCAAACATGCATGCAGCCGAATTTAAAACCATCAATCATATAATATAAACCATAAGGCATATAGTAAAACCGTAAACATAATTTTAGCCACTGCACTATACACTCCAATCCCGACATCCCTGATGTCTGACGTCCCTGACGTCCAATAAGGTCACAATCACAAGGCTACGCGTGCCACTCGGGTCTCAATTCCGAGTTCAATCCCCGAACCCTGTTCAGTTACAGCATCCCCGATGCTTGGTGACAGGACCCGCCCCGATCCCCCTGGGACCACCCGGGACGTGCCCTGCTCCCGTCTGACACCCGACATTAAAATACCAAAAATACCCTTATTGAAGATAAAATGCATAAAGAAAATCCATAGGTAAGTCATACATAGCACGCCACACAAATACTCGAATACAAATAGTGTCAGACAAGGGATAGTTCCCGAATACAGTTTATTGAGCACGACTCTAGACACACTACGTGCCAACCTACCCAGCAGTAGGGTTCAGGTACGCAACGTAAACCTATGCCTCTTCCTCCTCGGGATCCTCCTCCTCCTCCTCCTCGGGATCCTCCTCCTCGATAGCACTACCTGGAGGGGTAGTAAAACAACAAAGGTGAGTGGGCCGAAACTCAAGGTTTACAAAGTAGTTTACCATTTCGAAAACATATAGCTTTTCCCCTCCGTTTTCCGAAAAGACATGCATAGTATCATAAACCACAAAACCATATAGTCACAAGCAGAATAATATCAACATAATATAATCTTAGTCACTGCACTATACATCCCAACCCTGACATCCCAGATGCCTGACGTCCCAGACGCCCGATAAGGTCACAGTCTCAAGGCTACGCGTGCCACCCGGGGTCTCAATCCCGAGTCCAAATCCCGAACCTAGTCCGAGCATGGCATTCTAGATGCCTGACGTCCCAGACGTCCAATAGTAGCAATCCTGCTCCTGAGTCACTCTACGGTCCGGTCCCTCCGTAGAATGACTCCTCACAGGCAATGCGCCGTGACCACTCCCGTGTACCTACATCCGGAGGAGATAGAATCCTAGGGTAGATCTATACAGTGCAGTACCACAGATAATATCGAGATCCATTATACATATATATGACTCAAAACCATTCATAAACAACCAGACGGGTCTCATGCCCAAACATCGTAATACGTGCCATGAATCATACTCAAGATAAACAGATACTTTTACTTGAACCACATATAGATATAATAGAAAGTAAAACAGTTATGCATGCCGAAGTTTAGTGAAATCAAAGGCCCACTCACAGTACAATCCCGCTGCAATCCCGAGCGTAAAGCCCCACCCAAGGGTTAAAGTACAATTCCTGTCATGCCCAAAACATACGTAAAGGTCACTTTAAGTCCCTACTAAACAACTAAGAAACCCTAGACTGAAACCGGCCCGGGAAAGCCGTCCGAACACGCTTCCCAAGGCGTCAAACCCTAATTTGACCAACTTAACGATCTCCGATCGACACGAAACCACCGCCATTGGATCCGTATCGTCGAACCCTTGAAAATGGCACTGGTCCCACACAAAATACTGTTCACACGCGCCCCCCACGCGCCGGTCAACCCTCTGGTCAACAGTGCTACAGTGATGCTGACGTCAGCATGACGTCATCACTGACAGTGTCAGAAGACACGTGTCAACAGCCCATTGGTCCCTGGTCTGTCAATATTCTGACATAATGACGTCATCATGACGTCACTACTGACGTCAGCATGATGATGTCATCAGCTACAGTAACCGGGTCTGAGAACCGGGTCACTGCAGACCCACGGTTCGACCCGACTAGTTCTCATCAACCCGACCACCAAAATCGATGGGATTTGTTCCTATGAACTCGTCTGAACATGTTCTATGGCTCTGTGTAATCAAAACAGGTTTTTAAGTTCGAGAAACCACCTGAAAAACGACGGGGAACTGGCTGCCGGTTCTGGTTCGTCTTCTCCGGCGAGCCGTCACGCTTCCAGCCACAAACTCTGGTCCAAAATGCTCGTCTAGTCCCCTAGGTTAAGTCTCAAAAACAACCAAACAAGTTTAACGTTAAAAACGGACGGTTCGAAACAGGGAAGGAAAATCGGTCTTCTCGGGTTTGCAGGCTTACCGCCGCCGTGTCGCCGCCGTGGGCTGCCCAGTCCAGTCCTAAGCCGTCCAGAGGTCACAACGGTCCTAGCCCTAGGTTGGTTCGAGCCCAGAAGTCATGGTTTGGACGGTTTGGTTAGTTTTGGGCTGCACGGGTTCCTCTCGGGTTTGTGGGTTTTCCGGCCATGCAGGGTGGCCGTGGTGGCGTTGGCCGGTGTCTGGTGGAGGTGGTGCACGGTCTGGTGCTGCCTGGTGAGGAAGGTTGGGTGGTGAGCTGCTGGTGTGATTGTTTGAAGGGTGAGAGTACACGGTTAAGAGAATGAAAGTGTGGGAGTATGGTTTGATGAGTTTAAAACAGAATAGACATTAGAAACCAACGGCTAGGATTGAGTCTGACTTAAGGATGAAAGGTGAGGATTTAAGGAAATTAAATTAATTAATTAGTCTAAAGGCAGACATAGATCCAGATTGTTGGGGATGATGTGGATGAGGTAGATGAGTGACATGTGTCACTCATCAAGGGTCCAGATTGATTGGGTTAAAGTGAATCAGATTATAATATTTTATTATTATTTTAAGTTCCGAGTCTCGGTTAGTTCGGTTACGTTCTTGACCATAACTTTTTCGTCGTAAGTCCGATTTCAGCGTGCCGCCTGTCTACGGATTCGTATCGACGAGACCTACGTAACGGTCATTGGCCCTCGTCGGTTGGACTTCCCGGGTCAAAAGTCAACATTTGGCCCCCAAATGGCCAAATTACCAAAATGCCCCTCGACTTCCGAACGTCACAACTTCTTCCTCGAACGTCGGAATCGAACGTGCCACCTGCCTATGAACTCGTGACGTCCTAAACTACGTCACGGTCACGTGTCAAAGTCCTAAATACTTCCCGAGGTAAAAGTCAACTTTTTCCCCCCTCAGGGGCAAAACGGTCATTTTACAATAAAATAAGAATTACGAAAGTTCGGGTCGTTACAATCTACCCACCTTACAAAAATTTCGTCCTCGAAATTTACTCGAATAAAAACGGGTACTGCTCCCTCATCAAGTCTTCGGGTTCCCACGTCGCTTCCTCGACGTCATGGTTCCTCCATAGCACTTTTACCAACCGAATCGTCTTATTTCTCAGAACCTTGTTCTTCTGATCCAGAATCTGCACTGGTTTCTCCTCAAAGCTCAGATCAGTCATCAGTTCTACTGGTTGTTCCGGCAAGGCATGTGAATCGTCCCGTAGGTATTTCCGTAACATGGACACATGGAAAACATCGTGCACTCTGGCAAGTTCTGGAGGTAATGCCAACCGGTATGCCACTAGTCCAATCCTCTCAATGATCTCGAACGGCCCAAAATAACGTGGACTCAACTTCCCGCGTCGGCCAAAACGGATAATTCCTTTCCATGGAGATAACTTAAGGAACACAAAATCTCCAACCTCGAATTCCAAGTCTCGAATTCGTCGATCCGCATAGCTCTTTTGGCGATCTTGTGCTGCCTTCAATCTTTCCTTGATGATTCGAACTGTTTCCTGGGTCATGTCCATCAAATCTGGTCCTAAAGCTGCTCGCTCTCCTACCTCCATCCAACAGATAGGTGTCCTGCACTGTCGGCCATACAGTGCCTCGTAGGGTGTCATCCCGATACTTGCCTGATAACTGTTGTTGTATGCGAACTCCATCAAAGGCAAATGAGTATCCCACGAATCCTGAAACTGCAGTACACAAGACCTCATCATGTCCTCCAGTGTCTGGATAGTCCTCTCTGACTGCCCATCGGTCTGTGGGTGGAACGCTGTACTGAAATGTAAGTTTGTACCCAAGGCGTTCTGCAAACTTCGCCAGAACCTAGATGTGAAATGCGGATCTCGATCAGACACTATCGACTCCGGCGTACCATGAAGTCGAATGATCTCCTTCATAAACAGCTGAGCCAGTCGGTTTGGCTTAAATGTCTCCTGTACTGGTAAGAAATGAGCTGACTTGGTCAATCGGTCGACAATCACCCAAACTCCATCGAATCCTCTCTGAGTCCTAGGCAATTTGAAGACAAAATCCATGGTAATGTGATCCCACTTCCACTCGGGAATCGGAAGCGGTTGCATTGCTCCATACGATCTCTGCCGCCCAGCCTTGACCTGCTGACAGGTCAAACATCTGCTCACAAACACTGCAATATCCTTCTTCATTCCTGCCCACCAATAGTGGTCCCGGAGGGTACGGTACATCTTTGTACCTCCCGGATGCATGGCATAAGCCGAACTGTGGGCCTCCTCGAGAATTTCTGCCTGTAACTCTGCCACTGCAGGAACAAACAAACGGCCTAGTTTCGCCAGAGCTCCATCTGGTCGGATAGTAAAGTCCTGCCTCTCGTCCGCTTCGACCTCGATCCTGTAGATACAAAGTGTCGGATCCTCCAATTGTGCCTCAATGATCCGATCGACTAGCACAAGTCGTACATGAAAACTGGCCAACAAAGCTCTCTGCTCATCCATCCCCAGCATAACTCCAGCTCTTCGGAGTTCCACAAGCAAAGGAAGGTACACCAGCCTCAGGTGTGCAATCGATCCTGCTGACTTCCTGCTGAGTGCGTCTGCCACAACGTTCGCCTTCCCTGGATGATATTCAATCGTACAATCGTAATCCTTGATCAGTTCCAACCACCGTCGCTGCCTTACGTTCAACTCCTTCTGAGTGAACAAATGCTTTAAACTCTGATGATCGGTGAAGATCCTGCAAGTCACCCCGTACAGATAATGTCGCCAAATCTTTAAAGCGTGAACCACCGCCGCCAACTCCAGATCATGCGTAGGGTAGTTCAGCTCATGTGTCTTTAGTTGTCTCGATGCATAAGCGATAACTCTGCCATTCTGCATCAGCACGCAACCCAAACCTTGCAACGATGCGTCACTGTAGACTTCGAACTCTCCACTGTTATCCGGCAAAGCAAGAACAGGTGCGGTAGTTAACCGACGTTTTAATTCCTGATAACTCTGCTCACACCGTTCATCCCAAACAAACTTTACTCCCTTCCTGGTTAAACGAGTCAACGGTGCAGCAATACTAGAGAAGCCCTCAACAAATCTCCGGTAGTATCCTGCCAAACCAACGAAACTCCGTACCTCTGTCACGGTTGTCGGTCTAGCCCAATTTGTCACCGCTTCGGTCTTCTGGGGATCCACACTAATCCCGTCTGCTGACACTACATGCCCCAGAAAACCAATGCTGGTTAGCCAAAACTGACACTTACTCAGCTTGGCGTATAACTGGTTCTACCTCAGCTTCCCTAACACCGAACGTAAGTGTTCCTCATGAGCTTGAGCACTCCTCGAGTACACAAGGATGTCATCAATGAACACGATCACGAACTTATCCAAATAAGATCGGAAGACCCTATTCATTAGATCCATGAATGCTGCTGGAGCATTCGTCAAGCCGAAAGGCATCACAAGGAATTCATAATGCCCGTATCTGGTCCGAAACGCTGTCTTTGGGACATCTCCTTCAGCAATCTTCAACTGGTGATAACCAGATCGTAAATCTATCTTCGAGAAGTACTGTGCTCCCCGCAGTTGATCAAAGAGATCGTCAATCCTGGGTAAGGGGTACTGGTTCCTTACCGTGACCTTGTTGAGTTGTCGATAATCCACACACAAACGGAGGCTCCCCTCCTTCTTCTTCACAAATAATACCGGTGCTCCCCACGGTGATGTACTCGGTCGGATGAATCCCAAGTCCACCAACTCCTGCAATTGGATCTTTAGTTCCCGTAACTCCGCTGGTGCCATCCGATATGGTGCCTGCGATATAGGTCGTGTGCCGGGAAGTAGTTCAATCGTGAACTCAATCTCCCGATGTGGTGGTAAACCAGGCAAATCTTCTGGGAACACATCCGGAAATTCTCGCACCACAGGTATATCATCGGCACCCGAAGTATCACTCTTTGTCGTCACAACATGCGCTAGATAGCCCTGGCATCCCTTCTGTAGAAGCTTCGTAGCGGCAAGTGAAGAAATTACTTCAGGTAGCGAACCG
Source organism: Prinsepia uniflora (assembly GCA_032719365.1). Classification (NCBI taxonomy): domain Eukaryota; kingdom Viridiplantae; phylum Streptophyta; class Magnoliopsida; order Rosales; family Rosaceae; genus Prinsepia; species Prinsepia uniflora. Next base: position 3,340,670 of record CM064867.1, on the reverse strand, counting down.
TCGCGCTCTCCCTGAAAAGTAACCTCCGGCAAACCCGGACTTCGCAGAATCACCCGCCTACTACAACAGTCGATGAGCGAACCGTGCTCAGTCAACCAATCCATTCCCAAGATAACATCAAAGTCATGGATATCCATAAGGATTAGATCAGCTAGCAGATCTACATCCTCCACCCTTACTGGGCATCTTCGGATCACCTGATTCACTATGTACACAACGCCCATCGGTGTACCAACACCCATTTCACTATCCAAGGCTGACACCTCGCGATCTAACATACCCGCACAACTTTTTGAAATAAAAGAATGAGTAGCCCCAGCATCCATTAACACCCGTACAACAATATTTGAGATATGAAGAGTACCTGTAACCACACCAGGGGCTGACCTCGCCTGCTGCTGAGTCACTGCAAAAACACGAGCTCTGGGTCCCGCAGTCTGTCCGCGCCCACGCGCGCCACGCTCAGCACTCTGTCCTCGGCCTCTGGAAGGGTGAGAAGCCGAACTCTGTGTCACACTAACACCTTTAGTCTCGTTGTTCCTTGACAGTAAAGGGCAATCTCGGGCATAGTGGCCCGCTCCTCCACAAGCAAAGCAATTAACTGTCCTCGGTCCATCCCAAGACCCTCCTGATGCACCATTCCAAGCCTGATGCTGTTCAGAACTGAATCTCGATCCGCCCCTCTGAGAGTTCCCATGTCGACCTGACCAGCCACGACCACGTAAAGATGAGGGTGCTCCTCGGTAATTTCCCCCCTTAGAGATCTTTGGGCCGGTTGGTCCAGGATGTGGACGATCCCGGCGCTGCCCCTCGCCTGATGATTGTCGCGCCTGGTGTGCCGCCAGACTGGCCTCGACACGAACTGCAGCGTCGACCATGTCCCTCAGAGTCGCGTAACTAGTAGCCGTCACACTTGCCCGCAACTCTCCTCGGAGTCCCAACTCAAATCTTTGACATTTTTCCTCCTCAGTACTCACGAAAGCTGCGGCAAAACAGGAAAGCTTCCCGAAAGTCTGCTCGTAATCTGCCACGGACATATCTCCCTGTTCCAGCCGCAGGAACTCTGCCTCTCGTGCCATGCGAAATGAACGCGGGTAATACTGATCTAAGAATCGGGCACGAAAGACCTCCCATGTGGTGGTGTGAACAGTCCACCCGGACATCTCAAGACCATGCCACCATTGATAAGCTCCGCCTTCGAGTAAGAAGGCCGCCAATGCCACCCGCTCGCCGGGTGGGCAGTGCATCACGGTGAAGATTCTTTCCCATTTCGCAATCCACTCATGGGCATCCTCGGGGTTTGATCCCCCGCTGAACGGTGTGGCTCCCAACCTTTGAGCCCGCTCAATGCTAGCACATTCCATCTCTCTCGCGATTTCCTCGTCAGTTCGTGTTTGAGGAATTCTCCTTGGAGGCATAACCCGCTGTTAAGAGGCATAGATTAGATACTGACATCTTTTAAACTAAGTACTGACCACTAGTCTAGCATGCTGACCACAACCTAGTGCTCTGATACCAAGTTGACAGGACCCGCCCCGATCCCCCTGGGACCACCCGGGACGTGCCCTGCTCCCGTCTGACACCCGACATTAAAATACCAAAAATACCCTTATTGAAGATAAAATGCATAAAGAAAATCCATAGGTAAGTCATACATAGCACGCCACACAAATACTCGAATACAAATAGTGTCAGACAAGGGATAGTTCCCGAATACAGTTTATTGAGCACGACTCTAGACACACTACGTGCCAACCTACCCAGCAGTAGGGTTCAGGTACGCAACGTAAACCTATGCCTCTTCCTCCTCGGGATCCTCCTCCTCGATAGCACTACCTGGAGGGGTAGTAAAACAACAAAGGTGAGTGGGCCGAAACTCAAGGTTTACAAAGTAGTTTACCATTTCGAAAACATATAGCTTTTCCCCTCCGTTTTCCGAAAAGATATGCATAGTATCATAAACCACAAAACCATATAGTCACAAGCAGAATAATATCAACATAATATAATCTTAGTCACTGCACTATACATCCCAACCCTGACATCCCAGATGCCTGACGTCCCAGACGCCCGATAAGGTCACAGTCTCAAGGCTACGCGTGCCACCCGGGGTCTCAATCCCGAGTCCAAATCCCGAACCTAGTCCGAGCATGGCATTCTAGATGCCTGACATCCCAGACGTCCAATAGTAGCAATCCTGCTCCTGAGTCACTCTACGGTCCGGTCCCTCCGTAGAATGACTCCTCACAGGCAATGCGCCGTGACCACTCCGGTGTACCTACATCCGGAGGAGATAGAATCCTAGGGTAGATCTATACAGTGCAGTACCACAGATAATATCGAGATCCATTATACATATATATGACTCAAAACCATTCATAAACAACCAGACGGGTCTCATGCCCAAACATCGTAATACGTGCCATGAATCATACTCAAGATAAACAGATACTTTTACTTGAACCACATATAGATATAATAGAAAGTAAAACAGTTATGCATGCCGAAGTTTAGTGAAATCAAAGGCCCACTCACAGTACAATCCCGCTGCAATCCCGAGCGTAAAGCCCCACCCAAGGGTTAAAGTACAATTCCTGTCATGCCCAAAACATACGTAAAGGTCACTTTAAGTCCCTACTAAACAACTAAGAAACCCTAGACTGAAACCGGCCCGGGAAAGCCGTCCGAACACGCTTCCCAAGGCGTCAAACCCTAATTTGACCAACTTAACGATCTCCGATCGACACGAAACCACCGCCATTGGATCCGTATCGTCGAACCCTTGAAAATGGCACTGGTCCCACACAAAATACTGTTCACACGCGCCCCCCACGCGCTGGTCAACCCTCTGGTCAACAGTGCTACAGTGATGCTGACGTCAACATGACGTCACTGTTGACGTCAGCATGACCACTGACAGTGTCAGAAGACACGTGTCAATAGCCCATTGGTCCCTGGTCTGTCAATATTCTGACATGATGATGTCATCATGACGTCACTGCTGACGTCAGCATGATGACGTCATCAGCTACAGTAACCGGGTCTGAGAACCGGGTCACCGCAGACCCACGGTTCGACCCGACCAGTTCTCATCAACCCGACCACCAAAATCGATGGGATTTGTTCCTATGAACTCGTCTGAACATGTTCTATGGCTCTGTGTAATCAAAACAGGTTTTTAAGTTCGAGAAACCACCTGAAAAACGACGGGGAACTGGCTGCCGGTTCTGGTTCGTCTTCTCCGGCGAGCCGTCACGCTTCCAGCCACAAACTCTGGTCCAAAATGCTCGTCTAGTCCCCTAGGTTAAGTCTCAAAAACAACCAAACAAGTTTAACGTTAAAAACGGACGGTTCGAAACAGGGAAGGAAAATCGGTCTTCTCGGGTTTGCAGGCTTACCGCCGCCGTGTCGCCGTCGTGGGCTGCCCAGTCCAGTCCTAAGCCGTCCAGAGGTCACAACGGTCCTAGCCCTAGGTTGGTTCGAGCCCAGAAGTCATGGTTTGGACGGTTTGGTTAGTTTTGGGCTGCACGGGTTCCTCTCGGGTAGTGGGTTTTCCGGCCATGCAAGGTGGCCGTGGTGGCGTTGGCCGGTGTCTGGTGGAGGTGGTGCACGGTCTGGTGCTGCCTGGTGAGGAAGGTTGGGTGGTGAGCTGCTGGTGTGATTGTTTGAAGGGTGAGAGTACACGGTTAAGAGAATGAAAGTGTGGGAGTATGGTTTGATGAGTTTAAAACAGAATAGACATTAGAAACCAACGGCTAGGATTGAGTCTGACTTAAGGATGAAAGGTGAGGATTTAAGGAAATTAAATTAATTAATTAGTCTAAAGGCAGACATAGATCCAGATTGTTGGGGATGATGTGGATGGGGTAGATGAGTGACATGTGTCACTCATCAAGGGTCCAGATTGATTGGGTTAAAGTGAATCAGATTATAATATTTTATTATTATTTTAAGTTCCGAGTCTCGGTTAGTTCGGTTACGTTCTTGACCATAACGTTTTCGTCGTAAGTCCGATTTCAGCGAGCCACCTGTCTACGGATTCGTATCGACGAGACCTACGTAATGGTCATTGGCCCTCGTCCGTTGGACTTCCCGGGTCAAAAGTCAACATTTGGCCCTCAAATGGCCAAATTACCAAAATGCCCCTCGACTTCCGAACGTCACAACTTCTTCCTCGAACGTCGGAATCGAACGTGCCACCTGCCTATGAACTCGTGACGTCCTAAACTACGTCACGGTCACGTGTCAAAGTCCTAAATACTTCCCGAGGTAAAAGTCAACTTTTTCCCCCCTCAGGGACAAAACGGTCATTTTACAATAAAATAAGAATTACGAAAGTTCGGGTCGTTACACTTGGCGTCATAGACGCTGGACGTACTAGACGTCCGTGACCTCTCCGGGGTACCTCATCCGGAGGAGACAATATTCAATGGAAGGATCCACATGCAAAACATATATGTATACATAGGTAAAATCTGAACCGATCGTTACGTTTCATCAAGCGGGTCTCATGCCCAAATACCGTGAAAGGTGTCATAACCGAAATTTCAATATCATCAAAACCATTTATTGATTCCAGCATGTGAACATATAAGTAAATCAGAAAACATTTAAGCATGCAAGGGTTTAATGAAATCGGGCCCATTCACGGTACAATCCTTCTAGGAACCGAACGTATACCCTCATCCTGGTACAAATGTACAATCCCTGTCAAGTCCAAAGTATTCGTAAAGGTCAATTTAAACCCTTAACATTCAACCATGAAATCCTAGGCTAAAACCGGCCGGGAAAAACCGTCCGAACGCGCTTCCCAAGGCAATAAACCTCATTTTGACCAACTTAATGATCTCCGATCGACCCGAAACCACCGCCATTGGATCCGGATCGTCGAAACCTAAAGAATGGTGGTGGTCCCACCAAAAACACTGTTCACATGCGCCCCCACGCGCCGGTCAACGCGTCGGTCAACGCAGGAACAGTCCCTGCTGACGTCATCGCTGACGTCATCTGACAGCTGTCAGGTCTGACATGTCAGACTCTGACAGGTGCCACGTGTCAACACCGGATTGGTCCACCTCTCTGATCTGTCAGGCCACGTGTCAGATCTGACATGTGCCGCGTGTCAGCACGCCACTGTCCACGTCACTGACATGTCAGTGACACGTGGCAGTCCCTGACTGGGCCACGTCACTGACATGTCAGTGCTGACTGTGCACTGACATGTGACACGTGTCGGCTCACGGTTGGTCCACGTCACCTGACAGTCTGACAGGGTGCCACGTCATCACCTCTGTCCTCAGACGGGTTGACCCGTATCTTTGCAACTCGGGTCGATCAGACCCGCGATCATGACCTGGTCACCATTTGTTCAATTCTCAACCATTTCTATCCTAGTTTGTTCCTAGATGTTCGTCTCAATCCCAGAAAGGGTTCTACCTAATTAAAATCAATAAACAAGGACTGAATCGAAGACTTACCTCGATGCACAGTCCCGGTTCCCGTCGCCGTTTGTCCTATGTTCAGGCCACCTCAGACCACGAAAACAAGCCCTCTAGGTTCCTAACAGTCCATAGAACTGATTAGGGTCAATTGAAAACAAAAATACCCGTTGGAATTTAAATTACCAAATCCTGAGTTTTTGAAACCGTTTTGGGTTTTGAAACCGGCTCACCTCGCCGCCGTCTGCCGCCGTCCACCGCTGTGCCTCAGTCCTTCCTCGTGAGTCCAGCAACACACAGACACAGAAACTAGGTGCAATGCATAAGTGTTGGATCAATGGACAGTGAGTGAGGGTGTCGGGTGAGAAAATATATAGAAATGGAGGGAAATGGAAGGACAGTCCAGATTAGATCTCAGAAATGAGATCAAGGGCTGAGATCAGATCTGGAGGTTTCAGATCAATGGCTGGAATTAAAAGTTGGTTTTAATGGTATTTAAACCCATAGTGGATCTGATCCAATCTAGCCAATGGGTGAGTGACACTTGTCACTCACCAGGTGTCCTCCAATCAGAATTTCAGAATAAAATATTCGACACGAAAACCGAGACACGAACCTTCCGATTTCACGTTTCTGACCATAACTTCTTCGTACGAAGTCCGATTTCGGCGTGCTACCTGTCTACGGACTCAGGACGTCGACACCTACCTAACGGTCCTTGAGTCATGTGAAACGTAGTTGCCCAACGAAAAGTGACAGGACCCATCCCAATCCCCCCGGGATTAGTGCGGGATGACCCTGCTCCCGTCTGACACGGAGTGTCAGACAAGGGATATTTCCGACCTTTGCCCTCCCGGGCTATCAGAGTACGCCAGGATCCGGAGGAGGCATGTGATATCTCGATCTCTGCTACAGTCCACATCCAATGTCAACCTGAAGGGCAGTCAAAACATTGAAAATTGTGAGTGGACAAAACAAGAATTTATAAAAACATTTTAACGAGAAGACATTTGTACCCTTCACTAAAAAGCATGCATGCATTCGAAAACCAGTTATCCAGAAAAACCATCGGTGGGAACTAAGCCCAAAACTAATATTGAAAGAACCATAATGAAAACGACCATACGGGCCACTGCCCAAATCCTGTGCACACCTGTGCATACCACATATCACAATCCATATATCATATCTATATCATATACACATATAATTCACACAACCAATCCTGTCATGGTTTCCATAGCTACGAGCGTGCTACCCAGGTCTCAATCCGAGTCTTCTCAAAGTCAAGAGCAATGTCCGCAGACCACTGACCCTACCCGAGGTAATAGTAATCATAGCCTTCCTGAGAGTAAGGAACCCAACTGGGGGGTGACTCCACTCAGTCGGTGCTCCGTGACTACTCCGGGGTCCACCTAGGCCAACGACCCTCCCCGGAGGAGATAATAGAAGTAAAGGAAGGTATATGAATACATATATATACATAACATAAACGTTCATGCCCGGTTCCCTTGAACCGTCATGATCCATAGCATCATCCATAATAAGGGTTCATGCCGGTTCCCATAAACCGTCATGAACCATAATGACCTGACAAGGGTTCATGCCGGTTCCCATAAACCGTCATGAACCATAATGACCTGACAAGGGTTCATGCCGGTTCTCATAAACCGTCATGAACCACAATGACCTTTCCAAAGTTCATGCCGGTTCCCATAAATCGTCATGAACTTGGAAATCCATCTAGGGTCCCTGACCCGAAATCATCAGTGTAAAACAACTGGGTCTCGTGCCCGAACATATGCCTCAACTGGGCACCGTGCCCGATATCTAAGGGTCATTCACGACTCCGATCATAGTGATGCGTGCAACCATCCATCCAGGACCGCTCTCAATCCTGGTATGTCGCCGTGAACGAATCAACTGACGCGACCACCACAAGATCATGGTGCACTCATCACCGATCGTTATCCTGAACTGTCAGCACTTCGAAGTTGAGCCTCCCCAGGCTGCTCGACCACGAATCGTGCATCGTGACCTCTCCGGAAGGAACACATCCCAATCCGGAGGCGAGCGTCGTATCGTCGATCGCCGTGCACATAGCACCCGTCGCGACCACGATTTAGACCCGAAGGTCGTAAATAGTGTCATATGCCCGAGACCAAACCAAATGGATCTCATACCCGAGTTTATCCTTTTAGAAATCCAAAACCTTTTCATTAAAACCAATAAAGAAATACAGACCCGTATAAGCACTGTATAAGGCTGAAACCTCGAAATACGTACTTATACGTAACCACATACAAATGCACCCATGGCATCATCAAACAAGTAATAAAACATATAATAAACATTTATGCATGCACCAATTAAGAAAACAAGGTCCACTCACAGACAGTCCGAGCTGCCGCCTCGATTTGTGTGCCATACGGCTCCCCGAGCCGATCACCGTCACCGGGACTCCCAAACCTGTCCAAATTGTAATAGAAGGTTACTGACTCCCAAACCTGTCCAAATTGTAATAGAAGGTTACTAACTACTTAATTAACCTCCCACTAAAGCCCCGTAATTTTTCCGTATTTTTAACTATTTTTAATCCCGAACCTAAACCTTCCGATGCCCCGAAACATATCGAGACGGTGTCCGATCGACACGAAACCAGTCCCAAAATGTTCGTTACATCGAATAGAAGGTTTCGTATGTTGGAACCTTCCCCAGATTCCCTGCCACGCGCCCTCACGCGCCACCTGAAGTGGCTGCGCGTGGGCTTCACGCGCCAGCTACAGTACCTGCTGACATCATCGCTGACGTCAGCATGACGTCATCTGATAGCTGTCAGGTCTGACATGTCAGACTTTGACAGGTGTCACGTGTCATGCTCCCATTGGTCCACGTCACTATGCTGTCAGTGCCATGTGGCAGTCTGACATGTGCCACGTGTCGTCACGACACTGGTCCACGTCAGTGACACGTGTCAGCCCCTGATTGGACCACGTCACTGACATGTCAGTGCTGACTATGCACTGACATGTGACACGTGTCGCACTCCTATTGGCCCATTTTCTCACATGTCAGCTGACATTGTCAGATCTGACAATGCTGACGTCATCCCTGACATGATGACGTCAGCAGGATGACGTCACCTGTCATCCCCTACATCGGTCAGACCGGTCCGAACTGGTCCGGTCCGGTTTTTCCTGCAACTTGGACCGGCGTAACCGGTCCAGGTCTCCTTCTCCCTCATTTTCGATCCGTTTGCTTCCATTCCAATTCCTAAATTCCTATTTTCAAGTTTCCTATCTAACCCAATTAACAAAACGACCTAAAACCCTCAAAAATCCACGGTTCCATTTTGAACCTCACGGTTCAATTTTCCTGATTGCACCCAGGGCTACTCAGCCCTTCACCGACGTCCAAACCACCCTCTACACCTTCCTACAACCTCAATAAACTCATCCTAATCAACTAATAGCAACCATAATGTCTAAATCGAAAAATAGAAGAAAAATGGGTTTATCGGGCTTACTGGGTACCCGCTCGGGTTTTGGGTTCCAGCCACCGTTCACGACAGCCCTGGCCATCCAGGCCGGCCACCTCAACTCCCTCAGCCTCCCGGTCTTCTGTCCTGGTCTTGGGTGCAATTTGGATGGGTTTGGGGTTGCACGGGAATGAGAGAAAATGGTGAGATCGGGTGGGTGTTTTGTGTGTTTGAAATGGAGAAATGAAAATGGATGGTCGATGCATGAATAGGTGTGGGTTGTGCAATGGATGGGTGACACTTGTCACTCATCCATTGGGCCTCCCTTAAATATCTGGGCCCACTAGAGACAAATTGCACTTTTTGTCTCGTAAAACATGTCGCTGGGAATAGTATCCCGAAACTTTCGTGAACCGTAACTTCGCCGTCGAACGTCCGAATTCGACGTGCCGCTTGTCTACGGATTCTTATCGTCCTTATCTACGTAACGGTCTTTGGCCCTCGGCCATCGGACCTCCCGGTCAAAAAGTCAACATTTGACCCCCCTTTTAACCACAATTACCAAAATGCCCCTAACTTCCAAACGTCATAACTTCCTCCTCGAATGTCGGAATTGAACGTGCCACTTGTCTATGAACTCGTGACGTCACGAACTACGTCACGGTCATCGGTCAAAGTCCATTTGACCGCCCGATTGAAAAGTCAACGTTTTGCCACCACTAGGGGCAAAACGGTCATTTCGCATCGTTCGTCCGATTTCGCCCAACTAATCACGGATTAGCCTCACTAATCGTGATTAGTCACTAATCAAATCCTGGAATTTGGGACGGGTCGTTACAACCTTCCCTCCTTAATTAATTTCGTCCTCGAAATTCCAACCGACCTAATCTAACCGTTCTTCCCTCCTTAATTAGTTTCGTACTTGAAACTCCAACTATCCTGATTCCACATCCACCTCGTGGAAAGTAGAATCGATCTCGAAACTCGTGTACACTCATACACCAACTAACCAAAATAATACTTACTCGTCTGCACCCAGACGTACCACCAACACTCTCGTTACATCGACTACATTTGACCAAGTCGAATGACAGTAGTCACCCGTTTCAAATTGACACAATTTGTCAAATCTACCCTTTCGCTGACATAAACAACTAGCCGGTTCCTTGCTCAATCTCTAACTATCCTGACGTCTACTTCCACCCGGAGTCATCAGACCTCACTAACCGATCCACGCTGACACCTCTGACAATCTGTCACCACTTGACAGTCGTCAGTCAGAAACTAACACCATACTTACCTGTGGTTATACTAACCACCAAATTACTCAACCTGTGTGTAACTAGACCCATCAGAAACACTATGACCCAACGCACAGTATCCAATGTCTAGTTCACGACCTCGATTAATCCTATGGTATCAGAACCAATCCGACTACCAACTCGCTCACCAACGTATCACTGGTATATCCAGAATACTGCTACCAGACACCCCAAGCCTATCCAGTATCGTACCTCAAACAACGTACAAGGTACGTACATCTACACATCAATCAGCCTACACCCATCTAGGTTGTAGCCAATCACGTTTCTACTATGGAGTCCATTTGTCCAATCCAGTACTAGACAAATTGAAACTCCGACCCATTATTTATTTCCAAATCCGAATCCGAATCCGAAATTCCGTAAGAAATCCCGAATCCAAACCCAGAAATCATATCCATAATCATGTCCAAATTTGAATCCGAAATTATTATTCCGTAGCTAGCATTTGGAATAACCATTCCGAATCCAATTTCATAAAAAGGAAATCCATTGTCAAGCTCCAGAATCAAATCCTGAATCGTCACCCAGAATCCGATTCCAAAACCCAAATACAGAAATCCTCTTTCAAGTTCCAAAATCAAATCCTGAATCGTCATCCAGAAATCTGATTCCAAAACCTGAAATATCGTTCTCGTCTACCGAGACGTATCAATCATGAACCTATCGGTTGTCTGCTCAACCGATTACTCCAATACCATCGATTGACTTCATAGGGAAGCCAATCACAATATCCGCACATCCCTAAGGCTGACCATATCCGACCACGTCGGAAAACTACTCACCTGAGTAATATACCATGTGGGATTCACTTCGAAAAGAAGTTCAGTCTCATCATCCAAGTAAGAGTGATAACCGCTCCACCTGTCTGGATCATCAAAATCACGATCCAGATCCATCATTACGTCAACCGAACATAGACGTCACGATCCCCGATCGTCACGACGTCCAAAATCCTCGACCATTTCCCGCATCTAAACAGATTAGTCTACGACGAGACACGCCGAGACTGTGGGTTCTCACTGATTACCTCGTATCGATCCTTGTCATTCCACCAAGGAAAATCAAAGATGATACCAAACAATGACATCCAATTCCATCCAACATGAATGCAACCAAAACTCGCTGCACTCACCACGTCACGTAATCCAACATCGTCTGCCACCAAGCAGAAATGAGAAATCTCAGTCACCTAACTTCGATATACTCAACTCCACTTAATGACCCAAAACAAATCCCGGGTCCACCAACCAATACACGATCAGTGTACTAGTGATACAACCATCATCTGCCTTAGCAGAATCTGAGAAGTCACCCTAATGACTTCGAAATACCCAATACCAATGTGGAAAACCCGCATTCCTCTCGTCACCTCAATCGCAACCTTTCGCGATTCCGAAGTTCCAACAAGATTGGAAACAACATACCTGGACATCAACCACGTGTCCCCTAACCAACTTAGCTCTCTCTGAGATCCACTCTGGGACCACAGATACCGAACACATACGTAACTCGATGGAGTCATATCCAGATTCGTAACTCACCGTCACCACAATCACCGGCACCAACACCAACACCAGTACCAGTATCCCATTATAATCCATCAACATCAGCATCGGCACACCATGTGCAAAACTGAAAACCCTGGATCTCCGCTCATACTGAACGACGATCCCGTACCTCTACTCATATTGGAGAAACTCTATCTCCCTCGTACCCGACAACTCTAGGTACAGTCACCCTGACAACTCATGCGAGAAAAGGAAACGTCCCCTGAACGTCCCCGATTCCCAACAACCATATCTACGACCACTCTCGGTAGTAGCGCCTGCCACAAACTCATGCAGACATAACTACCAGACATCGCTATTGAGATTCGCCTCCAACGGAATCAACCGCCCGTATTAACTACTCCGGATCCCACTCAGGGATTCTATCGACAAGTACCAACCCTGATAACTTGTCACACCGAACTCTAACCAGTCGTACTCCGACTAACCCAAATGTCATATACCAGGTCACCGACGACCTTAGTTGCACCAACTGTCCATCACAACTAAAGTAGCACGACAACCAACTAGGTCTAACCGATAAGTACAAACCCGACTGCGAAGTGCAGTCCCAACACAAGCTGACCTGACTAGACCGACTAACGAATCCAAATCCGAATAGTCTTCCAAGTCAAACCACTCGTCAACTCACATTTCTGAACCATACACCCAAGGCAGGGTTCCACGATCACACCTAGAATTCCACCGAACCCAACTGCATAAGGCAGTACAATCCACAATCTGACCGACTCCACGGTCTTGACATCGAAAAGACGTCAATCCAATACTACTAACTATCGTATCGGTATCCCAACATCAGGTTAACCACGAACTGTAGCCCATTGAGATATCACATCCTCGACCTGCGTCCCACTCCGAGAGCTCCATGGTTGCTCGAATAGAGACAACCCCGCTCTGATAAGCATCCTACAAGCAATCCTATGCTCTGATACCACGTTGACAAGACCCATCCCAATCCCCCCGGGATTAGTGCGGGATGACCCTGCTCCCGTCTGACACGGAGTGTCAGACAAGGGATATTTCTGACCTTTTCCCTCCCGGGCTATCAGAGTACGCCAGGATCCGGAGGAGGCATGTGATATCTCGATCTCTGCTACAGTCCACATCCAATGTCAACCTGAAGGGCAGTCAAAACATTGAAAACTGTGAGTGGACAAAACAAGAATTTATAAAAACATTTTAACGAGAAGACATTTGTACCCTTCACTAAAAAGCATGCATGCATTCGAAAACCAGTTATCCAGAAAAACCATCGGTGGGAACTAAGCCCAAAACTAATATTGAAAGAACCATAATGAAAACGACCATACGGGCCACTGCCCAAATCCTGTGCACACCTGTGCATACCACATATCACAATCCATATATCATATCTATATCATATACACATATAATTCACACAACCAATCCTGTCACGGTTTCCAAAGCTACGAGCGTGCTACCCAGGTCTCAATCCGAGTCTTCTCAAAGTCAAGAGCAATGTGCGCAGACCACTGACCCTACCCGAGGTAATAGTAATCATAGCCTTCCTGAGAGTAAGGAACCCAACTGGGGGGTGACTCCACTCAGTCGGTGCTCCGTGACTACTCCGGGGTCCACCTAGGCCAACGACCCTCCCCGGAGGAGATAATAGAAGTAAAGGAAGGTATATGAATACATATATATACATAACATAAACGTTCATGCCCAGTTCCCTTGAACCGTCATGATCCATAGCATCATCCATAATAAGGGTTCATGCCGGTTCCCATAAACCGTCATGAACCATAATGACCTGACAAGGGTTCATGCCGGTTCCCATAAACCGTCATGAACCATAATGACCTGACAAGGGTTCATGCCGGTTCTCATAAACCGTCATGAACCACAATGACCTTTCCAAAGTTCATGCCGGTTCCCATAAATCGTCATGAACTTGGAAATCCATCTAGGGTCCCTGACCCGAAATCATCAGTGTAAAACAACTGGGTCTCGTGCCCGAACATATGACTCAACTGGGCACCGTTCCCGATATCTAAGAGTCAGTCACGACTCCGATCATAGTGATGTGTGCAACCATCCATCCAGGACCGCTCTCAATCCTGGTATGTCGCCGTGAACGAATCAACTGACGCGACCACCACAAGATCATGGTGCACTCATCACCGATCGTTATCCTGAACCGTCAGCACTTCGAAGTTGAGCCTCCCCAGGCTGCTCGACCACGAATCGTGCATCGTGACCTCTCCGGAAGGAACACATCCCAATCCGGAGGCGAGCGTCGTATCGTCGATCGCCGTGCACATAGCACCCGTCGCGACCACGATTTAGACCCGAAGGTCGTAAATAGTGTCATATGCCCGAGACCAAACCAAATGGGTCTCATACCCGAGTTTATCCTTTTAGAAATCCAAAACCTTTTCATTAAAACCAATAAAGAAATACAGACCCGTATAAGCACTGTATAAGGCTGAAACCTCGAAATACGTACTTATACGTAACCACATACAAATGCACCCATGGCATCATCAAACAAGTAATAAAACATATAATAAACATTTATGCATGCACCAATTAAGAAAACAAGGTCCATTCACAGACAGTCCGAGCTGCCGCCTCGATTTGTGTGCCATACGGCTCCCCGAGCCGATCACCGTCACCGGGACTCCCAAACCTGTCCAAATTGTAATAGAAGGTTACTAACTACTTAATTAACCTCCCACTAAAGCCCCGTAATTTTTCCGTATTTTTAACTATTTTTAATCCCCAACCTAAACCTTCCGATGCCCCGAAACATATCGAGACGGTGTCCGATCAACCCGAAACCAGTCCCAAAATGTTCGTTACATCGAATAGAAGATTTCGTATGTTAGAACCTTCCCCAGATTCCCTGCCACGCGCCCTCACGCGCCGCCTGAAGTGGCTGCGCGTGGGCTTCACGCGCCAGCTACAGTACCTGCTGACGTCATCGCTGACGTCAGCATGACGTCATCTGACAGCTGTCAGGTCTGACATGTCAGACTCTGACAGGTGCCACATGTCATGCTCTCATTGGTCCACGTCACTGTGCTGTCAGTGCCATGTGGCAGTCTGACATGTGCCATGTGTTGTCACGACACTGGTCCACGTCAGTGACACGTGTCAGCCCCTGATTGGACCACGTCACTGACATGTCAGTGCTGACTGTGCACTGACATGTGACACGTGTCGCACTCCTATTGGCCCATTTTCTGACATGTCAGCTGACATTGTCAGATCTGACAATGCTGACGTCATCCCTGACATGATGACGTCAGCAGGATGACGTCAGCAGGATGACGTCACCTGTCATCCCCTACATCGGTCAGACCGGTCCGAACCGGTCCGGTCCGGTTTTTCCTGCAACTTGGACCGGCGTAACCGGTCCAGGTCTCCTTCTCCCTCATTTTCGGTCCGTTTGCTTCCATTCCAATTCCTAAATTCCTATTTTCAAGTTTTCTATCTAACCCAATTAACAAAACGACCTAAAACCCTCAAAAATCCACGGTTCCATTTTGAACCTCACGGTTCAATTTTCCTGATTGCACCCAGGGCTACTCAGCCCTTCACCGACGTCCAAACCACCCTCTACACCTTCCTACAACCTCAATAAAATCATCCTAATCAACTAATAGCAACCATAATGTCTAAATCGAAAAATAGAAGAAAAATGGGTTTATCGGGCTTACCGGGTACCCGCTCGGGTTTTGGGTTCCAGCCACCGTTCACGGCGGCCCTGGCCATCCAGGCCGGCCACCTCAACTCCCTCAGCCTCCCGGTCTTCTGTCCTGGTCTTGGGTGCAATTTGGATGGGTTTGGGGTTGCACGGGAATGAGAGAAAATGGTGAGATCGGGTGGGTGTTTTGTGTGTTTGAAATGGAGAAATGAAAATGGATGGTCAATGCATGAATAGGTGTGGGTTGTGCAATGGATGGGTGACACTTGTCACTCACCCGTTGGGCCTCCCTTAAATATCTGGGCCCACTAGAGACAAATTGCACTTTTTGTCTCGTAAAACGTGTCGCTGGGAATAGTATCCCGAAACTTTTGTGAACCGTAACTTCGCCGTCGAACGTCCGAATTCGACGTGCCGCCTGTCTACGGATTCTTATCGTCCTTATCTACGTAACGGTATTTGGCCCTCGGTCATCGGACCTCCCGGTCAAAAAGTCAACATTTGACCCCCCTTTTAACCATAATTACCAAAATGTCCCTAAACTTCCGAACGTCATAACTTCCTCCTCGAATGTCGGAATTGAACGTGCCACCTGTCTATGAACTCGTGACGTCGCGAACTACGTCACGGTCATCGGTCAAAGTCCATTTGACCCCTCGATTGAAAAGTCAACGTTTTGCCACCACTAGGGGCAAAACGGTCATTTCGCATCGTTCGTCCGATTTCGCCCAACTAATCACGGATTAGCCTCACTAATCGTGATTAGTCACTAATCAAATCCTGGAATTTGGGACGAGTCGTTACAAAAATTCAACATTTTTCCCCCCAAAAGTCCAAATTACGGTAATGCCCCTGAACTTCCGATAGTCATAACTTTTTCCCCGATCGTCCGAATTGGACGTGCCACCTGTCTATGAATTCGTGACGTCCCGAACTACGTCACGGTCACTGGTCAAAGTCCATTTGACCCACATATCAAAAAGTCAACAATTTGGCCATCCATTCACAAGGGTAAAAATGTCAATTCATACATTAAATCACAATATTCAAATCCTCGAATTTCCGGGGTGTTACAATTTATACGTATGATTTGATGTGCTTATACTGTTATCTTAAATGCATGCATGTTTCTAAAACAGAGGGTTAGTATATATATATTTTTTTCGAAATGTGTTTGTAACTGGTTTATTTTTTGTCCACTCACACATTGACTGTTTTCATGACCCTCTAGGCGGTGATACAGAGTAGGGGACCGATTTCGGGGCTGAGGCATAGATAGTACCGTTGCGTTCTGTCCACCCTACGGGGTAGGTGTTGTATAATTATTATACTAGTACGAACATAATGCTCTTGTCCCTTGTCTGACGATACGATTGTAAATTAAACATCGGTGTGTATTTTAGAACCCTGTTAAGGATAATTATGATATTTTAACCCTAGTAAGGGTAGTTGTGATATTGCGGGTCTTATGTCAAACGGGAGCAGGCCCTGTCCCTAGTGGTCCCCAGGGAGATTGGGGCGGGTTCTGTCACAAATTGGTTCCATTGTCAGCAAAAAGGTTCCATACATGCTTAGCTATAAGAGAAATATCCCAATAGTACAACCTCTTGATACGAAGACCTCCATCATCCTTAGGTTTACAAACCAAAGCCCAGGAAACCTTAGCATGGTATGACCCCTCTGCAGGACCAAACCATAGGAACCTCCTAAATATGCACTTGATCGCTAAGAATACCAATTTAGAAAGAGAAAGATTAGAATCCCAATACACTAAAATACTACAAAGCACCGACCAAATAAGTTATAATCTCCCGGAAACGACAACCAAGGTTCTCCCAACCCATCCCATGCATAATCCTATTATGAACCTCCTCTATAAGAGCCCCACAGTCAAACATCAACAATTTAGAAGTAATTAGGGGAATCCCCATATAACGAATAGGGAGAGCACCTCTTTGAAACCCAAACCCACTAATAAGGCACCGCAAATTACTAGCCTTAAGACTATATTTATTTAATTAACTTTAATAATTTAGGCTAGATTAGTTAAAAGGAGACATTTTTAAATCCCAAGAGTTTGAAGTTATTAAAAATACATTTACATAAAAAACATTATGAGTAACATAATAGGATATTTAACAACTCCTTTATTAGTAATTTTATTATGCTCATGTAGGGGATAGGCACTAATCATTCGATCAATGGATTACTTATACTTAACGCAATCGTTTGTAATTTATTTCTTGGTACTATATATAAACATTCTTTCATGATTTTTTGAAGGCTCGTTTGGAATAGTGTGGATTTAGTTTTGAATATGAGCTCTCCAAATTTGAGTACTTTGTGATGATGATGAAGGTGTGTGGTATGTGATGATGATGATGAAGGTGTGTAGTATGTGGTGTGTGTGTCTGGCTCAAATCCGTATTTAATTTAATATAATCGGTGAGCATTATTGTTGGTACTGATGGATGAATATTAATGAACGAATGTCATCATCACTCACACTCACTCTTTTTCTCTCTCTGTTTTTTTTTATAAGTTATGTTTTTTTTCTTCTTCTTTTTCTCACTTTTTGGTTTCTTCTCTCTACGATTGTGATTATTATTTGTGTCAGGTCTCTCAGATACAAAAGAGAAAGAGAGAGAGAGAAGAGAGAGAAGTGCAAGGGCCAAAAAAACCTACAAATTTGGGGTTTGCCTTTGTTTCAACGCCATAATCATCATGTCGATCTCCTCTCACTCTCACCATGCTTCCTTTCTTTACCGCCATCATTGCTCCCACTCCTCCTCCTCCTTCTTCGTCTGCACCTTCATCATATCATCACCACCAAGAAAAAAGAGAAAGAAAAAAAAATCGAAAAAAAAGAAACTTTCTCACCATCTCATGATGTTGATCCAAAAAGAAACCCTAGCTGGCTCTTATTAGGCTTAGCTTTCTGCGAGTGATGATGACTCTCTCTCTCTCTCTCTCTCGATGAACAAAAGAGTTTCAAGTCTTTCAATCCATTTTGGGGAATCAAGCATCTTGGTCCGACGAAGATTTGCTAGCTGCTAGATCTCTCTCTCTCTCTCTCAAGGCATCTACCAAATCTCAAAATTTCCAGTTTCTTCTTAATCTCTCTCTCTTTTTCTCTACATTTAAGTTTCATTGCTTATGTCAAGTTATTTTAGATCTTGTTATTTGCTAAGACAGTTAAGGGTTTAGATATCCTCCTTCTCCTTCTTCTTCTTTTTCTCGATCTGTACGAATGTATGGATTAATTAATTCTCTGGTTAATTTATATATACTGGGTTAATTAACTACTATATAGTTTTGAGTAATTCATTTCTGATGAATTCAGACTTTATTTTATGAACTAGCTAGCAAATATAATAGAATATTATATATATATATATATATATAGAGAGAGAGAGAGAGAGATGCCTGAATAAGTACTATTTATAGTGATTGATTTATCCAGAAACTTGGTTTTAATTTGCGGCTAGCTATAGATCTGCAGCTATCTTTATATGCTAGCTAGGGTACGTTCTAATAGCATATTCATGAGCTCGAGTTTTTTGCTTTGTCAAAGCATTTCATCATCTGATTATACTGAATATATATATAGGATTTGGTGTGGTACATTTTTCACTTTGGTATGGGTAGCATTTGGAAGTTCCCATATATGGAGGATGATGGAGTTGTGTCCTTCATATATATATATATATATATATATATATATATATATATATATATTGTTTGGGTTCGACATGCTATAAATAGCTATTAGCTAGCTACCTACCTACCAATTATTTGAAGAACAAATATGTTTTTTATGCATATCAATTTGTGTCGAAAGTTAATCGTAACTATTATGCATGTATTTGTGTTTTAAATTTATTTATACGTATTATATATGATTTTGCGATTTAACTTCAGATATACTTAATGGGTAAGGATTTATCGATTAATGCATATTATTATGTGACATAAATTTGCGTAATGACTAGTGTTAAATCAAAAATCGAACCCGCCGCGAAAAGTCCTCACAATTCCTATAAATAGCAAACAATTAGCTATCGTTGTCTCGATCGATTTACTCGGGGGTTGTTTGACCAAGAACACTCCGATGCCTAAGTTAGCTTTGAGAGAGGAAAAAGATATACTTCGAAGTGAAGAATCGACATACCTTGGAAATGAAATGTGCTCCGTTATTTATAGGAAAATCTTGGGAGCCTTGGAGCGTTCTGATTGGTCGGTTGAATTTTTAATTAATAAATAATATATTATTATTAAATATATTATTTAATAATTATAATGATAGCTCATCATGATAGTAATAGCAATTATTGTATTTTAATATTAATTGTCCGTTACTATGAATAATGACAATTAACTATCGGGGAGAATATTAATATTACGAAAATTTTAGCCCGATCAAATAACGTATTAATATCTAACGTATTAACTATCGTATTAATATCTCAGTTGTTCATCGTTCTTCAGGAAATTGTTCATCGTTCATCTTTCTTCGTTCGTCGTTCATTGACATTATTCGAAGATTTTGAACGTTGTTCAAATCATCCATCAACAGATTTCCAGTTCAAGATTCTTTGATTCGGCATGGCTAAGGTTCGTCGATCCGTTCGATCAGCTGGAGAAGGTGTTTCTGCCTCAACAGCTCATACGAGGAATGAGGCTCGCATAGAGACTCCGGAGAAGCGGCCAACTCGACCTAGGCGTGTGTCCATAGAATCGCACATGGAGACACTCGAAGGGAGGCCAACCTTCAGCTTTGGAGCATGCCCTTCTCCAACTAACCAAGTACCCGAAGTAGGGGAAGGAACTTCGGCTTTACAACAAGCAGGCGGAAGGTTGATAGGAAGTGCATCACGACATGATCAGCCCACAACAAACATGGACATAAGGGACTTTCTGGATGGGCGTCACGACGTCTCAGGGAAAAATTACCGCCAAACTCCCCAGGACAACTTGGCGTAGCAAGTTGAAAGATTGAACATCCAATTTGAAAGGTTGAACTTCAGTCAGAGCTCTTGCAGCGACTCCTAGCAGAGAGACCAGTCCAAGAGCAGGACAGACATTCAACGTCACATGGAAGACAAAAGAATGCTCAAAGGCGTCCTGGGAAAGAGCCAGTCTACTGCCGAACAATGTCATGAGACACTTCACTCAGCGACTCCGGTGAAGAAAGTCACGCTCGTCGAGAAAAAAGCCCACAATGCCTAAAACCATCAGTACATGAGCGGCTGGGAAGTAGGATTGGGGCAACTTCACGGGAGGAGCGTTCACAGCGCTCACATTGTAACGACCCGTCCCGAATTCCGGGATTAGTTTAGTGACTAATCTCGATTAGTGAGGTTGAACGGTGGTTAGTAGGGCGAAATCGGACAAATTGTGCAAAATGACCGTTTTGCCCCTGGTCGTGGGCAAAATATTGACTTTTTGATCGGGCGGTCAAATGGACTTTGACCGATGACCGTGACGTAGTTCGGGACGTCACGAGTTCATAGACAGGTGGCACATTCGATTCTGACATTCGTAGAGAAAGTTATGGTGTTCGGAAGTTGAGGGGTATTTTGGTAATTTGGCATGTTAGGGGCCAAATGTTGACTTTTTGACCGGGAGGTCCGATGGACGAGGGCCAAGGATCGTTACGTAGGTATCGTCGATACGAATCCAACGACAGGCGGCATGCCGAAATCGGAGATTCGACGACAACGTTATGGTCAAGGAAACAAACTAACGAACCGAGGCTCGGATTAAAATAATAATATAATAATGAATAGTGACCGTTGACTGTGCACATCCGGATGAGTGACAAGTGTCACCCATCCCTTGTTTCCAGCTCCATGTTTCCCTCCCAACACCATCATTACTACATCATCATCATCTAATCCGCCATTTCCCCTAATTTCCTCTTCTTTGTTCCTAAACCGTGCACAAAATTGGGGGAATCAGATTGGGAGAATTGACTCCCTCTCTCTGCCGTTCCTGAGAGAAAAATGAGAGACTAAGATGAGGGAATTAACGGGGAAACACGAGGGGTTGTGAGGGTGTTGAATTTTGGATTTTGGATTTCGGGAAAATTGGGGGGAAAATTCGAATTGGAGGAATTAGGCCGTGAGGATCGCAATTGAGCTTACCTTCAGCTTCCTGGGAGTGCCACGATCATAATTGTCGAAGAAACGAGATGAATTGGTGCTGTTTTGGCTCTGATCACACTTGGTGACAGAGGAGGAAATTCGAGTTTGAGTCGTGAAGTTTGAGGCTTCGATGGGAGGTGGGGAAACTGCTTCTCATGATCCCACGATGCTTCTGGGTTCATCAATTGAAGGAAAACGGCTGTGGTTGACAGAACTCCATTGTTGAACAGTGACGGTACTCGAGCTTGAGTCGTGACGATTGAGCACAGGATTGATGCAATTGATGTGGGGGAATTGTTCCTCATGGTCCATTGATGCTTCTGGATGCATCAATTGGATGAAACCTGCAGCAATTGACGGAATTCCATGAATGAACAGTGTTCGGAGTGTTCTTGGTGTTCATCATCGAATCGTGGGAATCTGGGTAAGGATTTGTGTAATTGAGTTTACAGACTTGTAATTGAACTAAGAACGAAACTGACTGATTGATCAATTGAAGGAATTAGGACCGAATTGATGGACTTTGAACCGGGTTGTATCGCGGGTGAGTTGGACCCGTTTACTAGACAAACGGGTTGGGCTGGTGACACTGTAGCAGGCGCGTGAGTTTCACGCGCAGCCACTCACGGCGGCACGTGACGGCGCGTGGGCACGAATCTCGAGATGAGGTCAACATGACTTTTAATCCATTCGATGTAACGGACATTTTGGAATTGGTTTCGTGTCGATCGGACACCGTCTCGATATTGTTCGGGATATCCGAAGGTTTTAAATTAAGTTTAAAAATAAGTAAAAATTCGGGAAAATTACGGGACTTTGATAGGATGTTAATGATGAGGTTAGTGACCCTCTAATGTGATTTGGACAGGATTGGGAGTCCCGGTGATAGTGGCGAGGCCCGGGAGGGCCGGTGGCACGCGTATCGAGGCATACCGTTAAAACGGTCTGTGAGTGGACTTTGGTTTTATAAATTCTATGCATACTTAAATGTTTTATATGGATTATGGTTGTGATTGTATGATGTTGGTTTGGTTGTTGGTAAATTGTACGGTTTCACGTATTTCGAGGCGATTTACGTGCTTGCACGTAAATCGAGGTTTTCCGGTTTTACATGGATTTTCCATATTTATGACTTGGATATAATATGATGAAATGGTTTTGAAATTGAAAATATGAACTCGGGCTTGAGGCCCAATTATGTTGGAAATTTCGGACTTGGAGTCCATTTGAAAATCGGGCCGGGGGCCCAGTTGGTTTACAAATCGGGTCGTGGGCCCAGTGGTTCATAAAATCGGGTATGAGGCCCAGTTGGATAATAAATGTGATTTCGGGTCAGGGACCCTATATTTAATAATTGTGATTTTGGGTCAAGGACCCTAAAGGGAATTATATGGTTTTATGGAAATTTCGGGCAGGGCCCAATGGTAATGATGTGATAAAAGGATTTAATAAAACTGTTTTTCCATATACCATCTGGATACAAGGATATATGATGGTCTCCTCCAGATGTCTGGGACACTGGGGAAGTCACGGTGCATTGCCTGTGAGGGGTCATTATACGGAGTAGCCGGACCGTATGATGACTCAGGAGCAGGATTGCTATGATTGACGTCAGGGACGTCAGACATCAGGGATGTCAGATATATGGACCCGGAGAGACCCCGGGCAACACGCGTAGCTTATGAAACCGTGAGATATGACGTCAGGGACGTCTAGCGTCTGGGACGCTAAGCATCTGGGATGCTGGTGATGGTAATGGTAAAATATGGATTAATGAATAAAATGGCTTATTGGTTGGATATGTGTTATGTGGTAAAAATGGATTATTGGTTATGAAATGGTATGTAGGGTCGGGGACCCTAAATGGTTTTGGATTTTTGAATTGATGTTCATTTATGGTCGTGGGTGGTGACCCACATGGTTTTAATATGTATGGTGGTGGTATTCCATAGTTTTGGGCTGAGTTCCCACACTTGGTTTTTGGTTAACGGTTTTTGGGCTAAGGCCCTAAGGGCTCGGTTGAGCAAACGTTTTGGTTACTGGTTTTTGTGGCATGCATACGTTTTTATTGGAGGGCATAAATGTCTTATAAATGCATTTGGTAAACTTATTGGTTTTTGTCCACTCACAGCTTTTGGTTTTAATGCCCTTCAGGTTGATCACGGATGCGATTGCAACAGAGACTGGGACATTGCACACCTCCTTCATCGATCCTTGCGCACTCTGGATGCCCCGTTGGGCAGTGGCTCTTGGTTATCCCTTGTCTGACACCTCTTGTTGGACAGGAGCAGGGCACATTCCACGGTAATCCCGGGGGGATTGGGATGGGTCCTGTCAGGCGTAGGGGGCAACCTCAGGCTCTACACAGACTCAAGACAATCTGCCCATGGCAGTGAGAGAGAAGATAAAGCCTACTCCCCTGCACGATCCCAGAGATCAACGGGAGAAGCTCAAGGAAGTTCTTGGCGATTAGCACGGAATGACTCACCGCCTCGGCAAGGTGCGTTGCGGGTTAATGATGTTCAAAGAATGCTGGACAGGAACCTTCGTGCTCAACGAGATGGCGATCTAGAGGATGATCTAAGTCACCAGATACAGCTCTCTGTGCCTTTTGTAAGGGATATTGAGGATGAGCCATTCCCCCAAAGGTTCGCAACGCCAAACTTCACTCCATTCAACGGAGCCTCCGACCCGGTAAAACACATAGATTATTACCGGGGGGTCATGGTCCCCCACATGCATAACGATGCGCTCATGTGTAAAGTTTTTCAAGCTTCTCTTCAAGGCCAAGCCATGACTTGGTTCAATCATCTCCCCGCGAGGTCAATTGCGTCCTTTGAAGAGTTGGCTCTGACATTTGTGAAGGAGTACGCACAACTTCGGACAATCGAGGTGTAGGATGACCATCTTTTCTCTGTTCGAAAGAGAGCAAAAGACACTCTGCGACAATACATACGAAGGTTTTGCGGAGAGAAGTCTCGGATTGTCGGCTGTAGTGACCTTGTTGCAGCAATGGCGTTTAAACAAGGACTCCCTCGGGACAGCCAGCTTTACGGGGACATCGTCATGAGCAACGCGCGAAGTCTCACCAAAATGCTTTCGCTAGTAGAGCGACATGCAAGCTGGGAGGAGAGAAGAACACCACTTATACTCAGGACCATGCTGGGGCTAGTGAGAAGGCCTCCAATAAAGATGAGTCCCATGGAAAGTTTGCGACTGGAAAGCTCAACAAGCGCAAGGCGGGACAACCCTCCCAAACACCAGTTATGGGGAAGCCTAACTTGCAGTTATCTTTGCCAGTCCATCAGATCCACAATGAAATTAAGGACAAGCCATGGTTTAAGAAGCCGGAGCCAATCAAGGGTGATCAAGAGAAGGCTGATAAAACGAAGTGGTGTGCCTTTCACGAGTGTTATGGGCATAACATTGGAAAATGCATATCTTTCGAGAGATATCTTCGGAATCTCATCAAAGAAGGACATTGTACTGAATACGTCAAAGGGAAGGCTGTGGATCGACCCGCTGACAAAGGACCGAAGGAACCTGCAGCAAAGATGATTCACATCAACACCATCATAGTTGAATTGGAGTTGCTAGGAATCACCTCCAAGCAGAAGAGAAGAAAGATACGAGATAAACTTGTCGTCTCTAAGGTCTCCCATATTACCACCCCGGGGTGGCTAACGACCTTGTCATTGGTTTCTCTTTGAAGGACAAGGTAGGACTTGATTGGCCACATGATGATGCATTAGTCGTGTCAATTCAGATCGCATATGATTAAGTTGATCGGATTCACATTGATGAAGGGAGCGCAAAAAATATCCTCAGCCTGGATGCAGTGCACAAGATGGGGTTAGAAAACCTCACAACAAAAAGGGATGTCCCACTCCGAGGTTTCAACGGGTTAACCAGTATGACCGTAGGTACTCTCCAGCTGGATGTACATTCGGATCCTGTTGTCACGTCCCGGACTTTTTACATCATGGACGAGTACTCTCCATACAATGGAATCTTGGGAAGACCATGGCTTCATAAGATCCTCGCAACCACATCAAGCCTTTACCAGAAGATTAGGTTGCCTATTCCCGGTGGTGGAATCGGGGAGATCAAGGGAGATCAGACGATGGCTCAACGGTACCTCACTGAAGGGCTAAAGGAGGTCAAGGAGGCAGAGTTTGTTCCCCAAGCAGGATCATCCACTGGGGGCAAGCTTTCTTCTTCGTCTCCCAAATAGCAACCAATCACGGGTCAAGATCCTGACATTCATGAGGAACCACCAACTCCGGAAGGGTGGCAGCCGGAGGATGATGTCATCCTCATTCAACTTGACCCTCGATATCCTGAGTAAGAGGCCCGCATTGGCGCCCGGTTAAGTGACAAAGAAAAAGAAGAACTCATAGCTTTCCTGCGAGAGGAGAAAGAAGTTTTTGGTTGGTCTCCATCTGACATGCCAGGGATTGATCCTACCATCGCTAGCCACAAGCTACACGTCAATCCCCACCACAAGCCGGTCAAGCAGAAAAGGCGCAACTTTTCCCCCGAGAAAATTGCTATCATCCAAGAGGAGATTGACAAGTTACTCGTTGCTGGATCCATCGAAGAAGTTCCGCACTCTGAATGGCTAGCAAACGTCGTGTTTGTCAAGAAAAAGGAAGTTGGACGGTGGAGAGTTTGTGTTGATTACACCGATCTCAATCTTGCGTGCCCAAAGGATAACTATCCTCTGCTCAGAATCGATCTCTTAGTGGACTCAACTACAGGGAATGAGATGCTAAGCTTCCTGGATGCATACTCGGGCTATAATTAGATTTTCATGTATGAAAAGGACAAGGAAAAAACTGTCTTCGTCTTCGACCGAGGTGTGTACTGCTACAAGGTCATGCCATTTGGCCTCAAGAATGCGGGAGCAACATACCAGAGACTCGTCAATCGGATGTTCAAAGATCTCATCGGAAAAACCATGGAGGTCTATGTGGATGACATCATGGTCAAAGCGGAAAAACGAGGGGATCATATCACCAACTTGCGAGAGACATTCAACTTGCTGAAGAAGTACAAAATGAAGCTCAACCCTCTGATGTGTACGTTCGGGGTGTCAGCAGGGAAGTTCTTGGGATACTTTGTGACTCAGCATGGGATCAAAGCAAATCCAAAGCAAATCAAGGCAATACTCGAGATGAAGTCCCCATCAAGTTTGAAGGAGATTCAAAGTCTCACTGGACGAGCAGCAGCATTGAACAGGTTTCTGTCCAAGTCAACTGACCGGTGTCAACCTTTCTTCCAAGCAGTAAAGAAGGCATCCAGAGATAAGTGGGATGAAGGTTGTGAGAAAGCATTTCAAGATCTCAAGGCCTACTTGACGTCTCCACCACTGCTATCAAAACCCAAAGATAATGAGGACCTGTTCCTGTAACTGGGGGTCTCTGATGTCGCTGTAAGCTCTGCACTTATCCGGGAAGAGAATGGGATTCAACTACCTGTGTTCTACACATCCAAAGCCCTTGTTGATGCTGAGACACGATATCCGAAATTTGAAAAGCTGATTCTGGCATTACTGGTTACCACAAAGAAGTTGAGGCCATACTTTCAAGCTCATCGGGTGATCGTCATGACCGAATATCCGCTCCGTTCGTTACTTCACGCACCAGATGCATCGACACGGGTAATGAAATGGGCCATCGAGTTGAGTCAGCATGATTTGCTGTATCGTTCACGAACAGTTGTCAAAGGCCAAGACTTAGAAGATTTTGTTGTGGAGTTCACACCAGCGTCACTGGAAGGAGGCAATAAGCTCGGCAATGCCCCCAGGGCCGCTGACACTTCTTTGTCACGAGATCATGGAGACAGTTCCTCTTCTCTACAGCCCTCAACTTCCAATCATCTATGGAAGCTCTTTGTTGATGGTTCCTCAAACCAGAGGGGGCAGGAGCGGGGATTGTTCTTATCACTCATGATGACTCAATAATAGAGCATGCAGTACAGTTCGGATTCAAAGCCTCTGAGGAGTTGGGAGTCAAATGCCTTGCTATTCATTCGGATTCGCAGTTGATCACTAACCAATCAATCGGTGAATATGCTGCGCATGATGCAAGGATGCTCAGATATAATAACAAGGTCCAGGAAATGCTTGCGTTTTTCTCGGTTTTCACTTTTCATCAACTTCCACGCGCCGAAAATACACAAGCAGATGCGTTGGCCAATCAAGCGTCTTCACTTGACTTTCGTTTCAAGCGCTCAATCCCGATTGAGTATCTCGAGCGGAGAAGTATTGATA
This sequence comes from Prinsepia uniflora, assembly GCA_032719365.1. Taxonomy (NCBI): domain Eukaryota; kingdom Viridiplantae; phylum Streptophyta; class Magnoliopsida; order Rosales; family Rosaceae; genus Prinsepia; species Prinsepia uniflora. The sequence goes on along the minus strand of CM064867.1, from coordinate 3,312,768 downwards.
TGAAAGAGATTGAAGTAAGACAAATTGGTTCATCTCCAAGCTGGCAAGATCATTTTATCAACTATCTAGAGCATGGAATATTTCCTGATGAACGATTAGAGGCCCGCAAAGTCCAGATGAAAGCTGCGCGATACTATGTCGACAAGGGCCTACTCTTTCGAAAGAGCTTCACAGGATTAAACTTGTTATGCTTGAAGCATCCAGAAACGTTGAAAGTCTTGGCTGAGATTCATGAAGGACATTGTGGAAATCATTCCGGTGGAAGGCCGCTTGCTCAAAAGGCGCTTAGTGCAGGATTTTACTGGCCTACTCTACGCTAAGAAGCTTTGCAATATGCTCAGAAGTGCGAAAAATTTCAAAGGTTCAAGCCTAACCAATTGGCACCACCGAAAGAGTTGCATGCACAGACGAGCCCTTGGCCATTCATGCAATGTGGAATTGACATTATTGGACCACTCCCAAGCACTCCAGTCCTAAGCAAGATGTATTTGATTGTTGCCACTGACTACTTCAGTAAATGGGTGGAGGCAAAGGTCTTGGCCACCATAACTCAAGCTGATGTTCAAAAATTCATCTGAAGCCAGATTATCTGCCGATTTGGGCTTCCCAAGGTCATTCTAACAGACAATGGAACTCAGTTCACTGGCGCCATAATTAACGAGTTCTTTGAGTCTTGGAAAATCGAGCATTTCACTTCAACTGCATATTACCCCCAGGGTAATGGCCAGGCAGAAGCTTCAAACAAGACGGTCCTTGACTGTATCAAGAAGTGACTAGATGATAAGAAAGGCTTGTGGGAGGAGGAGTTGGATGGCACGCTCCGGGCGTACCGTACCACTCCACGTCGTGCAATAGGAGAGTCTCCATTCACCCTTGCATACGGCACTGACTACATCATTCCTCCACATGTTGTTGTTCCAGCACCCTTTACCGAGCTCGATGATCCAGTAGTCAACTCCATCGCCCTAAGAACTTCACTTGATCTCAGCGAGGAATTAAGAGACCAAGTGGTGAAGCGCATCTCCAGCTACCAGCAGCAAGTGAGAAGTTCCTACAACAAGAAGGCCTGACTCTGGCACTTTCTCCCAGGTGACCTTGTTCTCAAAAAAAAGTTTGCGACACCCAATCGTCCAGGGTCTCAAAAACTCAAATCCCAATGGGAAGGACCCTACCGAATCTACCAAGTAGGTGGAAAAGGAAGCTACACCTTAGAGACAATGGACGGAAAGTTAATGAGTGGTTCCATGAACTCTCATCACCTCCGAAAATATTATGTATAATGCAAACTAGAGCTCAAAGCTAAGCTAGTCACTGTTTTGTGCCAAATATAGAATTTATTTTCACGAATGATGTGTTCAGACTTACAAATAAAGCTGTCAAGTCATTCTTCATTCACCTATGTGTTATTATACTTTCGGCAAGGTTCCCAAAGCATTCTTCCGAGAAGCACTCAAGCCTTCCCCCGGGAAGCATCTAAAGCCTTCCACCAGGAAGCACACGAAGCCTTCCACCAGGAAGCACACAAAGCCTTCCACTAGGAAGCACTTAAAGCCTTCCACCAGGAAGCACCCGAAGCCTTCTTTTAGGAAGCACCTCAAACTTTCCTCTTAGGAAGCACCCTAAGCCTTCCTCTTGGAAGCGCCCTAAGTCTTCTTCATTGAAGCACTTCAAGCCTTCTCTTAAGAAGCATAAGCCCTTCCCTGAAGGCAACATACCAAAAACTTCATCGTCTAACGCCACAAGTTATTTAGAACTCGCTGTTGTACACCCATGGTTGCAGTAGGGGCATATGAATGAGCTCATACCGATACATTAACAGGCATTTTGCTGGCTTCGACACATTAAAAAGAGCATAGAAGAAAGTTAACACTTGCGTTCCAACAATTCAGGTTAAATGATTTCTCTTATTTATTGATTTGGAGGGTGTTTGACAAATCACATGTTGATTACTCACACCAGTTATTCAATGCAAAAAATGAAAATGCAATAGCCAACATACATATGTAAAGGAACTATGGATGCAAGTCTTCAAAGCCCATTGTTTTTCTAAACTCTTCTCACTCTTCTGCTGAAAGTAGGGAAGTGTCGTTAAACAATGAATCAGCAGTCTCAGGGGCAGCTTCCTTCCTGGTCCCGGTCTCGGGCTCTGGGTCAGGTACCAGAACAGGCTCAAACTCTTGCTCCAGCTCTGGTTCCCACTCTTTGGTGGTGACCCCGCTGTAGCTTGCCATGTCCAACTTTTGTGCCTCATTTTCTTTTTGGCACAAAGTTGTGGGGGCATTCGGTGATAGTAAATGGTCGTGTCCCGGGAGCCTTCCAATCTTCAGATTCTGGATCTCCACCTCCAAAAGTCTGATTGTTTCATATGAGTCCTGCAAATTCCTGCGCAGCAAAGTGACCTCATCTCGAGCAATATCTCGTTCCTTTTCTATCAGCATCCTCTCTGCACGGCTGGTCTCCAGCTCCCCTACTTTGACTTCCAATGTATGGATTCTTCTGACCAAGGCTTCGTTGTTCCGTCTGGAGTGGTCTCGGGCTTCTCGAAGGTGTTTGCATTCGCACTTCATTCGCTCGTTTTCATCTCCCAAACTAGCATTTCCACGAAGCATGTCAACCAACTTGTGGGCCCCAGCTTTCGCAATCCTAAGGTCTCTGACTACCTTGTCATAAGCTCCTTGCGGAATAGTTTTTCGACTTCCCTCTGCTAGGATGGGGGCACCTATCACATCAGGAGTCTTGGATAACGACCGTCTCTCCCCCACTATTCGATCTGGGCCTTCATCTCTCAACACTTCAATCACTTTAAGGAAAGTAGGAATCGCCTTCAGCTTCTTAAGTTGTTTGGATGCTTCCTCACAGGGACTGTCTGATGTTTTGGGCTTGCTAGATGACTCTACAGGACTAGAACGGTCGGGCTTGGAAGGAAGCTGATCATCATGCTTTTTCTCCAAAGTGTCAATGGGTCCTTGCTTGTTGTTCTTCTCCTGGGTAACGGGATTTTTCAAGCGCAGTGGAGCGCTCAACCACTCTTTGATTAGGATGTCTGAAGGCCTCCCGCCATTCATGTCTCTAAGTGGAGAGAGTAGCGAGCTCATGTCTCGAAACTCTGGAGGAATTTTTAGGGCCATGTCAATCTTTTTGAGATCAGGATGACCTCCAAACCCGCTGTACAACTCATCAAACATGCGGAAGTGCGAGACAATCCTCAAGTTCGGGGAGGCGTGTTTGTCCCATACGCCACCAACTTTGATGCAGTTGAATCTGTACGTGTTGTCATCGAACTCCGTCCTAAAAAAAAACTCCACTTTGGGTACGACACGAGAAAGCCGACCGCCGGTAATTCCGTTGTGCGACACGGAATAGCAATGCTAGAATTCATCTTCAGTGAGTCCCAGGCCAAAGAATTTTTTCAGCTTCTCGAAGCACATGATGTGTCGATAGGCATCGACGTCCAGTTGAGCAGGGCTGCATCCCATCCGGCTAATAATCTTGGAGAAGAACTTCGAGAACGGAAACTTGAAACCCCACCCAATGATCAAAGGGTGGAATATAGTCCATCGACCGCCGATAGGGTTTTTTCCTCTTCCATGCTTAAGGGCCTTCATGGAAGAACATCTGTCGCCAAGCTCCACAAAAAAAGTCGTCCGAAAAGGCAACTTTTGATTGCGAGCTTTCCACTCCATGAAGTCTTCAGGCTTCTCAAACTCCATATCTTTCCCTCGGAATGGATTTAGGCTATGAGAACCGCCACGCTCCCACAAAGCGAGTTTGCTGGGTCTCTCGAGAAGTGCACTATGACGCATCATGAAAAGACCACCTCAAACAAGTAGAGTGGGTGCCGCTTGAATCAAACCCGAAAAAGCTCCTAAACACCTTCGATGGACTCTTGACGCGTAGCAAGCGTATTTATGGCACTAGCAAGAGTCACATTGAATGTGAGCCAGCCTACCAATGCTTACCAGTCACGTCCGCAGTTTTACTTCAACATAGCCCGTGAGGTGCACTCAGCCACCTCCAAATCCCCATCGACTGTTCAGCCAATCTCCACCCGTCACGTGGCGCCGGTTGCACACCTACTCCAACAAAGCATCTAAACACCTTCGATGGACTCTTGACGCGTAGCAAGCATATTTGTGGCACTAGCAAGAGTCACATTGAATGTGAGCCACCCTACCAATGCTCACACACACCGTCCAAACCGCTCGCTTTCCAAGTTGTACGCATTTCCATAATTTCTGACACTTTCCAGGAATCTCGAATCCTGTCCAAAATCATCATGAAGGGTCAATAATGACTCTATGAATATCATATCAATTTCCCACAATTTTTCGGGAATTAAATATTAATTTAAAACATAACCTAAACTTTCGGACCCTCGAAACAATATTGATACGATATCCGGTTGACTCGAAACCAATACCAAAATGTTCGTTACATTGAGTATAGTAAAACACCTGTTGAATACTTCCCCAGAAAACTCACCACGCGCCCTCACGCGCCGCCGCAAGCTGCTGCGCGTGAACAGTGTTGCTACAGTGTCATCCCTACAGCCCGATTCTCTGATAAACGGGTCGTGTACCCGCGATCAGACCCGGTACAATCTGCTTTAATTCGACCTCAAAACCTTCCATTCTTTCGCCTGATCCCTTCTAATCCTTCTTAATTTCAGATCTGTGGTTTTAGTTTCATCAATAGAAATCTAAATCCATCAATTCTCCAATGGATCTTCGAACGGGTTTCAAATTCAATCTCACCCAAACCTTAACAATTTCCCTAATTAATTTACACAGGAAGAAACCTATGATTATAATGAACATTAATACAAAATCAATTGCACCAACCCTTACCTCTAATCATTCAAATTCAAGCTCGGTTTTTCGAAGACTTTGGAGCTTCTGTTCTTGATCGAAACGGCATCAAACTCCTTCATTTTTGTTATGGTTTAGCTCGAAATGATCTCAGGAAGCTTAATAAAGCTTTAATTTTGATCCACAGAGCTCACAACTTTGAATTCAAATTTTCACCATAATTTTCAAACTATTCGAATTCTGAAATTTCACTGACCCCTCTGTCCCTCGTGCTTTTTTTTCTCTAATTCAATCCTTTCAATCTCTCATTCTCATAACTGAATCGATCCATTATTTAACACTATCAAGAATGGACAAAAGTAATGTTTTTTCCCTAATTAAGGGATTAATGTCCCTAATCCATGATTTCATCCATAAAATCAGGTGCAAAGGTGAGGGGCAAAGTGACATGTATCATTTGGCTGGTAGCATGAGTCAGCATCCACCATTCGTTTGTTAAAAGACCGTTTTGCCCTTCGCTCGACAAATTACCGTTTTACCCTTGCACTACGTAGATCCATAATTTTCACATCCGAGCTCCGTTTTTGACATGCCACCTGTCTACGGACTCGTGACGTCCCGAACTACGTCACAGTCATTGGCCAAAGTCCGTTTGACCGTCTGAGTCAAAAGTCAACATTTTGCCCTTACCTTTCAAAATTACCAAAATGCCCCTCGCCATCGCAGACCCACAACTTTCGCATCCGACCTCCGATTGACGCATGCCGCCTGTCTGCGGATTTAGCGCCTCGGGACCTACTCAACAGTCTCTTCAGAAAGTCCAAAAAGTGTTCTAATCAAAAAGTCAACTTTTGGCCCTTATAACCAAGGGCAAAATTGTCAAATAAACACTGACTTGATTTTTGAACCCAACAATAACCGGCAAACCCGGTAATATAAAATTTCAAACAATGTACATCCCTTTGGAGTCCCTGAATTCCGAAGCAATGTGGGGGCATTTGTGGAACCCAAAATCATCCGAAAATTATGGAGCTGCCACGTGGCCCGTAATTCACAAAATGACCAAATTGCCCATAGCAATAACGCTGATCATTTGAAAACACCCGCACATTAAATAATCTATTCACGAGCTAAATACGTTAGTTGATCGGGTTAAAATCTCCATAATATTAATATTTTCCCCGAGAGTTAATTGTCATTATTCATAATAACGGACAATTAATATTAAAATACAATAATTGTCATTAATATTAATAAATAATATTAATATTCTTGGGAGTCTTGGAGCGTTCTGATTGGTCGGTTGAATTTTTAATTAATAAATAATATATTATTATTAAATAATATATATTTAATAATTATAATGATGGCTCATCATGATGGTAATGGCAATTATTTTATTTTAATATTAATATTAATTGTTCGTTACTATGAATAATGACAATTAACTCTCGGGGAGAATATTAATATTATGGAGATTTTAACCCGATCAAATAACGTATTTAGCTGGTAAATAGATTATTTAATGTGCGGATGTTTTCAAATGATCAACGTTATTGCCAGGGGCAATTTGGTCATTTTGGGAATTACGGGCCACGTGGCAGCTCCATAATTTTCGGATGATTTTGGGTTCCACAAATGCCCCCACATTGTTTCGGAATTCAGTGACTCCGAAGGGATGTACATTGTTTGGAATTTTATATTACCGGGTTTGCCGATTATTGTTGGGTTGAAAAATCAAGTCAGTGTTTATTTGACGATTTTGCCCTTGGTTATAAGGGTCAAAAGTTGACTTTTTGATTAGAAAACTTTTTGGACTTTCCGAAGAGACTATTGAGTAGGTCCCGAGGCGCTGAATCCGCAGACAGGCAACATGCATCAATTGGAGGTCGAATGCGAAAGTTGTGGGTCTGCGATGGCGAGGGGCATTTTGGTAATTTTGAAAGGTAAGGGCGAAATGTTGACTTTTGACTCAGACGGTCAAACAGACTTTGGCCAATGACTGTGACGTAGTTCGGGACGTCACGAGTCCGTAGACAGGTGGCATGTCAAAAACGGAGCTCGGATGTGAAAATTATGGATCTACATAGTCTAGGGGCAAAACGGTAATTTTCCGAGCGAAGGGCAAAACAGTCTTTTAACAAACGAATGGTGGATGCTGACTCATGCTACCAGCCAAATGATACATGTCACTTTGCCCTTCACCTTTACACCTGATTTTATGGATGAAATCAGGGATTAGGGATATTAATCCCTTAATTAGGGAAAAAACATTGCTTTTGTCCATTCTTGATAGTGTTAAATAATGGATCGATTCAGTTGTGAGAATGAGAAATTGAAAGGATTGAATTAGAGAAAAAAAAACACGAGGGACAGAAGGGTCACTGAAATTTCAGAATTCGAATAGTTTGAAAATTATGGTGAAAATTCGAATTCAAAGTTGTGAGCTATGTAGATCAAAATTGAAGCTTGATTAAGCTTCCTGAGATCATTTCGAGCTAAACCACAACAAAAACGAAGGATTTTGATGTCGTTTCGATCAAGAACCGAAGATCCAAATTCTTCGAAAAACTGAGCTTGAATTTGAATGGTTAGAGGTAAGGGTTGGTGCAATTGATTTTGTATTAATGTTCATTTTAATCATAGGTTTCTTCATGTGTAAATTAATTAGGGAAATTGTTAAGGTTTGGGTGAGATTGAATTTGAAACCCGTTCGAAGATCCATTGGAGAATTGATGGATTTAGACTTCTATTGATGAAACTAAAACCATAGATCCGAAATTAAGAAGGATTAGAAGGGATCAGGCGAAAGAATGGAAGGTTTTGTGGTCGAATTGAAGCAGATTGTACCGGGTCTGATCGCGGGTACACGCCCCGTTTATCAGAGAATCGGGCTGTAAGGATGACACTGCCTTTCCGGACGACGTTTTTTGTGGAGCTTGGCGACAGATGTTCTTCCATGAAGGCCCTTAAGCATGGAAGAGGTAAAAACCCTGTCGGCGGTCGATGGACTATATTCCACCCTTTGATCATTGGGTGGGGTTTCAAGTTTCTGTTCTCGAAGTTCTTCTCCAAGATTATTGGCCGGATGGGATGCACCCCTGGTCAACTGGACGTCGATGCCTATCGAAACATCATGTGCTTCGAGAAGCTGAACAAATTATTTGGCTTAGGACTCACTGAAGATGAATTCTGGCATTGTTATTCCGTGTCGCACAACGGAATTATCGGCGGTCGGCTTTCTCGTGTCGTACCCAAAGTGGAGTTTTTTTTAGGACGGAGTTCGATGAAAACACGTACAGATTCAACTGCATCGAGGTTGGTGAAGCATGGGACAAACATGCCTCCCCGGACTTGAGGATTGCCTCGCACTTCCGCATGTTTGATGAGTTGTACAACGGGTTTGGAGGTCCTCCTGATCTCAAAAAGATTGACATGGCCTTGAAAATTCCTCCAGAGTTTCGAGACATGAGCTGGCTACTCTCTCCACTTAGAGACATGAATGGAGGGAGGCCTTCAGACATCCTAATCAAGGAGTGGAATGCGCTTGAAAAATCCCGTTACACAGAAGAAGAACAACAAGCAAGGGCCCATTGGTTCTTTGGAGAAAAAGCATGATGATCAGCTTCCTTCCAAGCCCGACCGTTCTAGTCCTGCAGAGTCATCTAGCAAGCGCAAAACCTCAGACGGTCCCAGTGAGGATGCAACCAAACAACTTAAGAAGCTGAAGGGGATTCCTACTTCCTTTGAAGTGATTGAAGCGTTGAGAGATGAAGGCCCAGATTGAATAGTGGGGGAGACACGGTCGTCATCCAAGACTCCTGATGTGATAGGTGCCCCCATCCTAACAGAGGGAAGTCAAAAAACTATTCCGCAAGGAGCTTATGACAAGGTAGTCCGAGACCTTAGGATTGCGAAAGTTGGGGCCCACAAGTTGGTTGACATGCTTCGCGGAAATGCTAGTTAGGGAGATGAAAACGAGCGAATGAAGAGCGAATGCAAACCCCTTCGAGAAGCCCGAGACCACTCCAGAAGGAACAACGAAGCCTTGGTCGGAAGAATCCATACATTGGAAGTCAAAGTGGTGGAGCTGGAGACCAGCCGTGCAGAGAGGATGTTGATAGAAAAGGAGCGAGATATTGCTCGAGATGAGGTCACTTTGCTGCGCAGGAATTTGCAGGACTCAGATGAAACAATCAGACTTTTGGAGGTGAAGATCCAGAATCTGAAGAGTGGAAGGCTCCCGGTACACGATCATTTACTATCACCGCATGCCTCCACAACTTTGTGCCAAAAAGAAAATGAGGAACAAAAGTTAGACATGGCAAGCTACAGCGGGGTCACCACCAAAGAGTGGGAACCAGAGCTGGAGCAAGAGTTTGAGCCTGTTCCGGTACCTGACCCAGAGCCCGAGACCGGGACCAGGAAGGAAGCTGCCCATGACACTGCTGATTCATTATTTAACGACACTTCCCTACTTTCAGCAGAAGAGTGGGAAGAGTTTAGAAAAACAATGGGCTTTGAAGACTTGCATCCATAGTTCCTTTACATGTGTATGTTGGCTATTGCATTTTCATTTTTTGCATTGAATAACTGGTGTGAGTAATCGACATGTGATTTGTCAAACACCCTCCAAATGAATAAATAAGAGAAATCATTTAACCTGAATTGTTGGAACGCACGTGTTAACTTTCTTCTATGCTCTTTTTAATGTGTCGAAGCCAGAAAAATGCTTGTTAATGTATCGGTATGAGCTCATTCATATGCCCCTACTGCAACCATGGGTGTACAACAACGAGTTCTAAATAACTTGTGGCGTTAGACGATGAAGTTTTTGGTATGTTGCCTTCAGGGAAGGGCTTGTGCTTCTTAAGAGATTGCTTGAAGTGCTTCAATGAAGAAGACTTAGGGCGCTTTCAAGAGGAACGCTTAGGGTGCTTCCTAAGAGGGAAGCTTGAGGTGATTTCTAAAGGAAGGCTTCGGGTGCTTCCTGGTGGAAGGCTTTAAGTGCTTCCTAGTGGAAGGCTTTGTGTGCTTCCTGGTGGAAGGCTTAGTGTGATTCCTGGTGGAAGGCTTTGGATGCTTCCTAGTGGAAGGCTTTGGATGCTTCCCGGAGGAAGGCTTGAGTGCTTCTCGGAAGAATGCGTTGGGAACCTTGCCAAAAGTATAATAACACATAGGTGAATGAAGAATGACTTGACAGCTTTATTTGTAAGTCTGAACACATCATTCGTGAAAATAAAGTCTATATGTGGCACAAAACAGTGATTAGCTTAGCTTTGAGCTCTAGTTTGCATTATACATAATATTTTCAGAGGTGATGAGCGTTCATGGAACCACTCACTAACTTTCCGTCCATTGTCTCTAAGGTGTAGCTTCCTTTTCCACCTATTTGGTAGATTCGGTAGGGTCCTTCCCATTGAGATTTGAGTTTTTGAGACCCTGGACGATTGGGTGTCGCAAACTTTTTCTTGAGAATAAGGTCATCTGGGAGAAAGTGCCGGAGTCGGGCCTTCTTGTTGTAGGAACTTCGCACTTGCTGCTGGTAGCTGGAGATGCGCTTCACCACTTGGTCTCTTAATTCCTCGCTGAGATCAAGTGAAGTTCTTAGGGCGATGGAGTTGATTACTGGATCATCGAGCTAGGTAAAGGGTGCTGGAAAAACAACATGTGGAGGAATGACGCAGTCAGTGCCGTATGCAAGGGTGAATGGAGACTCTCATGTTACACGACGCGGAGTGGTACGATACGCCCAGAGCGTGCCATCCAATTCCTCCTCCCACAAGCCTTTCTTATCATCGAGTCACTTCTTGATACAGTCAAGGACCGTCTTGTTTGAAGCTTTTGCCTGGCCATTACCCTGGGGGTAATATGCAGTTGAAGTGAAATGCTTGATTTTCCAAGACTCAACGAACTCATTGATTATGGCGCCAGTGAACTGAGTTCCATTGTATGTTAGAATGACCTTGGGAAAACCAAATCAGCAGATAATTTGGCTCCAGATGAATTTTTGAACATCAGCTTGAGTTATGGTGGCCAAGACCTTTGCCTCCACCCATTTAGTGAAGTCGTCAATGGCAACAATCAATTACTTCTTGCTTGGGACTGGAGTGCTTGGGAGTGGTCCAATAATGTCAATTCCCCATTGCCTGAATGGTCAAGGGCTCGTCTGCGCATGCAACTCTTTCGGTGGTCCCAATTGGTTAGGCTTGAACCTTTGACATTTGTCGTACTTCTGAGAATATTGCAAAGCTTCTTGGCGTAGAGTAGGCCAGTAAAATCCTGCACTAAGCGTCTTTTGAGCAAGCGACCTTCCACCGGAATGATTTCCACAATGTCCTTCATGAATCTCAGCAAAGACTTTCAACGTTTCTGGATGCTTCAAGCATAACAAGTTTGGTCTTGTGAAGTTCTTTCGAAAGAGTCGGCCCTTGTCGACATAGTATCGCGCAGCTTTCATCTGGACTTTGCGGGCCTCTAATCGTTCATCAGGCAATATTCCATGTTCTAGATAGTTGATAAAAGGATTTTGCCAGCTTGGAGATGAACCAATTTGTCTTACTTCAATCTCCTTCATATCAATACTTCTCCGCTCGAGATACTCAATCGGGATTGAGCGCTTGAAACGAAAGTCAAGTGATGACGCTAGATTGGCCAACGCATCTGCTTGTGTATTTTTGGCTCGTGGAAGTTGATGAAAAGTGAAAACCGAGAAAAAGGCAAGCATTTCCTTGACCTTGTTATTATATCTAAGCATCCTTGCATCACGCGCAGCATATTCACCGATCAATTGGTTAGTGATCAACTGTAAATCCGAATGAATAGCAAGGCGTTTGACTCCCAACTCCTTGGCAAGTGTGAGCCCACAAATCAAAGCTTCATACTCCGTTTCATTGTTAGAGGCTTTGAATCTGAACTGTACTGCCTGCTCTATTATTGAGTCATCAGGAGTGATAAGAACAATCCCCGCTCCTGCCCCCTCTGGTTCGAGGAACCATCAACAAAGAGCTTCCATAGATGATTGGAAGTTGAGGGCTGTAGAGAAGAGAAACTGTCTCCATGATCAGTGTCAGCGGCCCTGGGGGCATTTCCAAGCTTATTGCCACCTTCCAGTGACGCTGGTGTGAACTCCACAACAAAATCTGCTAAGGCTTGGCCTTTGACAACTGTTCGTGAACAATAGAGCAAATCATGATGACTCAACTCGATGACCCATTTAATTACCCGTGTCGATGCATCGGGTGCGTGAAGTAACAAACAGAGCGGATATTCGGTCATGACGATCACCCGATGAGCTTGAAAGTATGGCCTCAACTTCTTTGTGGTAACCAGTAATGCCAGAATCAGATTTTTAAATTTCGGATATCGTGTCTCAGCATCAAGAAGGGCTTTGGATGTGTAGAACACAGGTAGTTGAATCCCATTCTCTTCCCAGATAAGTGAAGAGCTTACAGCGACATCAGAGACCCCCAGATACAGGAACAGGTCCTCGTTATCTTTGGGTTTTGATAGCAGTGGTGGAGACGTCAACTAGGCCTTGAGATCTTGAAATGCTTTCTCACAACCTTCATCTCACTTATCTCTGGATGCCTTCTTTACTGCTTGGAAGAATGGTTGACACCGGTTAGTTGACTTGGATAGAAACCTGTTCAATGCTGCTGCTCGTCCAATGAGACTTTGAATCTCCTTCAGACTTGATGGGGACTTCATCTCGAGTATTGCCTTGATTTGCTTTGGATTTGCTTCGATCCCACGCTGAGTCACAAGGTATCCCAAGAACTTCCCTGCTGACACCCCGAACGTACATTTCAGAGGGTTGAGCTTCATTTTGTACTTCTTCAGCAAGTTGAAGGTCTCTCGCAAGTTGGTGATATGATCCCCTCGTTTTTTCGCTTTGACCATGATGTCATCCACATAGACCTCCATGGTTTTTCCGATGAGATATTTGAACATCCGATTGATGAGTCTCTGGTACGTTGCTCCCGCATTCTTGAGGCCAAATGGCATGACCTTGTAGCAGTACACACCTCGGTCGAAGACGAAGGCAGTTTTGTCCTTGTCCTTTTCATACATGAAAATCTGATTATAGCCCAAGTATGCATCCAGGAAGTTTAGCATCTCATTCCCTGCAGTTGAGTCCACTAAGAGATCGATTCTGGAAAGAGGATAGTTATCCTTTGGGCACGCAAGATTGAGATCGGTGTAATCAACACAAACTCTCCACCGTCCAGCTTCCTTTTTCTTGACAAGCACGCCGTTTCCTAGCCATTCAGAGTGCGGAACTTCTTCGATGGATCCAGCAATGAGTAACTTGTCAATCTCCTCTTGGATGATAGCAATTTTCTCGGGGGAAAAGTTGCGACTTTTCTGCTTGACCGGCTTGTGGTGGGGATTGACGTGTAGCTTGTGGCTAGCGATGGTAGGATCAATCCCTGGCATGTCAGATGGAGACCAAACAAAAACTTCTTTCTCCTCTCGCAGGAAAGCTATGAGTTCTTCTTTTTCTTTGTCACTTAACCGGGCGCCAATGCGGGCCTCTTGCTTAGGATATCGAGGGTCAAGTTGAATGAGGATGACGTCATCCTCCAGCTGCCACCCTTCCGGAGTTGGTGGTTCCTCATGAATGTCAGGATCTTGACTCGTGATTAGTTTCTATTTGGGAGACAAAGAAGAAAGCTTGCCCCTAGTGGATGATCCTGCTTGGGGAACAAACTCTGCCTCATTGACCTCCTTTAGCCCTTCAGTGATGCACCGTCGAGCCATCGTCTGATCGCCCTTGATCTCCCCGATTCCACTACCGGGAATAGGGAACCTAATCTTCTGGTAAAGGCTTGATGTGGTTGCGAGGATCTTGTGAAGCCATGGCCTTCCCAAGATTCCATTGTATGGAGAGTACTCGTCCATGATGTAAAAAGCCTAGGACGTGACAACGTGATCCGAATGTACATCCAGCTGGAGAGTACCTACGGTCATACTGGTTGACCCGTTGAAACCTCGGAGTGGGACATCCCTTTTTTTTGTGAGGCTTTCTAACCCCATCTTGCGCACTGCATCCATGATGAGGATATTGCTGCGCTCCCTTCATCAATGTGAATCCGATCAACTTGAGCATGTACGATCTGAATTGACACGACTAATGCATCATCATGCGGCCAATCAAGTCCTACCTTGTCCTTTAAAGAGAAACCAACGACAAGGTCGTTAGCCACCCCGGGGGTGGTAATATGGGAGACGTTAGAGACGGCAAGTGCATCTCGTATCTTTCTTTTCTTCTGCTTGGAGGTGGTTCCTAGTAACTCCGATTCAGCTATGATGGTGTTGATGCGAATCATCTTTGCTGCAGGTTCTTTCGGTCCTTTGTCAGCGGGTCGATCCACAACCTTCCCTTTAACGTACTCAGTGCAATGTCCTTCTTTGATGAGATTCCGAAGATATCTCTCGAAAGATATGCATTTTTCAATGTTATGCCCATAGCACTCGTGAAAGGCACACCACTTCGTTTTATCAGCCTTCTCTTGATCACCCTTGACTGGCTCTGGCTTCTTAAACCATGGCTTGTCCTTAATTTCATTGTGGATCTGATGGACTGACAAAGATTGCTGCAAGTTAGGCTTCCCCATAACTGGTGTTTGGGAGGGTTGTCCCGCCTTGCGCTTGTTGAGCTTTCTAGTCGCAAACTTTCCATGGGACTCATCTTTATTGGAGGCCTTCTTACTAGCCCCAGCATGGTCCTGAGTATGAGTGGCGTTCTTCTCGTCCTTCCAGCTTGCATGTCGCTCTGCTAGCGAAAGCATTTTGGTGAGACTTCGCGCGTTGCTCATGACGATGTCCCCGTAAAGCTGGTTATCCCAAAGGAGTCTTTGTTTAAACGCCATTGCTGCAACAAGGTCACTACAGCCGACAATCTGAGACTTCTCTCTGCAAAACCTTCGTATGTATTGTCGCAGAGTGTCTTTTGCTCTCTTTCGAACAGAGAAAAGATGGTCATCTTTCACCTCGATTGTCCGAAGTTGTGCGTACTCCTTCACAAATGTCAGAGCCAACTCTTCAAAGGACGCAATTGACCTCGGGGGGAGATGATTGAACCAAGTCATGGCTTGGCCTTGAAAAGAAGCTTGAAAAACTTTACACATGAGCGCATCATTATGCTTGTGGGGGACCATGACCCTCCGGTAATAATCTATGTGTTTTACCTGGTCGGAGGCTCCTTTGAATGGAGTGAAGTTTGGCGTTGCGAACCTTTGGGGGAATGGCTCCTCAATATCCCTTACAAAAGAAGCAGAGAGCTGTATCTGGTGACGTAGATCGTCCTCTGGATCGCCATCTCGTTGAGACGAAGGTGCCTGTCCAGTATTGTTTGAACATCATTACCCTGCAAAGCACCTTGTCGAGGAGGTGAGTCATTTCGTACTAATCGCCGAGAACTTCCTTGAGCTTCTCCCGTTGATCTCTGGGATCGTGCAGGGGAGTAGGCTTCATCTTCTCTCTCACTGCCATGGGCAGATCGTCTTGAGTCTTTGTGTAGAGCCTGAGGTTGCCCCTACGCCCATGTGAGCGCTGTGAACGCTCCTCCCGTGAAGTTTCCCCAATCCTACTTCCCAGCCGCTCATGTACTGATAGTTTTAGGCATTGTGGGCTTTTTGCTCGGCGAGCATGACTTTCTTCACCGGAGTCGCTGAGTGAAGTGTCTCGTGACATTGTTCGGTAGTGGACTGGCTCTTTCCCAGGACGCCTTTGAGCATTGTTTTGTCTTCCACGTGACGTGGAATGTCTGTCCTGCTCTTGGACTGGTCTCTCTGCTAGGAGTCGCTGCAAAAGCTCTGATTGAAGATGAACTTGGTTGTTCAACCTTTCAACTTGCTGCGCCAAGTTGTCCTGGGGAGGTTGGCAGTAATTTTTCCCTGAGACGTCGTGACGCCCATCCAGAAAGTCCCTTATGTCCATTTTGCTGTGGGCTGATCATGTCGTGATGCACTTTCTATCAACCTCCCGCCTGCTTGTTGTAAAGCCGAAGTTCCTTCCCCTAGCGCGGGTACTTGGTTAGCTGGAGAGGGGAATGCTCCAAAGCTGAAGGTTGGCCTCCCTTCGAGTGTCTCCATGGGCGATTCTATGGACACACGCCTGGGTCGAGTTGGCCGCTTCTCCAAAGTCTCTATGCGAGCCTCATTCCTCGTCTGAGTTGTTGAGGCAGAAACACCTTCTCCAGCAGATCGAACGGATCGACGAACCTTAGCCATGCGGAATCAAAGAATCTTGAACTGGAAAGCTGTTGATGGATGATTTGAACAACGTTCAAAATCTTCGAACAATGTCGATGAACGACGAACGAAGAAAGATGAACGATGAACAATTTCCTGAAGAACGATGAACACCGTTGAAGAACGATGAACAACCGAGAGAGCTTCTTCTGAGTATTCCTCAATTGCTCTCAATGAAAGCACCAATGGTTGAATCAAAAATCGAACCCGCAGCGAAAAGTTCTCACAATTCCTGCAAACAGCAAACAATTAGCTATCGTTGTCTCGATCGATTTACCCGGGGGTTGTTCGACCAAGAACACTCTGATGCCTAAGTTAGCTTTGAGAGAGGAAAAGGATATACTTCGAAGCGAAGAATCGACGTACCTTGGAAATGAAATGTGCTCCGCTATTTATAGGAAAATCTTTGGAGCCTTAGAGCGTTCTGATTGGTCGGTTGAATTTTTAATTAATAAATAATATATTATTATTAAATATATTATTTAATAATTATAATGATGGCTCATCATGATAGTAATGGCAATTATTGTATTTTAATATTAATATTAATTATCCGTTACTATGAATATTGACAATTAACTCTCGGGGAGAATATTAATATTACGGAGATTTTAATCCGATCAAATAACGTATTTAGCTGGTAAATAGATTATTTAATGTGCAGATGTTTTCAAATGATCAGCGTTATTACCAGGACAATTTGGTCATTTTGGGAATTACGGGCCACGTGGCAGCTCCATAATTTTTGGATGATTTTGGGTTCCACAACTAGTGATTCATCTTTTGATGCACATTAATTTGCTAGCAGAGTAATATGACGTCCCTGCTAGCTACTAATCTTATGCTAATGAAAGGGCTTCGGAAGAGGCCAGCTGCAGAATTTGTTTCAACTTATAACTGATCTGGAAATTTTGAAATAGGAGGAACTTTTTCTTATTGGTTACAAGTTACAACTTACAATTCCATTTTAGAATTGACCAATCATAATAAGTAGAAAATAAGTTTGGATTAAATTATACAATGAGACAATTATATATATATTTATATATATTTTTTCTTTCTTTTGATGTAATGATCGATATTAGGAGAGCAAGATTATATTCACTCATTAGATTTTGACATGGATCGCCTTTTAAAAGAGCCAAAATTGTGAGATTTATTATTGACACTATAACAATGTATTAAGAGATAGGATTATATTCACCGAATAGAAAATTTGTCTTTTACAAGAGTTAAATTCGAGATGCTTGATATTATAATGACGATAAGAGAGCGAATTATATTCATAGGATAACGATTTTACTTGCTACGGAGGTTGAATATAAGACTTCTATCTAGACGTCGTAAGATATGGGGAGAAAGAGATTATTGGATATTGTCCTCGTCTTATATGAGATTACTCGAACCTAAGGCTTCTTGACATCGTAACAATATTGAAAAAGACTTCGTCTTTTACAAGAGTCAAACCCGAGACCTTACGACATGATATCGACGACAGTAACAAAGATCTCCGTATTTCCACAACTAAACTCAAGATCTCTCGACATCTTTTTAGAATCGAATATGAGAACTCTTATTATAAGACCAAACAAATATATCAGAAAATCACAATACTCACGAATAAAACAATTATAATTAGATATTAAATTTAGAAAATTAAATATACATGAACACATGTAACTAACTTTCGAAAAATATGTAAAAAATTGTCCACCATAAGTAGGTGGGCTTTGCTCTGACCCGAAAGCACTTTCAAATATTATTTAGGAAAAAAGTCGGACCAGAAGTGGGTGGGCTTTGTTCTTACCCCAAAGCTGTGAAACAGGCCCGAGCCCTTATCATAATAACGGAAGGAAGGTTGGGGACGGTGGATGGAGTCATTGGTAGCGCGGACCGAGTGGTTGGTGTGTTTCCTGAACCGATATTCCCAAACGAGTGGCAGGCACAGCTTTCTTCACCAAAACCCGAAGATCTCTTTTTTTTTTTTTTTTTGAGTAACGAAACCCACAAATCAGTATATAAACTTCAAACTTCCAAAATTGAAACCCAAAACCATATAAACATACTCATTATATTAGATTACGCAGAAAAAGTTGTTATTAATTTCACACCGGTTCTTCTCACTTTTCACTCTCATCAGTCTTTCAGGCCATGACTCTGCAACTCCAAGCTCCGTCCTTCCGCCCCAGCATTTCCTCCTTCGTTTCTCCCCTCCGCCGCTCCTCCGCTCGCCCCCCCGTAATCCGAGCTAAAGGTTTGCAATTCCTCAATAATTTCCTTCTTTTTTTAAAAAAAAAACAAATTTAAAAATGGTTTTTTTTTATATTTCCATTGTACTTCTTCATATATGATTATTAGTTTTTTCAGATTTATGTCCCCAATTTGACGTTCTTGGGTTGTTCTAAGTGATTATGTATGGAGTGTTGTGGGCTTTTCGCGTGTGATATTTTGGATAGTAAATCAAAAACCTTGATTGATTATTTGAATTGAACCTTTTGGGTCTAGAATTGTGAACTTTTTCAGCTTAAATTAGGATGAAATATCTGTTAGTTAATTAATCGCAGGCTTGCCGAGTATCCCATATCCCATGTACACCTTTGATAATGTTCGTTTTCGAAATTGAAGTTTGCATACATTAAAACTGTAAATCTTGTGTTTTTTGCAGCTGAGCCATCAGATAAATCAGTTGAAATTATGAGGAAGTTTTCGGAGCAGTATGCTCGCAAGTCCGGGACATATTTCTGCGTTGACAAGGGAGTCACTTCTGTTGTTATCAAGGTGTGTGTATTTACGTATTGGATATCTATTTCTATATTGTATGCTCAATAAGAACTGAGTTGTGATTAACGTTTTTACAAGAATCTTTCAATGGAACTTCAAATTCGATCACTTTTTAAGCTCAAATCCAATAATTTCTCGTTGTATTTCTCCCCTAAATTGACCGCCATACCATAAGCCTAGTTCTTCTGTACAATACCTTGCTCTTGTAGTTCTTTTTTTTTTTTTGTATATCATGAGATTTTATTGAGGCAAAAAGATTCCGTGCGGATACAGCATCCTAAAATTGTACACACTTAGATTGATCCTTCGTTTGAATCACTTCATTTTGTTGAATTCTATTTATTTATATGTGAAAGACACTCATCGTGGAATTTCAACAGGGATTGGCAGACCATAAGGATTCATTGGGTGCACCACTCTGCCCTTGTCGGTAAAAATCTATTCTTTGCTTTTGGCGTTGGCTAGCTTTTCTTTACTGTATTCTATGCCTAAAACTCATTACCTATTTCTAGTGTGAAAATTGATTCATGTTCATGCCATGCTTTCCAAGTCTGAACTCATTGTGCTGCAGGCATTATGATGACAAAGCTGCCGAGGCTGGCCAAGGCTTCTGGAACTGCCCTTGTGTTCCTATGAGAGAGAGGTACACATCATTTCATTATTCTCTGAAATTAGTTTGCTAACCAGGTTTTTTGACATTCTCCATTATCATTGGCTTGTAGATTCTTATTCATTATTAAAATCTAGTTTTAAAACCTGGAATCTACTAAATTATGATCGTAAGTTTGCAACATGTTGACAAATCTGTATGGACATAAAGTTTTTTGCTTTTTGGTGCACCATGATTGAAGTCGAAGATAAATTGTGTATGCTAAATTTTCTTTATTGGCTAAATTATATATTTATAAGTAATGAAAGATATTTAGAGATTCCACAGAAGCACAGAGAGTTGTGTTGCAAGATTCAACCAGATGGCCTTAGGCATGTCAAATATGTGTTGAGAATTTCTACCAATTCCTCTTTTATTCATCAAAGCTCATCCCCATCTTCGTCAAGATTACTGCTTTAGCCCTGTCCTATCATCCATATAATGGGCTTCGTCATTTATTGACGGATTTTTCGGGATTTATGGAAATTTTGAGGTTGGATATTTAACATATTCTGAATATTCTGCTCGAATCCAGCTTGAGAATCACTAGCATATCAATTTTTTATTTATTTTTAAATCTAACATTGAACTATCACAAATTAGCATCATATGCAATTGATTTTATTATCTTTAAACCTGGCTCATATTAAAATTGTAACATTGTGTTGGCAGGAAGGAGTGCCACTGCATGCTCTTTCTCACTCCTGACAACGATTTTGCTGGACCGGAACAGGTAATTTGCACACAATTCTGTTAGTTCATCGTTTGTAGTTTGTTATGGTACTCCGAACACTAGGTTTGTCATGGTATGATTGACAGATATTATACAGTCATCTTCTTCGGTTATGTTATTCTTATAATCTAATTCCTTGTCCCTGCAACTTTTGTGCAATGCAGGCCATCTCTTTGGAAGAGATCACAGAATCAACAGCAAACATGTAATAAGCTTTAGCTTGTATCGAAAATTATGTGTAACTTAACCGACGACTTCTGTATTTGTTAGAAGAAGAAAAAAGAAGAAAAGTTCATCTCTCTTCTTGACAATATCTCCATTGGATGCTGGCTTTTGATTATGGGGAAGAGGAGCATTTTGTTCTGGTGCGGGCCCTAGATTTCTCATATTATCTGATGTGGTTTAACCTGATATCTGCTTATCCACAAGACCAAATGAAACTCTGCCATCTGGTTTTGGGCAAGCCAACAACTTAATGGGACACTTGGGCAGTTCTCATTTGTCATCAGTTCAGGAAATGTGAGATTCCTTATCCAGCAAGCAATCAGGTTCCTTTCAATATTATATTCTGAACCAATCAAAAAGGAGGACAGCCAAGGTCTATTTGCATGCTTAAAATCTTTTGTAAATGGAAATATCAATGAAATTTCATAACGGCATTCATAAGTGACTAGCGATAAAAAGAATTAAAAAATTTCTATCTCCACTTCAAAATATATTATTGGTGATAAAAATGGAAACATGATTAGTATTTTGATATTACCGTAGAAGCCGTGAGCAAAAGAATATTTTAATAGTATATTAATAGCATCATTATAAGCTATTTGGGACAAATTCTACAATTTAGTGTGCCCTTTAGCTGATTTGTTTTAATTTTCTAAGCCAAAATCTCAGTTTTTCTTTCGCAAAAAATACAACTATTGAAATTTCATAAAATATTTCACTACACATCGAGAAAAATTCTATAATAGACATGCCCTATTATATATGGTGCCCAATAACTGAAATGATTTAACCTAAAAATATATAAAACTTGATGAAATTTCAGTACGGCTCTCGGAAGTGAGGTTAGAGACTGAAAATAATTAGAATTTTCTCTTTAAACTTCAAAAACTGTTATACGAAGATGCAAAAGGAAATACTATTCGTTTTTTTTTATTGAAATTTCAAAACCCTAATAAAACTCATGAGCAGAGAGTGAGGGAGATTATGTTATAAAAATTGGGTATCAATTTGATCTTTACGAGAATCAGATACGAGTCCTCCTATATAATGTGTGAAGAGGAATATTAGTAAATTATATTATTAAATAAAGATACAAGCATATTATAGGAGAAATTTATGCCCTTAAAAAAACGACTTTCCCTTATACGAGAATTAAATCCGAGAATGCCCACTAGACTCATAACCCACCTTGCTAAAATTAGAAATTAGGCTAAAAGAAGTCTACAGTTGGGCTCGTTTTCACTATTCAGCATTATGGGCCCTAAGCACAATCTAAATTGGTGGGCTTAGAAGGCGGGAGAGTCTTGGCCCATGCCAGTGGATTGACTAAGACTTCACCAGGCGGCAACTGTCAAGTTCACACAAGGACATAGCTGGGAGAAGGCAATGCCACGCATGGATACCTTTCTGCAAATCGGAGCATAGATACATAGGGTTTACTTTGCCCTTTTTTCCCTCTTCTTAGATCTCCGAAATCAATTTCCTCAATCAAACTTTTGGCTCTTCGACATGTCGAAGCCTAGGGTCACCATCACCCTCGGTCGCTCTGGTCAGGTACTTTGCTTCCTAATTTCATATGAATCCAGCGTTTTCTTCCTCAATTAAAGCTTTCTGATACCGTTGAATCTGCGACGAGTGGGGATACAAGTATCTTCTTCTCCCTCTCACATTTTCATTCGAAATTTATGATTTTTCATAATTTTCAGCTGCAAAGAGTGGATTTTTACTTCCTGGTGAAATTAGGTTTCTAATTTAGCTCCAATTTTCTAGAGTAAATTAGCGTAATTCCCTCTTAGTGCGTAACTATTTATTTTTCTTTGATAAATTTGATGAATTTGGTTCTTCTTCTTCGCTGAATGCTTCATATCTTGGACTGAACCAATTTGAATGCAAATTTGGGACCATTTGTGTATATATAGACTAATTTGTGGGGAAAAAATAATTTAAGGTTGTGGAGAGGGGAGGATCAGCATCAGGCACTGCGAAAATGCGTGGCGGTGGTGGGATGGTTCCTGGAGGTAAACGGTCTATAGGAGACAGACTTGGGAGTAACGCTCATGGATTTTCATATTCCGCAGGCAAACGGTACCACCCTCTATCCCTTTGTAATTTCTTCAGGTTTATAATTTTCTGTGAGGTTCTTCAAAAGCCTTATGTTGAGAATGTTTGCTATTTTCCAGTAGTTTTGTTCCTCCCTTTTTGGTAGTATTAATATGAACCCATGTTGTCTATGCTCAAAATTGTTTTAGTGTCATCCTCATCCGCGCAACTTCTTCTGGTACGTAATTCACCTTCATTGCCAGAAACAGCTCTTGAAGCCTTCTCATTTTAGGAATGGTCAAGTGAAAATCTTAGCTCTATGAGATCCTAGAAAGTAGGCTGATGCGTGTTGTCAATCAGGTGTACAATGTAAAAAACAGAAAAGAAATTTGTTTAGCAACCAATAAGAGAGCTATGCTTCTCAAAGTCGCAACAATCATCGTTGTCTTATGAAGTCGGTAGCATGTTTATGGCTGTGGCATTTTGAGCATTGATTGGTGCCGTGTTCATTTGGTCAAATGATGTGTGTTTAATTGTGTGTTCATGTGTTGATCTTCATTTTCCAGGCAACGAGGAGATGGTATAAAATGGAGTGCGGGTGACAATAGTTTACATGGTAAACTGTCTTGTCCAATATTACCAACTTTTATGTGTCATTTACGATTTTTTGTATGATTTCTTTGTATTGACTCTGGTGCATTAAAACAAGTGAAGATTCACGAATCGGTAGAAATGACCTCAGATTGAAATTATTACGTAAAAGATTATCTAAGCAAGTTGTTGAAGAGCGCAAGCAGATGGACCCTCGTGTAAAGCTGTCAAAACCTGCCCATCCTTCATTGAGTTATGCAGTGCTGCACCAAAAGCCTGTAAAAAATGGAAGCAGCCTCATGAGGGAAATGCCCTCCAGGGAAAGTGCAGCTGATTTATACCAGGAAAATTCCCAAAGGAACTTTTATTCAGCTCAAAGTACGGATGGATTCAGACCTAGATCCTCACCCCGAAATTATGATGAGATGCACCCAGCAGCTTCCTTTAGGCCAGTTGATCCTGCTAGAGGCGGGCAGTTCTTGAGAAATGGTATGGTTGGTTGTTCTCAGCCAACTGATTCCTTACATTTCACAATGAAAGCCGCCCCTCAACCTGCCAGGCCCATCCCACAGTTTGCACCGGCAAGTAGCAGCATGCAGAAAAGTTCACACATGGTACTACTACTATACGGCGATTGCTCCGTTTGTGAAATCCGGTATAGTATTCCTCAATTTGATGGGTTTCTTCTATTGTACAGGGCGATGAACCTCTAACTGTTCCTGGCTTGTTGCATAGACTTGGTTTGGGAAAATATTCCATTATTTTCCAGGCTGAAGAAGTAAGTTGCTGGCTGAATTGATTTTTCATGTAGTTGTTCTTCACTTCATTTGGTTCTAATATTCCCAGGAGTTTCATATGGAATCGGAATTTTGTCTTTGATCGTGTACTTAAAAGGTTTTCAATGGTGGTTTATCTGATTTACAGGTAGACATGACTGCTTTGAAGCAGATGGGAGACAAGGACCTCAAAGAGCTGGGCATACCAATGGTATATATTCATTGCCTCTTCCTTCCTCTTATCTGCATCCTCCTAGGAAATGAAATTGATCTCTTTGATTTGCAGGGACCAAGAAAAAAGATCATTCTTGCTCTATTGCCCCGTACTAAACAGCAACCACCCTAGTCAAAAATTGAAGATGCTTCCATGGGAAGAGCATCCATTTTGTTTGGACCTTTCATTCGTTGTATTAGAAATATAGTGGGAAAAAGAAACTGTACTTGCATCCATTTTGTTTGGACCTTTCACTCGTTGTATTAGAAATATAGTGGGAAAAAGAAACTGTACTTAAATATTGATCATCTTGAGGTTTGAGAATGAGTTTGAGCAATCTGTTATATTTTATAGATAGAACCAGGACATGAACAGATGAATGTATGAATTGTACACATTTTCTTGTATTGAATCACATGAAAATGGGTTTAATTTAGAATTGAAAACAACTTCAAACGACACCGTTGGTACAACCAGCAGTGCTCAATATGCCCGAATAGATGGTGTGCCGGAGGAAGAAGACTTGGAATCGCGATCACGCTTCCCACATTCTTTGCCATTTCTTAAACCGAAGGCAGCCATGAACTTTTCATTCCAGCCCATACCCTTGCCCATCAATGACGGTGAAGAATCCGGCGTCAGTTTCCGGCAAAAGTGGTCGGCCGGGAAGCGGTGCTTGAGGCACACCTTCACCTGGCAAGTTTTGCACGTGCTGGTATTCGAGAACGACAGAATCTCCTTGCACCGCCGAACCGGGCAGGTCGGCTTATTCTTCTTTTTAGCGTCGCAATTTTCGGACTTGGCGTGCTTCTCCAACAACTTGTTTTGTTCGTCTTCTCCGTCGTGGCCGGTGGTTTCTATGGAGGCCGAGCAGATTTCGCAGACCACCACCTTTCGGCTGTTGTGGTCCGATTTGGGGCACTCGTGGGACTTGTAAGACCGATGCTCAACGCAAAACACCTGCGTAATTTTACAATTCAAACTCAATCAGATAAAGGGTCAATTTGAGCTTGATTTAGAATCAGAATGAGGAAATCAAATTGGTAATGTTGGGTACCTTACGGCAGCCGTCGCATTGGAAAGGGAGGAAATCGAGCTGGTGGCAATCGGAGAGCTGACAGTGCCTTCCCAAATCAGGAAATGCTTCTGTTCCTCCTGTCATGATTTTGGTTTATCTTCAATAGCAGAAATTTTTCAATTTTCAGTTTTTGAATTTTGAGGGAAGAGATAGAAGCATAAAAAAGGAGCCCTGGTGTTTGGTCCTGGGTTGAATTTATAGGGGATTGAAGGTCGGTCTGGGTTGGCTTGGGGAGTAAACCAAACCCAGAAATTTTTTCTTAAAAAAATATTAAAAAAATGTTTCTGAATTCACTCGAGGCTTCTTCCTTCTTATAACGGGAAGTTGGTACGCGCCAACAGTCCAACACCATCACAAGCAAACACGTAGACGGAGAGGACCAACCTACGCCAACACCCTACGCCAACTTTGTAGCCCATCCAACGTGATGACCTAATCCCTTAATACAGGGATAGTCAGGAGGGTGAAAGGAGGTGGATTTTGTACTAAATTAAACAATCTCAGTCGGTAGTGTTCGAATCCCACTGGTGATCATCGAACCTCATATGGGCGACAAGGTTTCATGATGGAGCAATTATTAGTCTCATACTATATGTGTAGAGGCACCTCGTGCAATGAAAAAAAAAATGAGTCGATAATAGGTAAAGATCAAACTCAATATAAAGGTAAAGTCATTGGTGACAACGCAAATCAATTTGAGACTTCTAGCTAACAAAATGAAGATAATGCCACTAAATTACGCATAAAAGAAACTTACCTTTTTTAATCTTACAATTTTGAAAAAAATAGATTCAATAAATCTTCTTCGTGTCTAATTGACAAGCATGGAAATCATTTACTTCTACATTCTATATCGTTTGAATTTTATGATTTTTTTCAATTCAATTGAATCTTGCCACACCAAATGTCGAGTCCTATAATTAAGTTCTAATGATAGTAAAGAGTGCTTGGAAGTGGAGATCCTACTATTGATCATAATTGCTGACATTATATTTGACCAGACTCAATGAGTCACATGCCTAAAAGCTCAAATATCATATGACGCTCAAGCCCACATAACAAATAAACCCTAACAAGTGCTGACAACTCATTAACATGTAGACACATCTCTACTGTCCATCTAGATGCCACTTGTCGGCACCACAACAAAAATGTATTTATCACACATTAAAACTATGCATCGAGCCCCTTTCAAGCATCAATATAAAAAAGATGCACATGCACCACATCTCTACCGTCCAATGGCATAAACTGACTTGGTTATCGGTGACCCTTTTGAGCAGTATTGCACCGGTACCTATCCGTAATCGACGACTGATTACTCTATCTTTTACGGGTCTCTCAAAGAGCATATGACGCGTATAGAGTAGACGGAGTATCACTTTTAAGTTTGTATATTTTATGCATTAACAATAACATAGGAAAAACTTTCAAAATAAAATTATAAAGCATAAAAATAACATATGATTAATATCAAAAGTTTAGAATAAATTTTTTACCAAATGTCTATATTATGGGAACCTCTTCGATAAGGCTGCCAACCTTATTATGAGGATCTTCAATAAAATTGTTGACAGCTCACTTATAAGTTACAAGAGAGTTGACCTCCTTATTTAAGGCGCATTCATTTTCTTATAAGTTGTAAGCGAATTTACCGGGTACCGCAATCTTAACCTTAAACCGAAGTTCCTCATACTGCCCTCCCCATACCAGTTCTACTTTGGAAGGAACCTATGTCTTAAGCTTCTCCATAGCAAGATCCCTTGGTAAGGGGTAAATGGGGTTAGGACTAATAAAAAATTTGTCCAGGTTATGAGCAGTGTTTCTCAAGTATTGGACAAGTTGATGGTCAGTTGTGCGGGCATCGTAACCTGCCAGTTCTACCACCTTCAGATTATGATGACACCAATTGGTACTAACATTTTCAAATTCCTTAATGCTAGGAGACATCTGTTCATCGTACTCCTGCACCAACCAAGCACTTCGTTAGCATCTAATTCAATATGAAGCTACAAAATAGAGAATCGTACGTGAATTTGCGATATAGACAAAGTTCATTCCCTCACGGACAATGAATTAAAATATAATTCATCAACTATATGAAAGAGTAAAAAATATATAGAACTTTCAAACCAAAATCGTCCAAAAACACGCATACATATAGATCCACCGCAAGGCTCTACAAAGAAGGAGTTGCCTTGAGGAAAGAGGTTAATTGAAGAAGTGTGCAACTCTCATTTTCCGCAATAATCAATCCCAAACGCTTGAGATTGGGTAAAATAGGATATACACGATCCTTCATGTAGAGCTGAAAACAAAACAAAGAGTTAGAAGCAAGGCACTATGATAATCAAACAAGAAAGAAAAACCAAAAGATCATTAATCATACATGCATAGAGAGAAAGACACTAACCACTGGTCTAGTAATTTCAAGAACCTCTAACTGAGAAAAGGAGGCTGAGAAAATGGTGCAGACACTATCAAAGGGATAGAAAAAATCACCGGTTAAAACCTCCACGAGAAATGGAACATTCTTAACTTGGATATTCGTATCTTCAAACCCACAAAATGAATGACGAAAGGACACCAGGTTTGCATCACAAATTTCAATAAGTTTCAGTCCTACACAATGCAATATGTCTAAGTATTTCAATGTCGTTGATGGACTCACAATTCTTAGAGTATTCAAACTATAGGAATTACGCACTGATAATTGTACCAGAAGTGGGCAATTAAAGCAGAAATATTCAAGAACATGTCCAGCCACACTAACAGATTTCAATGTGTAAACTTGGGATATCGGAGCACAAGGAATTCAAAGGAGAGCTGGTTTTGATACCTTAAAGTTGGTGGGGAAAGGTATAGTTCGGTCCTACACAATATCTTCCAAATTCCAAGTCAAGCATTTGAACTCTTTTTTTAATTGCAAATAGAACCCATTCATCAATGGAACTCGTATAACGACTATGTAGCGGAAAGGAAACCCTGAATTGCTCAATGCATGAGCCTTGATGCTGTTCCACCACACTATTCACCCAATCAACATACTTACGGATTTCCAACTCCCATTCTTCCTCTGGAAGTCGATAAATAAGATTATGCATAATTTTCATAGCATCAAAGTTGAGATTCCTAGTAGAGGCCCACACATACCTCCATCGTCTAGAAAGCATACTAGTAGCTACTGCTTCCTTTAGCCCTGAGCGAGCCACTACGCACTCAAGAATTTCAACTGGAAACTCACTGATTCTGTCAACCAATTGTTGTTGTCACTAATATTTTTCTTTCTCTTCCTCAAATTGTAACCACCCTGTGATACCAAAACCTAAGTTCACACTAATTATAGAACTATGGAAGGCACAACAGTAAAGTGTGATTTTTTTATTATAGAATGCATACCTTGGGTTGGATAGGCAGAGGAGTTGGTGGACAACCCTTATTCCTCATTAACTCTAACTGTTGTTGAATGGATGCAGCCTTAGCGATGGTGGTGTGAAGAACAACAAAAACGGCACCGTTAGATTCTTATCTACCAGGGTAAATAATTATCCTCCTCGGCCACAACATGCACCTTGCGAAATCTTGATTCTTGACCACACTGGCTCAATATTAGTTCCTTGAACATTCACCAAGTAGTGAAAATAAAGCACGTACTTGAAACTTTGCGACGTCATTAATTCCCAACTCTCTGTTGAGCACTAACAACAGGAACGCTGCAAATTTCGACACAAATGCTTATCCCTTTTTGACTTCGATCACCTCCTTTCAAACCAGTGATCACATTTGAAGTACGCTTGCTGCAAATATTCATCACCCAACATGTGTGTGAAACATTACTAACAAATTTGGAGGAGGCATTTTTTGATAGTAAAAAGTAAACGCAAAAGCTAGCATTGTGCGCATGCATCGTCCATAATGAAAGAGTTGTCAGTAGAAGGAAAAGCGTAGTATTCATATCAGTTTAATTAGGGAACTAAATCCCGGTTCTCAGAAATAAAAGCCTAGCCTTATGAACAAGCTGATAGTAGAATCTAAAGGCTACGTACATTATTTTAAGCTAATTAAGTAATAGAATGCTCATGCTAATCCTCTTTCACTGAATCTAAATTTTTAATGAAATTAAGATATAAAGGATTCTTTTAGCTTGAACGACAGACCTTGAATTTTTCTTTTATAAGTAAGAATGGTGCATGCCTGTGATTTCGCCGAGATGAACTGAAACGCAGCTCTCAGCTCCACCTATAAAAAAAAAAAAAAAAAAAAAGCACGACAATTCTCTCAACATCCAGACTACGACAATTCTCTACAATTTGACATCTAATAGTTGACCTATTGTTAACGGAAAGAACAAATTAGCCTAATAGTACAAATATTTCTTTAAATACTTTAGTCGTAATTCCTTTAACTAGAGCATCTACTTCTTCAATTACAATTTTTTTAATTACAACACAAATTTGACGTCTTATGAGCGAATGGTACACCTATACCGTGCTGCCATGTGTTATTCAGATCATGAATATATTTATTATTTTTTAAATGAATTTTTCTTCCAAAAATAATTAAAAAATTATAATAAAAAAATCATATAATATGTCGAAACAATATGAGCCGATCTGAAATTAAGCTTAACTAGAGTAAAATTATGAATGCCCCTTTTATGCCATTTAATCGTTTAGGAAACTGATCAGTTAGAATTTGGTAAATTTCCAGAGGAAATTGAGGATGTTAAATAATGGGTTGAAATTTTGTCTCAAGTGACAGAATTTTTCAAATGATGAGTTGAAACAAGTAAAATTGTAATTTATATAGTTTTTAATATTGATATTCAAACATTATAATTCACAAATCAGGAAATTGCAAATACAGAAATGCAAATTATGAAATTTGTAAATTTTCATTAAATTAAAATTTTTTCAACCAAACACACTCTTAAGTTGTAAGTGAGTTTACCGCTTACAACAACCTTAATTAACCTTACCCAATATTTCCTCCAAATTCAAAGAAAGTAGGTGGAGCAAAGGAACGTAGCACCCCTTTTTGCCTTTACTAAAAAATGCAGCTGAGAATCCAATTCCATCCTCCATGTATAATGCAAGCTAGCTGATCTTGGTATTTGCATAAAGGCCTTTTATTTTCCCTAGACTACATTTAAGTAGGTTATTGGTATTTGATTAAGCCTTTCATTTTCCCTAGATCACATTTAGGTTTAATATTGGTATTTGATTAAGACTTCAAATGCTACCATTTATGTTTGTTCTATCTTATTGATATAGTATATTGTTATTTAAAGGGATCTTTATGTATGTTAACATTAGTGAATGATTGAAAATTTTCAAAATTGTTTAAGAACTGTGTGAGTACGCTTTCCTTCTCAAATCAAATTTTGGCTTGGTCGTGTTGAGTGAATGCACGATTAGCAAACATCAAGTGGATTTGTGGCCTCTAGTTGAGTGATTTCCAAGTTATCTATCATCATACCTTCTATTTTGTCCTACATCAAATGGTATCAATGCAAGTTGGAAAACCTGATCCTGCATGGGAGAGGAAACCAAGCGATAGAATCAGAGATGGATGAGATGTGGCGAAAGTTTGAAAATCTATCAAGAGAGAGGGAAGCTATTTATGATAAGCTTGAGTGTAAGTTTTTTACCTTCACAAGTTTTAGTTTCTTGGATTTTGATATCCCACTTATGTTTGACTCTTGTTAGAAGAGGATTGTGAAGTATGTTCGAGGTTGAAAGCTATTGAGGAAAAATCAATTGATCTTAAAGTGAAAGTTCAGTTTGAACTTTTAAAGGAAGACTGAAAACTAATTTGAAGAAAAGTTGATACAAGAGAGTGATACTCCATAATATGTTGACTTTATTGGAGTTGATGCTTTTACTTCAAAGGACGCCACAAACTTCGTTGATCTTGTTAACTTAATGAACTTTGGCATATATAAAGAAGTTTTGGGGAACTACCAATGATAATCAGAATCGTTCAAGAAATTCAAGTATTCAAAATATATATTCCTTTGGAGTAAAAAAATTAAATGTCAAGGAAAACGTTTTCCATCCAACATAAACCAATTTAAGCATTCAAGAATTTTTAGAAATTCAAAGTATCTCTTTGTTTGGAAAGGAAGAGTTCAGTTTCAAGTTTTTTTGAGGAGCCTTCATACAAGAATTCAGTTTCAAGTCTATTCCAATCAGTAGAGGAGAATGATGCAAGTGCATGGACCTAGAGTTATGAGCTTACCTTGATTTTTGTATGAAGGCCTTTCATTTTCCAAAGACTACATTTAATTAGGTTATTGGTATTTGATTAAGCCATTCATTTTCCCTAAACGGCTAGGTTACATTTAATTAGGTTATTTGTATTTGCTTAAAATGTTATCATGCATTTATGTTTATTCTATCTTGTTGATTTGGTGTATCCCTAATTAAAGGGCTCCTCATGTATGTTAATAACATTAGTGAATAATTAAAATATTTAAGAAGTGAGTGCATTCTTCTTCTAAATCAAACTTTTAGCTTGGTCGTATTGAGTGAATTCAGATTAACAACGTCAAGTAAATCTGTTGCCCCTAGTTAAGTGATTCACAGATTATCTATCCTCATAACTCCTATTATGTGAAGCTACCTATCCTCATACCTCCTATTTTGTCCGACATCAATGCACACAAACTAAACATGCAAAATCCCCAAAAAAAGTCCCATGCTTTCTCTCAAATAAATTGCATTTGAAGATACTGTACGTGACTATTTTTTTTTTATGCTCAATTTAAAATTCTTCACTTCTCAATGTTGAAAAAGTTCAAAGCCAGAACCCTTTTACGTACTTATAAAAAAGAAAAACCGAGCTTATAGGATTCCCCTTCTTTTCTCGATGTTGAAAAATGCCTTAAATCGTTTCAATCCAACGATCAAAACATGAAAATTCCAAATATTTAGTGGTCACTTAACACAATTCTCGCAATCCAGGCTGTGAACGATGAGTTGGTTGGAGTTACGTAGACCTTACAATCCGTCCATCGAGTCCGAACCATGCTGGTTGTTTGGAAGGATTGAGGAAGAAAAATTATGGAGATCTTTAACACCGATATGGTAGACAAGTTTACATGTTCCTTATGTATTTTAATTTTAATTGTATTATGTTCTTGCTGTGTTATGCTTTCATGATTTCTCTACAGTCTCTGCCAATCTCCAAACCCAAATTTTTATCGATCATGTGCCGATATTTTTCAGCACTGCTGAGTGCTCAATACGGGCCTTATTTTGTGCTTCAGCTTTTGAATGTTGTACCTGAGGCATATGTATTAACTTTCAAAAATGATTCTTTGCACGCAAATGGTTTCTGCTATCTTTGATGTGTTTTTCTATTGTCCATTTTAGGCTTTTTACTTGTTAGAAAGTTTTAAGCTTAACTAGGCATTTTTTTTTTGGTGAGGGAGAGTAAAAGTTACAAGGAGAAATTCCTAAAGCAGCCCCCAGCACTAAGCCTGAACAGTTTCGAGAGGTAAAGAGCGAGAGCAATAAATAGAATCTATGCAATTAATCATACCCAAGGCTAGGAGCTGCATCGGTTACGAAGTTAGCTTCCCTATAAACGTGCTTGAAGGATATGGATTGGAATGCACGGGTTAACTTCTTATTATTCTTGACAATATATACACCGTAGGCGCCAAGGAATATGGATGACCCTAATCACAACATCAATAAGCATTTTAGAGTCTCATTTCACCTGGGTATGAGTAATATTGTTGTTAGTAGCTCAATTGAGTATGTCAATACCTTCAACAACTAACACATTTGTAGTCCCGAGTCCTTACTAGCAGCATAGATAGGGAGGCCATTAGAGTCTCTGATGATAAAGTCAGACGCAGCCTTATCATCAATTTTAATTGGATCGTCAAAATTAAGCTTGAAGCATGGCAGGGAAGGGGGCTTCCAAGTGATAACACCACCATCCATGATAGAATTAGCTACCATCCGAGTCTTCTGGGAGATGTTGGCCCAAAAAAAATTAGCACCAACATGCTGAGCCATTCTAACAGCACCCACAATATTAGGGCAAGTGTGTTGGAAGATCGCCTTGTTCCTAGTATTCCAGATTTCCCAACAAAGAAGAATGTCTTTACTTAGGAGGGAAGCTTATCTTTTTCCTTCCAACAAAGTTGATTAATCCAAACAAGAAGAGATTGTTGTCTTGGCCTGAGGGGAGTTGCGGAAAGACTCTAGATTTGAGCTGCAAAAGGCAATGGAGAAAGAGGTGATCCAGAGTTTCCTCCACACAACTACAAAGGCTGAAATCGGCAGAGTCAAGGTGCAGGAAATTCTTGAGGCGAGATCTAGTGTTGAGTCTCTATCTAATCAACATCCAAGAAAAAATCTTAACCTTAGGGGGGGATCTGAAGCTTCCAAACCTTTTCTCAGGAGCTTGGTCTGCGAGTGAGGATGTAGTTGGGCTTCTTGACTATTCACAGTAGAATTGATTGTAAGCTTTCCTTTTGAGGTTTGTGTTGAAGTGTAAGCTGGTTGCTGATATGCTGAGGTGGAGAATGCTGATGACATGGATAACAAGAAATGGAAGAGTAGCTGAGCTGGAATGAGTTGATGAGGTGGCTAACTGAATTAAAGGAATCATGCAAGTGAGTGTGTGTGAGCCGTGAAGGTTCATGGATTCATTAAGTGAGGTGGCAGTGTTTGATTGGTCATGAGAGAGTCATGAAAAGAGTGTGTGTGTGTGTGTGTGTGTGTGTGTGTGTGTGTGTGTGTGTGTGTGTGTGTGTGTGTGTGTGTTGTAACCGTGAGTGAGTGAGTGAATGAAGTGTGAGGATACATGTAACTTCATATATAGACGTTTACAATGAATCAAAGAATGAATGAGATAGTTATTTTGAATGAATTGATTGAATTCTCATATTGAATCGTGTAGGAAGAGTTTGATTTCCTCACTGGACATTTCACAAACAGTTGGTGTGCATATCCAAATTATGAGAGATAGATTCTTTCAATCATCATCGAATTCCAATTTTCTTCCTAAACACCAATCAATCAAGCATTACAAAATACAATTTGTCACAGGCTAATCCTGATACACAATCAGATTTCAGCTAAGAGATCAAGTAAGAACACTTGGTTGTGAAGCAAGTCACCCGAAGCAGGATCCGCAAGCTGTGAAGATCTCTGTTGTGTTTTCAACATGGTATCAGAGCTCTCACGATCATTTTGATCTGGGGCGTCTGAAAGTGTTAAGTCACTGAAAGGAAACGAAGAAGAAGGATCCTGGCTGAGATGGCAGGATCGGGTGGTGAACTGAGAGCTCCTGTGTTCACAGGAACTAACTATGAGTTTTGGTGTGTGAAGATGAAAACGATTCTAAAGGCATATGATCTGTGGAATCTAGTATCAGATGGTATTCCTAAGAGGGCAGTGAGACGTGAAGGATCTGAAGAAGTTGAGATGCAGTCATCTCATCAAGATCAGATTCGAGATGCAAAAGTCTTGAGCATACTGTAAAATGCAGTAGCAGATGACATTTTCCCAAGAATCCAGAATGAAGAAACCTCCAAAGGAGTCTGGGATTTGCTAACATGGGAGTATAGAGGAGATGCAAAGGTGAGATCAGTCAAACTTCAATCACTTAGACGTGATTTTGAGTATACAAGGATGAATGACAATGAGGCATTTGCAACTTATATTTCTAGGTTGTATAGTGTAGTGAATCAGATAAGAACTTATGGTGAAGAAGTTGAGGATAAAAGATTAGCACAGAAAATACTGATTATTTTGACAAAATCCTTTGATCCCATAGTGTCCATAATTGAAGAAACAAGGGATTTAGATGCTATCAATGTTGAAGATGTGATTGCATCAATTAGGGCCTATGATCAGAGGATTGGTTTGCATGCTGAAAACTCAGTCGATGAGGCATTCTCAAGTCTATCAGTTGAATCAAGACAGGACAGTGCATATTCTAAGCATAAGGGAGGCTACAAGGGAAACAAGCACTGGGGGAATGGTTCACAGTTTCATAAGACCATATTTAACCAGGGATCTACAGCAGGGAAGGATTCAGGCAATCAGATTAAGAAGTTTTGTAAGAAATGCAAGAAGGTTCACTACGAAGACTGTTAGTCCGTTGCTAAAGTTAAATGCTACATGTAACGACCCGTCCCAAATTCCATGATTATATTAGTGACTAATCACGATTAGTGAGGCTAATCCGTGATTAGTAGAGCGAAATCGGACGAACGGTGCGAAATGACCGTTTTGCCCCTGATGGTGGCAAAACGTTGACTTTTTAATCGGGCAGTCAAATGGACTTTGACTGATGACCGTGACGTAGTTCGTGACGTCACGAGTTCATAGAAAAATGGCACGTTCAATTCCGACGTTCGAGGAAGAAGTTATGACGTTCGGAAGTTTAGGGGCATTTTGGTAATTTTGGATAAAAGGGGTAAAATGTTGACTTTTTGACCGGGAGGTCCGATGGCCGAGGGCCGAAGACCGTTACGTAGATAAGGATGATACGAATCCATAGGCAGGCGGCACACTGAAATCGGACTTCGAACTGGAGAGTTATGGGTCACGGAAGTTCGATTTCACTATGCACGAACTTCGAGACGGGGACGTTTCGGCAAAATCTGATTTGGTGGATATTTTGGTGGGCCCCATGGATGAGTGACAAGTGTCACTCATCCCATTGCTTTGATCCCCCAAAATGTGGATCTATATAATAAAATAATATTATTTAATTATTTTTACAAACCAAACCCACCCACCATTCAATCTTAACCATCCATTTCAATTCATCCTTAAATCCACACCATCCATTCCATCTCCCTCTCATCAGCCATCATTCTTCTTTGTTTCCTTACCACCCGAAACCCATTATCCCATTTTTCTTCATTTTCTTCATCCTCCATTTTCAAACACCACACCATACACATACCACCACATCTCATCATTTTTCATCTTATGTGTGACGTGAGGAGGGACCGTGATGATGAGGACGCGACGGCGAGGACTCACGGCGGCGGACCACGGCGGGGGAACCCGAAAACCCGTGAGGTACATATTACTCAAAATTTGGATTTTTAGTTTTAGGGGTTTTCGATGATTTCTAAAGATTAGGAATGGTTTCTAGGGACCCTAGGAGTCTATTGGGATTGGATTCGAGGGTTAGGAAGGCCTGGAACGACCGTGAATGGCGGAGGAAGTCACGGCCGCCATGGCTGGATTGAAGGTACGTGTTTTCGATGCTTTTCTTACATTTTAAGGTCATAGGACTGTAGTTTGGGTTGAGACGAAGAGAATGGGACAAACGGGGAGTGTTTTGGTGGCCGGAGCTGGGAGAACCGGCCGGGTCAAGCCGCGGGTCACGGCGACCCGGTTGCAGACGTTCGGGTCGACCCGCGGGAGGGCAGGGATGACAGGTGACGTCATCCTGCTGACGTCATCATGTCAGCGATGACGTCAGCCTTGTCAGATCTGACAATGTCAGCTGACATGTCAGAAAATGGGCCAATAGGAGTGCGACACGTGTCACATGTCAGTGCACAATCAGCACTGACATGTCAGTGACGTGCCCAATCAGGGGCTGACACGTGGCACTGACGTGGACCAGTGCCGTGATGACACGTGGCACTGATAGCACAGTGACGTGGACCAATGGGAGCATGACACGTGGCACCTGTCAGAGTCTGACATGTCAGACCTGACAGCTGTCAGATGACGTCATGCTGACGTCAGCGATGACGTCAGCAGGTACTGTAGCGGCGCGTGAAGCCCACGCGCAGCCACTTTAGGCGGCGCGTGAAGGCGCGTGGCAGGGAATTTGGGAAAGTGTTCAACACGGGAAATCTTCTATTCGATGTAACGAACATTTTGGGACTGGTTTCGTGTCGATCAGACACCATCTCGATATGTTTCGGGGCATCGGAAGGTTTAGGTTCGGGATTAAAAATAGTTAAAAATACGGGAAAATTACGGGGCTTTAGTGGGAGGTTAATTAAGTAGTTAGTAACCTTCTATTACGATTTGGATAGGTTTGGGAGTCCCGGTGACGGTGATCGGCTCGGGGAGCCGTATGGCATGCAAATCGAGGCGGCAGCTCGGACGGTCTGTGAGTGGACCTTGTTTTCTAAATTGGTGCATGCATAAATGTTTATTATATGTTTTATTACTTGTTTGATGATGCCATGGGTGCATTTGTATGTGGTTACGTATAAGCACGTATTTCGAGGTTTCAGCCTTATACGGTGCTTCTACGGGTCTGTATTTCTTTATTGATTTAAATGAACTGGATTTGGATTTCAAAAGGATAAACTCGGGTATGAGACCCATTTGGTTTTATCTCGGGCATATGACCTCAGATATCGGGCACGGTGCCCAACTGATGTCCTATGTTCGGGTACGAGACCCAAGCTACTTTCCGGTTTTGATTTCAGGTCAGGGAACCTTAAATGGATTCCCAGGTTCATGACGGTTTATGGGAACCGGCATGAACCCTTGTTATGGTATCGTGGTTCATGACGGTTTATGGGAACCGGCATGAACCCTTGTTGGTTATTACGGTACATGACGGTTTATGGGAACCGGCATGTTACCTGGTTATGTTATTACGGTACATGACGGTTTATGGGAACCGGCATGTTACCTGATTATGGATATTATGGATCATGACGGTTCAGGGGAACCGGTCATGAATGTTTATGTTATGTATATATATGTTCGTCTACCTTCCTTTACTTCTATTATCTCCTCCGGGGAGGGTCGTTGGCCTGGGTGGACCCCGGAGTAGTCACGGAGCACCGACTGAGTGGAGTCACCCCCCAGTTGGGTTCCTTACTCTCAGGAAGGCTATGGTTACTATTATCTCGGGTAGGGTCAGTGGTCTGCGGACATTGACCTTGACTTTGAGATGACTCGGATTGAGACCCGGGTAGCGCGCGCGTGGCTTTGTATACCGTGACAGGATTGGTTGTGTGACTTATATATATGTATGTGATGGATATATGATATATGATATGTGTTGTGTACAGGTGTGCACAGGATTTGGGCAGTGGCCCGTATGGTCATTTTCATTGTGGTCATTTCGACCTTGGTTTATATCTGCGTTGGGCTTAGTCCCACATATGGTTTGTTTTGGATAAATGGTTTTCGAATGCATGCATGCTTTTTAGTGGAGGGTACAAATGTCTTCCTTATTAAACGCTTTTATAAACTTTTGTTTTGTCCACTCACAGTTTTTAATGTTTTAACTGCCCTTCAGGTTGACATCGGATGTGGACTGTAGCAGGGACCGAGATATCACATGCCTCCTCCGGATCCTGGCGTACTCTGATAGCCCGGGAGGGCAAAGGTCAGAAATATCCCTTGTCTGACACTTCGTGTCAGACGGGAGCAGGGTCATCCCGCACTAATCCCGGGGGGATTGGGATGGGTCTTGTCAACGTGGTATCAGAGCATAGTATTGCTCGTAGGATGCTTATCAGAGCATGGTTGCTCATGTTACTCTAAATTCCAGAGCGTGTTTTGCGTACTACTCCTTACGCAGGTCGAGGATGTGATATCTCAAGGGGCTGCAGTTCGTAGTCAACCTGATTGTTGGGGTGCCGGTACGATAGTTAGTAGGATTGGCAAGCCTTGGTTCGGCACTCGATGCCGGGGTTGCCATGGTTCTGTCAGGGTTGGCAGTGTGGAACCCTACGGAAGGCTTAACGTAGTATTACGTTAGAGTTTTGGATCGTGAGACGGTTAGTTGGGATCGTCTTCACGATGTCGTAGGATCGATTCTGACGACTGATTCGATGTTGTGACCATTAGATGGTCAGATTATGTTGAGCTAGATGGGTTTACTGCGGTCGGCAGTTAGCTGTTGGTTTCGTGAAATCCTAGTTGGATTGACGTCTTTATGATGTCCAGACCGCGTTGTCGGTCAGATTGTTGATTTTACTGCCTTATGCAGTTGGGTTCAGGGGAACTCTAGGTGTGATCGTGGAACCCTACCGTATGTGTATGGTGCGGAAATGGGAGTTGACTGGTGGTTTGACTTGGACGACTATTCGGATTTGGATTCGTTAGTCGGTCTAGTCATGTCAGCCTGTGTTGGGACTGCACTTCGCAGTCAGGGTGGTACGTATCGGTTATACCGAGTTGGTTGTCGTGCTACTTCAGTTGTGGGTTGGTGCAACTAAGGTCGCGGGTGACCTGGCAGACGACATTGGGATAGTCGAGTTGCGACTGGTTAGAGTTTGGTTGGACAGGTTACCAGGGTTGGTACTTGTCGATGGAATCCCTGAGTGGGATACAGAGTAGTTGGTACGGGCGATTGATTCCGTTGGATACGGAGTCTGGATATAGCGATGTCTGGTAGTTAGGTCTGCACGAGTGTGGGGCAGGCGCTACTACCGAGAGTGGTTATAGTTACGATTGTTGGGGATCGGGGACGTTCGGGGAACGTTTTCCTTTTCTCGTATGAGTTGTCAGGGTGACTGTACCCAGAGTTGTTGGGTACGAGGGAGACAGAGTTTCTCCTATTCGAGCAGAGGTACGGGATCGTCGCTCGGTATGAGCGGAGATCCAGGGTGTCAGTTTTGCACACGGCGTGTTGATACTGACACTAGTTTTGGTGATAGTGTGTGGTGCTGGTACTAGCGCTGGTACTGGTGCCGGTGATCGTGATGACGATGAGTTACGGATCGGGGTGTGACTCCGTCGTAATGGGCATATGTTTGGTATCTGTGGTTCAGGAGTGGAACTCAGATAGAGTTAAACTGGTTAGGGGACACGTGGTTGATGTCCGGGTATGTTGTTTCCAATCTTGTTGGAACTTCGAAATCGCGAGAGGGTGCGATTGCGGTGACGAATGGAATGTGGGTTTTCCGCATTGGTAATGGGTATGTCGAAGTCATTTTGGGTGACTTCTCGGGTTCTACCATGATTGATGATGGTAGCTGACGTTGATGATATAGATGTTGTCGGTTGCCACTAGTACACTGATCGTGTATTGGTTGGTGGACCCGGGATCTGTTCTGAATCATCAGGAGGAGATGAGTATATCGAAGTTAGGTGACTGAGATTCCTCATTCTCTACTTGGTGGCAGACGATGTCAGGTTACCTGACGTGGTGAGTGTAACGACCCGTCCCGAATATCGGGATTTAATATTATTTAATTGTGATTTACTAATCTGGGATTAGTTGGGCGATTTCGGACGAATTGTGCAAAATGACCGTTTTGCCCCTGGGCGTGGGCAAGACGTTGACTTTTAATTCGGATGGTCAAATGGACTTTGACCGATGACCGTGACGTAGTTCGGGACGTCACGAGTTCATAGACAGGTGGCACGTTCGATTCCGACGTTCGTGGTGAAAGTTATGATGTACGGAAGTCCAGGGGCGTTTTCGTAATTTGGACGATATAAGGGGGTAATGTTGACTTTTTGATCGGGATGCCCGATGGCCGAGGACCGAGGACCGTTAGGAAGGTCTCGATGCCCTGAGTTCGTAGACAGGCGGCACGCATCAATCGGAGTCCGTATGACCGAGTTACGGGTCAGGATGCGTGAGGGGCATTTTGGTAATTTTCTGCACAAGGGCAGAATTGTAATTTTCTTCACGGGATACTGTTCCATTGAAGTAGCCGTGAGGTGGATGCTTTGTGCGATCGATCCCTTGTTTTGTTTATGATTTAATTGAGTTAATTGGACCAGTATGAGGTGGAATTGCACATGTTTGGTGCTGGCAATCGATCAAAAGGACATGGGCACTGGTTGTTTAATGTTTTCGGGTCTGTGCAGGGGAACCTTGCACAGTCATTTGAGGACACTTTTGGACGC
Source organism: Prinsepia uniflora (assembly GCA_032719365.1). NCBI lineage: Eukaryota > Viridiplantae > Streptophyta > Magnoliopsida > Rosales > Rosaceae > Prinsepia > Prinsepia uniflora. Next base: position 3,271,788 of record CM064867.1, on the reverse strand, counting down.
CTTTAACGGCTGAATTGAATTAAAAGAATGGTGAGTGAGTCGAGAGCGGTTCACTGAGATTGAGAATGAGAGGAATGAGTGAGTTTGGGGCTGAAATTCTCTGAAAACCCGAAACTGGGTTCTGGGGAATTCAAATTCGAATTTCCAGTTTCAGGCCAGCCCAAGCCTAATTGATGAGTGATTGTGCTTCCTGGAACTTCAACGAGTCGAACCAGATCAAATGGGGCAAGCTTGGGAGCTCCTAGGGCCGTGAACGGACATGGTGGACGGCCGGAAAACTCGAGCTTGAGTTGTGACGATTGAGGTATTTTCGAGTTAAATTAATTATGCTAATTAGTTCGAATTAGTCCTTATTAACTTCCTGTGAAGTTAATTTGATTTTGGTTAAGGATTGGAGGAGCTCTGGTGATCGACCCGTTTTGGGTGATCACGGGTTGTCGACAAGATTGATCGACGGTTGATGCTAATCATGGACACAGAACTGAAATTGGTGGATTGGTGATTGTTGTAGGATCAAGAACGGATGGAATTGATATCGAATTGAGGGTGTTTGAAACGGATCCTATCGCGGGTAATCTGACCCGTTTACCAGTCATTCGGGTGAAGAAGGAGCACTGTAGCAGGCGCGTGGCTTTCACGCGCAGCCACTCACGGCGGCGCGTGACGGCGCGTGGGCACGAATCTCGAGGTGAGGTCAACATGACTTTTATCCTATACTTTGTAACGAACATTTTGGGATTGGTTTCGTGTCGATCGGACACCGTCTCGATATTGTTCGGGATGTCCGAAGGTTTTTAATCCAACTTAAAAATACTTAAAAATTCGGGAAAATTACGGGACTTGAATAGGATGTTAATGATGAGGTTAGTAATCCTCTAAATTGATTTGAACAGGATTGGGAGTCCCGGTGATAGTGAGGTGGCCCGGGAGGGCCTATGGCACGCGTATCGAGGCGCTCGGTTAAACGGTCTGTGAGTGGACATTGGTTTTATAAATTCGATGCATGCATAACTGTTTCATGATTGTTATAATTGGGATTATATGATTTATTTTGGATATCAGTGAATTTATATGTTTTCACGCTTTTCGAGGCGATTTACGTGTTTGCACGTGAATCGAGGTTTTCTGGATTTGCACTGATTTCCATAAATATGGATGGATATGATTTCATGAAACGGTTACGGATTTGATAAAGTGAATCGGGCCAGGGGCCCAGTTAATTTGTTGAATCGGGCCAGGGGCCCAATTGAATTATGAAATCGGGCCAGGGGCCCAGTTAACTTAGGAATCGGGCCAAGGGCCCAGTTGACTTGTATATGTGATTTCGGGTCGGGGACCCTAAAATGGAATTGAATAAACTATTTCGGATTTGATTCAACCATTTGGACTTATGACGGTTTTATGGAAATTCGGGGCAGGGCCCTTGTGATATTTTGGAAATGAATAATAAAATGTGTTCCATAAAACCATCTCGATATGAGGATATTTATATCCTGGTCTCCTCCAAGTGTCGGGGACACTGGAGAAGTCACGGTGCATTGCCTGCGAGGGCTCATTGTACGGAGCTACCGGACCGTATAGTGATCCAGGAGCAGGATTGCTGGACGTCATGGACGTCAGACATCGGGGATGTCAGAGATATGGACCCGGTGAGACCCCGGGCAGCACGCGTTGCTTAATACCGTGAGATATGACGTCTGGAACGTCAAGCGTCTAGGACGCTAGGCATCGGGGATGCCGGAGATGGAAAAATAATAAATGAATATTACTGGATTGATGAAATAACTCTTGGATTTACTTTTGGAAATCGAAAATATGCTTTGGTTTCCGGGCTAAGGCCCTAATGGTTATTTCTAAATAAATATGGGATTATTGGTTTTGGTGCATGCATATGATTTTACTGAGGGGCATAAATGTCTTATAAATGTTTTAAGCAGACTTGTTTATTTTCGTCCACTCACAGCTTTTGTTTTCAATGCCCTTCAGGTTGATTCCGGATACGACTGCAGCAGAGACTTGAGCATCGCACACCTCCTCCATCGATCCTTACGCACTCTGGAAGCCCGTTTGGGCAATGGCAATCGGTTATCCCTTGTCTGGCGCCTCTTGTCAGACGGGAGCACGTCACATTCCATGGTAATCCCGGGGGGATTGGGATGGGTCGTGTCAAGTGGTATCAGAGCAGGTTTTGCTCTTTTGTGCGCGAAGGACGAGGGTGTGATGTCTCTTTGGGCTGTTGTTCCGTTGTCAACCTGATAGATAGTTTTGGGTTGTATGGTGAATTGGGTGTGTTTGGCCCGATACGCCGTGCATGGTTGCGATTCAACCCAGGTGGGGTTGTATACGATTAACTGGTAATGTGGGACCGTCGGTTCGGTCATGAGATGGTGGATTGTTGTGCCACTGGGCACAGCTAGGTTCAGGGAACCCCATTTGATTGGAAATGTGAAACTCAGTTGAGTATTGGTCTAAGTCTTGGACCCTAGTAGTGTTGGCTAGTGTACGGGTGTTGGTGCATCGGAGTTAGCCGATGACCTTCGTGGTGGAACCCACGAAGGAACCCACGTTGAATTGACGATTGGATTGGATTGGACGTCTATACGATGTCAGGACCGCAGAGTCGGTCAGGTTGTGGATTTTACTGCAGAAGGCAGTTGGGTTCGGTGGAACCCTAGGGTGTGACCTTGGAACCCTAATTTATAATTGATGGACCGAAAGGTGAACCTTAAGTGAGAATTTGTGCTGCGACGAGCGGCTGAGGTCATGGATGACCATGTGGATGACTCTAGTGAGTCTGGTCTGGATTATGGGATTCGATCCACGGATGCGGTTATGAGATAAAATATGGAATACCGTGTTGGATCGAATAGTAGTGTGATGTGTGGATACGGATCTTGACAACGATGACTGTTGGTCGACAGTTGTGTCGAGATGACTGGCTATCGAGGGTATTTAGTGTGGTTTTAATACTTGGGGATGTTCAGGGAACGTCCATTATCCTGATGTGCCAGTGGTCAAATTGGAGGTACCCATAGTCGTGGGGTACGAGTGGTGTTACGGGATCGTCGTTCGTAATGAATGGAGATCCAGGGTAACAACTTTACACACAGTGTGCTAGCATGGATGTTCGTGTGCTAGCATGGGTGTTCGTGTGGTATGTTTGGATGTTGGGATGGTGATACCTATATGCCAATACTAGTATGGATGCCTGTGTGCTGATACTGGTATTGATGATGGTGCGTGGTGCTGGTACTAGCACTGGTGCTGGTACCGGTGTCGGTGATTGTGATGACGAGGAGCCACCATTTGGGGTGTGACTCTGTCATGATGAACAGATGATTGGTATCTGCGACTCAGTGGTGGTTGAGTCTTGGACTGGATGGGATCCAGTGGAGGTTGTGTCGTGTTGGGATAAGTCCTAACAGATATATGATGTCAAGTGATGAATGGATAAAATGGTATGATTGAAACATAGGGAATCTAGGGACGATGTTCCCTATGTCATGCGAGTTGGTGGATTTGGGGAGTTGTGGTCAACTCCGAGATTGGTAAGTTTGTGTACTGCTTATATCCCCAGGAAATACAAGGAAATTATTGGAATTGGAAAAGTCGGGGAAACCATTCGTGGTATTGATGTGGGATTTTGTGATTGTGAATCACTTGAAACCTGAGAATTGAACCTGTTTAGGTTGTGATGTGAGACGAAGGCAGTTGGGTATGCACATCCAGGCAGTGTTGTGGATATCCCGTTCGGAATCGGGATGTGTGCATACATGATTATTGACGGACGTGAGGTCCGAGTAATGAATTGATTTTGGACACGTGGTGGTCCAAGTGAGGTATGGACGTGGGAAGTCCCGTGGTTGGACTTGACATCTCATTGGGAGCATGTCTGTTTCCAACATGGTTGGAACTCTCTATCCGGGGAGAGTTGTGATTGGGAGACGAGGGAAGTGCTCGTTTCCACACCGGTGATTGGTATTCCGAAGTCTTTGGGGTTGACTTCTTATTTCCTACCGTGGCAGGTGATGATTGTTGCTACCAGTACGTTGAGCGTGTATTGGTAGGTGGACCCATGTTTGGCTTGGGTTCATTGGACACAAGCAGTTGTGTATGATTTTGGATTTGGTGGTGAAATGCGTGGTCATCTTTCCACCAAGGGAAACTTGGCGAAGGATTCAATTGAGGGTGTAAGACCCCCACGATCAGCTTTCGGATGGACTGTTAGCTATGTGAACATGTGTGGATCCTAGGTGGATCTGATTTGCGATGTTGTCGACTTTGGTCGATGTGACGATCTAGGATCGCGATATTACTTGTCGAGTGACGTAGCGATGGATCTGGGTTGTGGTCGTGATGATCCAGATTGGATGAGAGTTATCACTCTTACCTTGGTATGTGAATCGTAAATGACGGGACTGAACTTCTTCTCGGAGTGAAGTCCATATGGTTTGTGACTTGGTTGAGTAGGTTTCCGATGTGGTCGGATTTTGTCAACCTTTGACGTGTGGATATTGGGATGGGCTTCCCTATGAAGTAAATCGAGTGTTTTGGAGAGGCAACCGATAGGTTCGGTTTTGTTACGTCTTGGTGGACGTAAACGAGATTTTGGATTTTGGAATCGAATTTCTGGGTGACGATTCAGGATTCGATTGCGAAGCTCGAAAATGGATTACTGGATTTGGGTACGGAATGGTTATTCCAATGCTAGCTTACGGAATAATGATTTCGGATTCGGATTTGGAAATGAATTAAATATGTGATGTTTGGGTTTGGATTCGGAATTTCTTACGAAATTGCGGATTCGGATTCGGAATTGGAACTAGATGACGGGTGGAGTTCGTTTTGTCTCATGTTGGTTTGAGCAAATGTGCTCCATTACTAGAACGTGTTTGGCTATAACCTGGGTGGCTATAGTCAGATTGATGGATTGAGGTACGTACAGGGTACGTTGTACGAGGAGTGATACTGGTTAGGCTGAGTGGTGCCTAATGACGGTACATGGGATGTACCAGTGGTGTGTAACTAATGTGTTGGTAATCGGATTGGTTCTGATATCATTTGTTTGGCTATATTGTGGACTGGACATTGGATACTGTGCGCTGGGCAGAGTGATTTTGTCAGGGTTCAGTGATTGTATGAGCAGGTGCTCTTAGCCATGGTTGGCTTATGGAACCCTAGTACTGAGATGTGTGTCACTGCTGGGCTGGTATTCAATGTGTTCCAGTTACACCACTTGATTGAGTAAGTTGGCGGTATACGTACACTCAGCATGAGTGAGTTGGTGGTCAGAGTAACCACGAGTAGCCTTGCGTGATGCTACTACGCCGTCATATTTTCCAGCGTTTTGGTTCGCTGAGGGAGTCGGCGATTATGGACATTGAGATTTATTTTGTCGCAGGATGGGCTTGCCCTGCGAATTGAGATCAGGTGGTTGATCTTGCGCTACATCGAGAGTGATGTAGTATGTGGTGTTGTCACGGATAGACAGATGGTTGGGGCTTTATCAGGGTGGTAAAGTTTTGTGATGACAGTTTGGCTAGTGGTGTCAGCATGGACTGACAAATGAGATTTGGTGACTCCCGGCGGGAGCAAATGTAAGGATTTATTGGCAATGGAAAGGAACCATCTAGCTGAAGGAGTCAGCTAAATGGTTAGGCGATTTTATCGCGGATCAGGTGATCATTTCCACTCGAGGTGGTCGAGTGTTGTTGCTATTATGACGTATGACTGAGGTGGTATGTCTGGGTACAAACGAGACTGGTGTTGTCCCAGTATGTGGGTGTACAAGTGTACACAGATGTGTGGTCGAATTGTTTCCACAAGGTGGTTGTGGAATAAGGTTATTGGTAATTTCGAGGACGAAATTCTTTAAGGAGGGAAGGTTGTAACGACCCGTCCCGAATATCGGGATTTAATATTATTTAATTGTGATTTACTAATCTGGGATTAGTTGGGCGATTTCGGACGAATTGTGCAAAATGACCGTTTTGCCCCTGGGCGTGGGCAAGACGTTGACTTTTAATTCGGATGGTCAAATGGACTTTGACCGATGACCGTGACGTAGTTCGGGACGTCACGAGTTCATAGACAGGTGGCACGTTCGATTCCGACGTTCGTGGTGAAAGTTATGATGTACGGAAGTCCAGGGGCGTTTTCGTAATTTGGACGATATAAGGGGGAAATGTTGACTTTTTGATCGGGATGCCCGATGGCCGAGGACCGAGGACCGTTAGGAAGGTCTCGATGCCCTGAGTTCGTAGACAGGCGGCACGCATCAATCGGAGTCCGTATGACCGAGTTACGGGTCAGGATGCGTGAGGGGCATTTTGGTAATTTTCTGCACAAGGGCAGAATTGTAATTTTCTTCACGGGATACTGTTCCATTGAAGTAGCCGTGAGGTGGATGCTTTGTGCGATCGATCCCTTGTTTTGTTTATGATTTAATTGAGTTAATTGGACCAGTATGAGGTGGAATTGCACATGTTTGGTGCTGGCAATCGATCAAAAGGACATGGGCACTGGTTGTTTAATGTTTTCGGGTCTGTGCAGGGGAACCTTGCACAGTCATTTGAGGACACTTTTGGACGCCTTTAACGGCTGAATTGAATTAAAAGAATGGTGAGTGAGTCGAGAGCGGTTCACTGAGATTGAGAATGAGAGGAATGAGTGAGTTTGGGGCTGAAATTCTCTGAAAACCCGAAACTGGGTTCTGGGGAATTCAAATTCGAATTTCCAGTTTCAGGCCAGCCCAAGCCTAATTGATGAGTGATTGTGCTTCCTGGAACTTCAACGAGTCGAACCAGATCAAATGGGGCAAGCTTGGGAGCTCCTAGGGCCGTGAACGGACATGGTGGACGGCCGGAAAACTCGAGCTTGAGTTGTGACGATTGAGGTATTTTCGAGTTAAATTAATTATGCTAATTAGTTCGAATTAGTCCTTATTAACTTCCTGTGAAGTTAATTTGATTTTGGTTAAGGATTGGAGGAGCTCTGGTGATCGACCCGTTTTGGGTGATCACGGGTTGTCGACAAGATTGATCGACGGTTGATGCTAATCATGGACACAGAACTGAAATTGGTGGATTGGTGATTGTTGTAGGATCAAGAACGGATGGAATTGATATCGAATTGAGGGTGTTTGAAACGGATCCTATCGCGGGTAATCTGACCCGTTTACCAGTCATTCGGGTGAAGAAGGAGCACTGTAGCAGGCGCGTGGCTTTCACGCGCAGCCACTCACGGCGGCGCGTGACGGCGCGTGGGCACGAATCTCGAGGTGAGGTCAACATGACTTTTATCCTATACTTTGTAACGAACATTTTGGGATTGGTTTCGTGTCGATCGGACACCGTCTCGATATTGTTCGGGATGTCCGAAGGTTTTTAATCCAACTTAAAAATACTTAAAAATTCGGGAAAATTACGGGACTTGAATAGGATGTTAATGATGAGGTTAGTAATCCTCTAAATTGATTTGAACAGGATTGGGAGTCCCGGTGATAGTGAGGTGGCCCGGGAGGGCCTATGGCACGCGTATCGAGGCGCTCGGTTAAACGGTCTGTGAGTGGACATTGGTTTTATAAATTCGATGCATGCATAACTGTTTCATGATTGTTATAATTGGGATTATATGATTTATTTTGGATATCAGTGAATTTATATGTTTTCACGCTTTTCGAGGCGATTTACGTGTTTGCACGTGAATCGAGGTTTTCTGGATTTGCACTGATTTCCATAAATATGGATGGATATGATTTCATGAAACGGTTACGGATTTGATAAAGTGAATCGGGCCAGGGGCCCAGTTAATTTGTTGAATCGGGCCAGGGGCCCAATTGAATTATGAAATCGGGCCAGGGGCCCAGTTAACTTAGGAATCGGGCCAAGGGCCCAGTTGACTTGTATATGTGATTTCGGGTCGGGGACCCTAAAATGGAATTGAATAAACTATTTCGGATTTGATTCAACCATTTGGACTTATGACGGTTTTATGGAAATTCGGGGCAGGGCCCTTGTGATATTTTGGAAATGAATAATAAAATGTGTTCCATAAAACCATCTCGATATGAGGATATTTATATCCTGGTCTCCTCCAAGTGTCGGGGACACTGGAGAAGTCACGGTGCATTGCCTGCGAGGGCTCATTGTACGGAGCTACCGGACCGTATAGTGATCCAGGAGCAGGATTGCTGGACGTCATGGACGTCAGACATCGGGGATGTCAGAGATATGGACCCGGTGAGACCCCGGGCAGCACGCGTTGCTTAATACCGTGAGATATGACGTCTGGAACGTCAAGCGTCTAGGACGCTAGGCATCGGGGATGCCGGAGATGGAAAAATAATAAATGAATATTACTGGATTGATGAAATAACTCTTGGATTTACTTTTGGAAATCGAAAATATGCTTTGGTTTCCGGGCTAAGGCCCTAATGGTTATTTCTAAATAAATATGGGATTATTGGTTTTGGTGCATGCATATGATTTTACTGAGGGGCATAAATGTCTTATAAATGTTTTAAGCAGACTTGTTTATTTTCGTCCACTCACAGCTTTTGTTTTCAATGCCCTTCAGGTTGATTCCGGATACGACTGCAGCAGAGACTTGAGCATCGCACACCTCCTCCATCGATCCTTACGCACTCTGGAAGCCCGTTTGGGCAATGGCAATCGGTTATCCCTTGTCTGGCGCCTCTTGTCAGACGGGAGCACGTCACATTCCATGGTAATCCCGGGGGGATTGGGATGGGTCGTGTCAGTGAGTGCATCGAGTGTTGTTGCATTCACGTAGGATGGATTATTCGATCATTCTTGTTTTGCCTTGGTGGAATGACAAGGATCGATACGAGGTAATCAGTGAGAACCCACAGTCTCGGCGTGTCTCGTCGTAGACTAATCTATTTAAGATGTGGGAAATGGTCTAGGACTTTGGTTGGCGAGACGATCCTCGATCGTGACGTCTATGGTCGGTTGACGTAGTGTTGGATCTGGATCGTGATTTGGGGATCCAGATAGGTGGAGAGTTTATTACTCTTACTTGGATGTTGAGTGAAGCATGATGGGACTGAACTTCTTTTCGAGGTAAATCCCATATGGCTTATTACTCGCCTGAGTAGTTGTCCGATGAGTAGGTGTCTGACGAGGTCGGATTTTGTCTGACCTAGTGTTGTGTTGATGTTGGGATTGACTTCCCTATGAAGTCAATCGATCGTATGGTGGTAATCGGTTGAGTGGGTAACCGATAGGTTTGGTTTTGGTACGTCTAGGTAGACGTGAACGATATTTCAGGTTTTGGAATCAGATTTCTGGATGACGATTCAGGATTTGATTTTGGAACTTGAAAAAGGATTTCTAGATTTGGGTTTTGGAATCGGATTCTGGGTGACGATTCAGGATTTGATTCTAGAGCTTGACTATAGATTTTCTTTTATGGATTTGGGTTCGGAATGGTTATTCCTAATACTAGTTTACGGAATGATGATTTCGGATTTGAATTTGGACATGATTATGGATATGATTTCTGGGTTTGGATTCGGGATTTCTTACGAAATTGCGGATTCGGATTCGGATTTGGAAATAAATAATGGGTCGGAGTTTCGATTGTCTAATACTGGATTGGACAAATGGACTCCATCGTAGAAACGTGATTGGCTACAACCTAGGTGGTTGTAGGCTGATTGATGGGTAGATGTACGTACCTTGAACAACTACTAGGCAGACTTGTCGTGCCTGGTGACGGTATATAGGAGATACCGGTGGTACATTGGAGAGCGTGTTGGTAGTCGGCTTGGTTCCGATACCATTGGATTAGTCGGGGTCGTGGACTGGACATTGGATACTGTGCATTGGGTCATAGTGGTTCTGATGAGTCCAGTTACACACAGGTCGAGTGAAATGCTTGTGGTTAGTGTAACCACGAGTGTGTGTCATATCAGTTTGCGACTGACAACTGTCAAGTACTGACAGTTTGTAGGAGGTGTCAGCGTGGATCATGGTGTGAGGTCTGATGACTCCCAGTGGGAGCAGACGTCAGGATAGTTAGTGGTTGAGCAAGGAACCGTCTAGTTGGTTGTGTCAGCGAAACGGTAGATTTAACTAGTAGTGTCAATTCAGAACGCATGACTACTGTCTTTCGACGTGGTCGAATGTAGTCGATACGACGTGAGTGTTAGTCGTACGTCTGGTTGCAGACGGTTATCGTTCTGGTTAGTGGGTGTACTAGCGTACACGTGTTGCGTGGTAGGTCGAATTATTTCCACGAGGTGGATGTGGCATCAGAATAGTTGAAGTTTCAAGTATGAAACTAATTAAGGAGGGAAGAACGGTTAGAATTAGATCGGTTGGAATTTCGAGGACGAAATTAATTACGGAGCACCAACTGTAACGACCCGTCCCAAATTCCATGATTAGATTAGTGACTAATCACGATTAGTGAGGCTAATCCGTGATTAGTAGAGCGAAATCGGACGAACGGTGCGAAATGACCGTTTTGCCCCTGATGGTGGCAAAACGTTGACTTTTTAATCGGGCAGTCAAATGGACTTTGACTGATGACCGTGACGTAGTTCGTGACGTCACGAGTTCATAGACAGGTGGCACGTTCAATTCCGACGTTCGAGGAAGAAGTTATGACGTTCGGAAGTTTAGGGGCATTTTGGTAATTTTGGATAAAAGGGGTCAAATGTTGACTTTTTGATCGGGAGGTCCGATGGCCGAGGGCCGAAGACCGTTACGTAGATAAGGATGATACGAATCCATAGGCAGGCGGCACACTGAAATCGGACTTCGAACGGGAGAGTTATGGGTCACGGAAGTTCGATTTCACTATGCACGAACTTCGAGACGGGGACGTTTCGGCAAAATCTGATTGGGTGGATATTTTGGTGGGCCCCATGGATGAGTGACAAGTGTCACTCATCCCATTGCTTTGATCCCCCAAAATGTGGATCTATATAATAAAATAATATTATTTAATTATTTTTACAAACCAAACCCACCCACCATTCAATCTTAACCATCCATTTCAATTCATCCTTAAATCCACACCATCCATTCCATCTCCCTCTCATCAGCCATCATTCTTCTTTGTTTCCTTACCACCCGAAACCCATTATCCCATTTTTCTTCATTTTCTTCATCCGCCATTTTCAAACACCACACCATACACATACCACCACATCTCATCATTTTTCATCTTATGTGTGACGTGAGGAGGGACCGTGATGATGAGGACGCGACGGCGAGGACTCACGGCGGCGGACCACGGCGGGGGAACCCGAAAACCCGTGAGGTACATATTACTCAAAATTTGGATTTTTAGTTTTAGGGGTTTTCGATGATTTCTAAAGATTAGGAATGGTTTCTAGGGACCCTAGGAGTCTATTGGGATTGGATTCGAGGGTTAGGAAGGCCTGGAACGACCGTGAACGGCGGAGGAAGTCACGGCCGCCATGGCTGGATTGAAGGTACGTGTTTTCGATGCTTTTCTTACATTTTAAGGTCATAGGACTGTAGTTTGGGTTGAGACGAAGAGAATGGGACAAACGGGGAGTGTTTTGGTGGCCGGAGCTGGGAGAACCGGCCGGGTCAAGCCGCGGGTCACGGCGACCCGGTTGCAGACGTTCGGGTCGACCCGCGGGAGGGCAGGGATGACAGGTGACGTCATCCTGCTGACGTCATCATGTCAGCGATGACGTCAGCCTTGTCAGATCTGACAATGTCAGCTGACATGTCAGAAAATGGGCCAATAGGAGTGCGACACGTGTCACATGTCAGTGCACAATCAGCACTGACATGTCAGTGACGTGCCCAATCAGGGGCTGACACGTGGCACTGACGTGGACCAGTGCCGTGATGACACGTGGCACTGATAGCACAGTGACGTGGACCAATGGGAGCATGACACGTGGCACCTGTCAGAGTCTGACATGTCAGACCTGACAGCTGTCAGATGACGTCATGCTGACGTCAGCGATGACGTCAGCAGGTACTGTAGCGGCGCGTGAAGCCCACGCGCAGCCACTTCAGGCGGCGCGTGAGGGCGCGTGGCAGGGAATTTGGGAAAGTGTTCAACATGGGAAATCTTCTATTCGATGTAACGAACATTTTGGGACTGGTTTCGTGTCGATCGGACACCGTCTCGATATGTTTCGGGGCATCGGAAGGTTTAGGTTCGGGATTAAAAATAGTTAAAAATACGGGAAAATTACGGGGCTTTAGTGGGAGGTTAATTAAGTAGTTAGTAACCTTCTATTACGATTTGGACAGGTTTGGGAGTCCCGGTGACGGTGATCGGATCGGGGAGCCGTATGGCACGCAAATCGAGGCGGTAGCTCGGACGGTCTGTGAGTGGACCTTGTTTTCTAAATTGGTGCATGCATAAATGTTTATTATATGTTTTATTACTTGTTTGATGATGCCATGGGTGCATTTGTATGTGGTTACGTATAAGCACGTATTTCGAGGTTTCAGCCTTATACGGTGCTTCTACGGGTCTGTATTTCTTTATTGATTTAAATGAACTGGATTTGGATTTCAAAAGGATAAACTCGGGTATGAGACCCATTTAGTTTTATCTCGAGCATATGACCTCAGATATCGGGCACGGTGCCCAACTGATGTCCTATGTTCGGGTACGAGACCCAAGCTACTTTCCGGTTTTGATTTCAGGTCAGGGAACCTTAAATGGATTCCTAGGTTCATGACGGTTTATGGGAACCGGCATGAACCCTTGTTATGGTATCGTGGTTCATGACGGTTTATGGGAACCGGCATGAACCCTTGTTGGTTATTACGGTACATGACGGTTTATGGGAACCGGCATGTTACCTGGTTATGTTATTACGGTACATGACGGTTTATGGGAACCGGCATGTTACCTGATTATGGATATTATGGATCATGACGGTTCAGGGGAACCGGTCATGAATGTTTATGTTATGTATATATATGTTCGTCTACCTTCCTTTACTTCTATTATCTCCTCCAGGGAGGGTCGTTGGCCTGGGTGGACCCCGGAGTAGTCACGGAGCACCGACTGAGTGGAGTCACCCCCCAGTTGGGTTCCTTACTCTCAGGAAGGCTATGGTTACTATTACCTCGGGTAAGGTCAGTGGTCTGCGGACATTGACCTTGACTTTGAGATGACTCGGATTGAGACCCGGGTAGCGCGCGCGTGGCTTTGGATACCGTGACAGGATTGGTTGTGTGACTTATATATATGTATGTGATGGATATATGATATATGATATGTGGTGTGTACAGGTGTGCACAGGATTTGGGCAGTGGCCCGTATGGTCATTTTCATTCTGGTCCTTTCGACCTTGGTTTATATCTGCGTTGGGCTTAGTCCCACATATGGTTTGTTTTGGATAAATGGTTTTCGAATGCATGCATGCTTTTTAGTGGAGGGTACAAATGTCTTCCTTATTAAACGTTTTTATAAACTTTTGTTTTGTCCACTCACAGTTTTTAATGTTTTGACTGCCCTTCAGGTTGACATCGGATGTGGACTGTAGCAGGGACCGAGATATCACATGCCTCCTCCGGATCCTGGCGTACTCTGATAGCCCGGGAGGGCAAAGGTCATAAATATCCCTTGTCTGACACTTCGTGTCAGACGGGAGCAGGGTCATCCCGCACTAATCCCGGGGGGATTGGGATGGGTCTTGTCACTACAAGTGTCAAAGATTTGGACACTTTGCAAGAACCTGTCCTACCAAAGCTGGTAATGGTGGAGGTGGAGACAAGGCCACATTGAATTTAGCTAAAGAGGTTACTGAAACTTCTAGTAATCTGTTTTTGGCATATAACAGTGTCACAGATGAAAAGGATAGTCGTGTATCGTATGTAGACAGTGCTTGTAGCAACCATATGACTGCCCAGGAATCCATGCTAGTGGATATTGACAGACGCATCAGACTGAAGGTTAAGTTGGGGAATGGTGAACTTGTGCAGTGTCAGGACCCACCCCGGTTCCACCCCGAAAACCGAGGTAAATTCTGCTCCCGTCTGACATCCCAACACACAACTAAAGTAATCTCACGATAAACCACCAAACTACATGCCCGACGCAGGAGAAAATTTAAACATCCCGAAGTCAAAGTTTTACAGAGCATAGTACCAATTACAAGAGAAAGAAAACTGATAAACAAGATACACGCACAACGGAAAACGTTAAGCTCTCCGGGGTCACTCTCAAGTATTCTATGCCTCTGACGCTGCCTCGACGCCGACCCCCGCGTTAGCTCCACGACCTGGAGGGCAATTTAAAACAGAAGGTGTGAGTGGACCATAAAGAATAAAAGTGTTTCCAAAAACCATTTTATACGAAAACCAGGGATTTGGCCCTCCGTTTTGAAATCATACATGCATAAACCATTAGCTAAAAACAGTTATAAATCACATAAAGATCGTCATAAAACAGAATTGAAAGCAGTTATAGAAATCACATCATAACCATCATAAAACCATATTATAAAACTTAAGGCTCAAACAATTATTATCCGATCAAACCTGCTGGACCTATCCGAGTCTTTAAACTCCCGAGTCTTTAAACTCAATCTAGGCCTCAATAATATCCGAGTCTTTAAACTACCGAGTCTTTAAACTCAATCCGGGTCTTTAAACCCAATCCGGGCCCGTCCCCCGTCAATCACAATATCCGGGTCTTTAAACCCAATATCCAGATCCAGCAAATCCAATCCAAATCCATTTGAAAACCATTTCTAAATCCTTATCCAAACTCGAATCCGAAATCACCGGTCGGATGCCCTTCCAGCATCCAGAGCCGTCATTCCGAACCCAAATTCGGAATTCCACTTTTCAACTTTAAAACCAAATTCCGCTTTCCGAAATCCGATTCTAAAACCGAAAACCCTTGATTACCAAATCATGTATCAAAATCCTTTTAGAATCATTGAAAACCATTTATCGATTGAAATCCCAAAACATAGCATCATAATCAGAAATCAACATTTCCTCGTAAAACGTGCTAAATACGTTATTTCCTCAAAAAACGTGTGAGAATCGGAGTTCAATCAAGCATAGCATCATAATCCTTTTAGACAGGCGGCACGCGTCAATCGGAGTTTGGATGACCAAGTTACGGATCTAGATGCCTGTGGGGCATTTTGGTAATTTGTCAAAGGAGGGTAAAATGGTAATTTTGGCTGCTGCTTGTGAGACAACCGTGTATGGTGCTGGGTTCTTTTCAAAGAAACAGAGCACGGTACAATTGTTTATGGAATCAATTGCTTGGGCTGGGTGCTAATGGACTGAGGGAATTGTTTATGCAGCTGAGTGGGAAACAAACGTGCCTGGAGTGGTGAGGAGCAGTGCACGGGCTGGTTGTTTATTCCCTTGAGAATGTGGAACAGAGCACTGGTCGGTTGGGTGGAGTAATTGGAGGGTTTAATCGACTCTGGGATGTGTTGAGAGAGACAAAGAGAGCTAATGAGAACCAGAGAGACGAGTTGGGAGGGGAAATGTCTGGACTGGGTGAGAGATTGCACTGGAAACCTGAAACCACGTCTGAGCAAATTCAAAAATCCAATTTCAAATTGTAGGTCAGCCCAAGCCAATTTGAGGCTCGAAACACTCTTCTGGGACCTCACTCAGTCGATCCAGATCAAGGGGATCGAAGCTCGAAGCCTGGGGAGCCATGGACAATCACGACTGAGTTTCAGAAAAATCGAGCTTGGAGTCGTGGTCATGGAGGTAAGTTCTTGTGAAATTGTTTGCAAAATCATCTTCTAAGTAAGTCTACGGTGCTTCCTAACTAATCAATTGAGGAAATGGATGACTGTGTGGCGAACGGGGACGATGAACCTTGATTAGAACATGAGGTCAATTGATTTAGTTTTAGGCTGTGACGTTTGAAATGGATGTCACAGACCTTTAATTAAGTACATTTCGATGCTATTTAAGGGTTCAATTGAGGAAAACGAGTTGATTGTCGCAGGAATCTAATCGGGTCGTCACGCGGGTTGAACGGCCCATATATCAGAAAGCCGGGTGAAGATGATGACTGTGGCTGTTATTGTAGAAGGCGCGTGGACTCACGCACAGCCACTCACGACGGCGCGTGAGGGCGCGTGGACCCGAATTTCGAGGTAAGTCCAACACGACTTTTATCCTATACAATGCAACGAACATTTTAGCGTTGGTTTCGAATTTATCGGACACCGTTTCGATGTTGTTTCGAGGGTCCGAAGGTTTATGTTACGTTTTTAAGTAGCGTTTGACTCCCAGAAAATTATGGGAAATTAGTATATTGTTCTTTGAGTTCTTAATGACGCTAAAGTATGTTTTCGGACAGGATTTGAGATACCTGGAAAATGGAGGAAATTACGGGAATGCGTGCAGTGCGAAACCGAGCCTTAAGAACGGTGTGTGAGTGGACGTTGCTTTCAAAATTTATTGCATGCATAAATATTTCTATGATTCCTATGATTATGATTATGACTTGTGATGATTTCGATTTCCGTATTTATATGTATTTTTTATATGCATACGAA
Source organism: Prinsepia uniflora (assembly GCA_032719365.1). NCBI lineage: Eukaryota > Viridiplantae > Streptophyta > Magnoliopsida > Rosales > Rosaceae > Prinsepia > Prinsepia uniflora. Next base: position 3,255,269 of record CM064867.1, on the reverse strand, counting down.
ACTGCACGTATTTCGAGACTATGGTTCCCCTTATCTTTTGATGATGGTTTAATGAATGATTTTATGTGATTTGTGCGTATTATGTTTTTAAGATGTTTGATTGCGATTGTGAGTATGGTTTACGGTGTTGACACGGATTTCGAGGATTTTCACGGATTTGCACGTTTTACGAGATTTCGAGTATGTTGGGGTTTGACCGTGATTTTGGTGCTTTGATTGTGGTTTTGATGTTTTGGACCTTTGGATTTGAAAATGAGGTGTTTTCAAGGATTTAAAACGGATTTTGGAAAGTTGATTTCGGGCTTGGTGCCCAGGCCATACAAGTCATTTTAATGAACGAGTTTTCGATTTTTCGGAAGTTTGAACATGAATTTCTGGTTTGGGTTCGGAATGATGTTTCCGGATGCCGGCTTACGGAATCATTATTGAAAATTCGAATTCGGGAATGGGTAATGGTTGATAAAAGTGATTTGATATGATTATGTATGCCCCGTTTTGATGATGAGTTGATTTTGTTTTGTGAAGTAAGATTTTGAGGATTTGAATGTGGAATTTGGACATGAGTCCTGTTATGACAAAATGTGATTTCAGGATGGATCCCGAGTTGTTGTGATTGAAAAATTTTTTGGGTTTAAAGACCCGTTGAAAACTGTTTTGGGTTTAAAGACCCGGTGTTATTGCTGGAGCACATTTTGAGTTTAAAGACTCGGTTAATTGATAACGCGGGAGGGCCCTTAATGAGTTTAAAGACTCGGTTATTGTGATACCCTCGAGGCCTATTGATTATGTTTTGAGTTTAAAGACTCGTTGATATCTCGGGAAGACCTGATTATGCGCATGGTTTTGATTTTAAAGATTCTGGCGCACTTGATATCCTGCAAACTAACTGATTGTGATTCATTGTCAATTTCTGATGTTTCGGATGTGTTGGGCAGTAGCTCAGTTTTTATGGTTGATGGACTTGTATTATGTTGTGTTCTTGGATTTGATTCGTGGCTTTGGACTGAGGCCATGTGTTTATGATTGCGGGCTAAGACCCGAAGGTTAAGAAAAGTAAAATGATTTTGATTTCATGCACTGTTTTCTTATGTTGAAAATGTAACTGATTGCGAAATGATTTTTATATGCATGCATTGGTTTTACGTGGAGGGTAGAAATGTCTTTCTGTAACTGTTTTAAAAACTGAGTTATTTTTGTCCACTCATACCTTTTGGTTTTTATTGACCCTCCAGGTCGTGGTGCGTTGGTCGAGGCTGATCGAGAGGCGGGGGCATGAGTAAGTACGTGTGGCTATCCCTGGTCTGGCAAGTACTGAGGGTAACCTGGGAATTTCAGTCATCTTGCCAGACGGGAGTAGGACCGGGCACAGTTAACAATGCCCTTTCCGGAGGCGGTCCTGTCACTGAAAATGCACAATTATGGCCCCAAAAGTTGATATCATTTCCATTTATAACAATCCAGAAAACTTTGTTGTACATAGTTTTTCTAACACCAAGAATGTCTTTCCAAACCATTGAGTTAGAGACTTTCTTTTATACAGAAATAGATTAGTAATTATGAAATTTTTTGCCTTCATGATTTTAACCCACCAATTTTGATGCTCAATTAAGATTTTCCCACCCAAGTTTATCTAGGGCAACCATATTAAAAGTCTCAGTTTTCCTTATCCCATGCCCAACTTTAAAAACAAGGGAGCAGACAACATCTCAAGCAACAGAGACAAAGGAGTTGTTACCCTAGAAGAACTTGCCAGAAAGATAAGATTTTATGAGAGTAAGCTTACCTGCTTTGGAGGGTGTATAACTCTTCCACCCGACAAGCTTGTTCTGGATTTTAAGGATCAATTCCTTGGAATTGACGGGATCCTTCCAAAACATGATTTATGGTTACCAACATACTTCCCAATGGTATTTTTGTGTTGTATGTTCAAAACACCTGCAATCCTAGTTTGTTCTTAAATTAATATTAGACGAGAAAAAATATTATTCCTCCTCTCTTCTTAATTTTTTTTTTATTTGAAAGTGAAGAAATATAAAAATGTTTAATAAAAATGAAAAATCTTGTATTATATAAAACCAATGAACTTTTGAAAACAGAATCTAGGTTTCTTTTAAAATTTATTTTTACAAAAAGTCAATTAATTTTTTTTATTTCTTAATTACAATATCCAAGTTAATTTCTAAAAATTATCGTTTATTCACCATTTATAATTCTCACACAATTTTTGTATTCTTAAAGGAACAAACCACCTCCTCTTGCCTAAGTCTACTCCACCACAACTGCCACCAGCAATACAACCACCACTTCTTTTACCCTTATCACCACTTCCTTTATCACGACCTTTTTCCCCAACATCTACCAACTCCCCTGTTGTAGCTGCCATCGCGCTTGGCGCCACCATTACAACTATCATAGTTACCACTCCAACCGACATCACCACCTCCACCATTACGACCACTTCTTCACCCTTACCTCCACATCTTCCACCCGAATCTGGGCGTCATCCTCCACAATCTCCACCATCGTCACCATTCCTACCGCCAACATAGTTTGCACCCACCTAATTCATAGCCATAAGAACCTCTATCTCCACCACCACCACCTCATCCACCCTTATCTTCACCAACACCACTTTTTCTACCTCTACCTCCAATTTCATTGCCGCAACCTCCACCACCTCATCCACATCCACATAATCTACCTTCACCACAACCACCACGACCTTATCATCCATTCCTTCCTCCACTTACCAACACAACTACCTCTTAAATTTTTCAATATCTTATCCATTTTAGTCTTTATCCACATCTACCACAATTTTACGATAACATTTACTAAACCCTTGGACATTACTTTGCATACTCATAAGAAATTTTTCCAGACATTTGAGTGCATTACACCTACTTGTTAAGAAAGTACGGCATAAGCAACTTTTCAAAAAGCACATAAATACCAAACACGCCCTAAATCTAATAAATTCTATCAGTTATTGTACAACAACAAAAAATGTACAAATTTTAGGTTCAAGCTGACATGACTTTAGTTAAGTCCTTACTCCGTATAAACTGTTTTTGTTTAGTTTATGTTCATATAGTATATTAATATTCTATTCAAGCTAATTGCTAATCTACATGTCTTCCACTACAACTATTCCACGACCACCGTAAGGATTGAAATTGTCAAGTGGTGGATGATAGGAATTCGGCAAGCGAAGGAACTATACCTGTTTTGGATTTTGAAGACTGATTGCAGGTGGAACTGTAACTGCTCCGGCCATTAGATTCCATTGAGTGGAAAAGCTGTGACTGTTCGGTGATCGGTGGCTAGAGGGCCTATAGTTGTCCGGCGATCGGTGGAGCTACAACTATTTGTCTATTGGCGAACTGCTAGTATAGTACATTAATTGAAGGTTTTTTAGTTGAAATTCACCCAAAAATGCAACTTTAATCTCATTTTACAACCAAAACATTTGTTTGTCTCACTTACCACACAAAATTTATCCTTTATACCAAGATTTGCATCAATTTCATTAACTAAATGTAATAATCATCAATAAGGGCAACTTTGTCACAAAGATATGAATGGGGTACTAAGTATACATGACATGGCAAATTGAGACGGATATGAACAAATTTGAAACCACTCAAAACATATCATAGTTTGTCCATATCTGTTCCAATTTGGCACTTCAGTGTATTACTACCTGATTCATTACCTCGTGCTTTGAGATAATTGTCACTGATATTAACAATTATTGGATGAAATTAATAAAACCGGTGCAAATTTTTGTATGAAGAGTGGATTTTGAATGGTAAGTGAGACAAATGGGCGTTTTGGGTACAAAATAAAATTAAAGTTTAAGTTTTGAGTACATTTCAACTAAACAGCCTTAATTAAATGAGACTTTTCAAAAAGAAATTGTAAGCTGAGGTTTCTTTAAGACATGGTAATATAAAACATAAAATAGTAAAGAAACAGTTGGGTAAAAGCTTCCATGAAGATGAAGGCTCAGCTGAGCTATGGGCTATATATATGTAGGGTATGGGGAAGCCGGCCAAGCCTTAATTCTACTGAGACTCCACAGAGTTGTACTGACCATATATATAAGGCTACTCATCAGTTCACTCGATCACCAGCAGCAGCAGCCGCCTCTGAGCTGTACGACTTGTCGTTAGAAAAAACAAATCTTAATTAATTAATTAATCAATTAGTTCTTTTCACAATCATAATCGCATAATCTATGCATATGTGTAGTATTTGCTTTTCCCACGTTTTTCAAAAAATACCACAAATGTGCTACAACTGCAAGGGTAATTAACTAGGGTTTGTCTTTCTTGATTCTTCCATAATACATAATTACACAGCAGAATGGAGGGATGCCTATTCTGTGTTTCAGCAATATATAAGCCAACTTTTACATCATTTTCATCTTCACACTTTTCAATAACATTCTGAGCACATAAATTCAGCATATATATGCTATCTCCTAATTTGCACTTCCAAATATATAATCAAATTAAGTTTGAAGATATGATGATATATATATATATATATATATATATATGAACCTGTCAGATAGTTAACAAGAAAAGCAAAAGGCTGTATGATATCTGCTGGGTTCTTTTTCTTCCCGGCCATATGCATAGCCAATTACTACATCATCATATATCCTCAAGAAATCAAATGAAAAAAGGAAAACAGCTTCTAAAATGAAAGTTTGAGTGACAAATCAAGGGCATAATCATAACACCAACTTGCAGCAGTCACATCAGATTCAGCTGCTTCTTCATGGCTCCCCATTGATACTGATGATGAAGCTTCTGCTTTTCCTCTTTGCACCATCATGTCATCAATATTACCACCTCTCATTTTCTCATCATTTTTCCCACCAGTTTCTGGGAAAAATTCATACTCCATGAAAACTCCACCTCCAGCTGACGTTCCCTTTCTGTGCACAGCCCTAACCTCTACTCCCTACAATCAATTCAACCATTCAATTTCTTCAATATTCACAATCCCAAAAAATCATAAAAATCAAAGGGAAAAAGAAGGGGGGGGTTTTGTTTTGGCTTGGTATGTCTACCTGATCATCTATAAGATTGGTGTTGCCTGAGTAATCAGCGGCTCTCCTCACCACCCGACCTCTGTAATTCCCGCTATGGAACTTCTTCTTCTATTACCAAAAGAAATTTTAAAACAGAAAAATAAAGTTTAGGCCTTGAAATATAAAATAATAAGATAAATGTGCAAATAAAAACTTATGTACAGTACTCATCAACAAATAGACAAAGCAGACAGATTGGCTTCCAAGCTTTATATTTCCCACGTTTTCTTGGAAACAAGCAAGTTATCATTTTAAAAATGATTAGAAGTTAGAAAAAAAAGTATACACCTTGAAGCAGAGATCACAGTCATCACAAGGCAAAGATTGCGTCTTTGGCATTGAAGTGAGCTCTTTTGAGGTCTCATACGCAGTCCCAACTTGGAACATCGGATCCGAAGCTCCGGTTCTGTACGGACTCGGATCCACCCAGTTATTATCACCAACATAACCAAACCCAAACCCAGAACCAGAACCAGTACCAATGGCAACCCTCGGATTCTGACCCACCAAATCATAATAACCACCAGAGCCGTTGATCAAAACAGGTCCATTGTAGCTGGATGCACCGTGATGTGGTGGAACACTGTAAAGCGGATCGGGTAGGGTTAAGGGAGGGTCTTGGTGCTGAGTGTTAGGATGGCCAGAAAGATTAAGAATTTGCGGTCGGTTTTGGGGCATTTCGGTCATTTTCTTCCAGCGGTCATTTTGGAGCCTCAGGCGTTCCAGGTGAGCCACCCCGAGACCTCTCTGGGGCTGCTTTTTAGCAGTGTTTGAAGCTTTGCAAGGCTTCTTGGCACCGCCGACTTTGGCGGTGGTTTTGGTGGTCTCGGGTTTCGGTTCCTCGTACGACCTGACAAAGCGCTTCCTCCTTTCTTGCTTTGTGCTCTGCTCTGCGGCCATGAACAGCATTGGCGTTTCCATTTCTCCAAAAATGATGTTCAAGCTTCAAACTTCAGTGTCTGTAATGGGTTTTGAGAGAGAAAAAACTGTTGGGTCACTGTCAAAATTTGAAATGGACAAATGAGTTAATGTTTTTGAGAGAGAGAATTTTGGGTTTGGGTTTGATATTGCTGGGTTTATAAGGTTGGAGAATGGAGATGGGTGTGATTTGGTATTGAGAGAGAAGTAGAATTACTGGGGGGGTGTGTGAGAACTGTGAAGGGCTAAAAGCCTTAAAAGGACATGGCAATGTTCTCTGTTTTGTTGCTCTTAATAGTTTGTTCTCTAGTGTAAATTGATACTTCCACCCATGTTTCTGCTAGTTCCTCTCCTTGTCCTTTGTAAAGGCTCTCGAAAAAGAACACTGAAATATCAAACCAGGCTGGAAATATGATTTAATCTTTTGCAGATAAAATACAAGGATCAAAAGGGACCCCCATGAAGGCTTGAAGCCTTTTATCAAGTCTCAACCCCACCCAAAGTGATGGAAGTAAAGACCACGCTGCAATCAAAAAGTGCGTGCTCCCAACGCGCGTGTAAAGCTAAGGCAACAACAACATAGTTCCCAGAGGCACGTGTCAAAGGGTGAGAGGATTGGACAATTTGTACCAGGTGCAGGCATTTGTCGGAGGGACCTTGTCGGAGAAGCAAAGAGAGGTTGTCCTCCTGTACGCAGAGTAGCAAAAGCTTGAGACTAGCTTGCGAAAAATGGTAGAAGATTATTAATATTTTTTAAAAGAAAGGTCAATAGGTTTGGCAATGGAGAGAAGTGAATCTGTGATCATTCATCATGAGGATGCATGGTAGCTAGCTACCTAGTACAGGGGTACTACTAGGTGATGGTGGAGAGGTTATTTGGGGCTCTAGCTAGAGGTAGATATGGAGGAGATATACATACACAGAGAGAAAGAGAAAGAGAAATAGAAAGAGAGAAAGGGTACTACTAGGTGATGGAGAGGTTATTTGGTGCTCTAGCTACAGAGAGAGAGAGAGAGAGAGAGAGAGAACAAATGGAAAGCACCTTATTGTAGCTACATGCCTCGAGCTAGTGTTAGGTAGGTCTCTAGCAACAGTCTTTTTATTTTTTGGGAAAAATGTATATATTTGCAGTTTCTCCAATGAAAGTGTCAATGTATACAATATCAGTCAACACACAGTCATGATCCAATGCTTAATTCACTAGGAAATGCAAACTAATTATTAATATATATATATATATATGGTAATTAGTAGGAAAAAAAATGATTGGTAATTGCAGTTAAAGATTGGCTAAACCTTGTGTTACCATTAATTTAGGTGCCTAAACCTTATCATATTCTCATATTCATGCTTGGGTTCAACACTTGAACCCTACAATATTCTTCGTGTTGTATAAATCTTTTAGTAATTCGTTAATTTTCATCTTGAATTTGTACCACTTTATCAAATTTTTTCCTTGAACTTTTGTTTTACCCAATTTCTTTAGTGAATTACTATTTTTAATAGCCCGTTTACTCTCTGTTATCATATTTACTTATATTTTATCCAAATTTTGGTCATTAAATATGATACGCTAACTATGAGTATTTTTTTTATTAATGTTATATGACATGTTTACTTGCTTGAAACGCGAGAAACTTTACGAATTTTTAGATGAAATGTGACCAAAAAGGGGAAATTATTGGTTATTTATAAGAAGTGGGGAAATAGCTGAAATAAAAGTTTAGAGGGGAAATTGAGAAGGGGGTACAGGTTCGTAAGGATTTGGTTAAATCACCCTTCTTAATTAAAATGAAAGTATAATGGACAATAATACAATGGTACCTTCAACAACAAGTATGAAAAGACAATAAAATCAACAAACTAGCAAGCCAATGTTGATGAGGATAGGAGGTGCACGAACAACGAAATAACTCACAGCACTAAACTAATCAAAACTCCAAACTAAGCCCACAAAATCCTACAATAACTTCCCACTTGAAGTAATACTTCCATTAAACTCATCACTTCTGGCCTTAAAAAAATCTATATAGAAAGTAACAGATAAGAAAAAAAAACTTGATCACCAACAATCTAACTACGCATCAAATCGAATAAAGGTCATATACTGATTATTGGAGATCTTAATCTGGCTATGGTGACAAAATAATGGGAGATCTTGTGGAAAATTCCTCTAAAAATAAAGTATAAGAAAATCTAGGGAAAAGGTGAAATTGAAGAGGAAGATTGTGAGGAGGAATAGAATAGAAATATAAGAACGATATGTAAGGAACTAATAATTGAGCATAACTCGAACTAAACACGATCACAATAAACAAGTTTACATATACACATATATGTAGGAATGTATAGAGATATGAATTTGTCAACAAATACATTCCACATATCCCATAAGACCATGAAGATTTGATATGAATTTTTCAACAAATACATTCCACATATCCCATAAGACCATGAAGATTTGATATTCACTACACCAAAAAAGGTTTTTTAAGGCGCGCAAATTAGGGCGTGCAAAAATGCGCGCCTTAAAAGGGTACTTTTTAGGGCATGCATTTTTGCACGCCATAAAAAACCTATATTTATATTATTTAAGGCGTGCATTATCTGTGCGCCTTAAATAGTTGATTTTTAAGGCGTGCTTTTTATGTGTGCCTTAAAAAAATTATTTTAAGGTGCGCAATCTGCGCCTTAAACTCTGCATTTCTAAGGCGCACAAAAGCAGGTCGTAAAAACAAAAGAAAATAAAGCGCGCCGTAAAAATTTTTAAACTTGGAACCTGAAATTTCTCAGTTCACTCCCAGCCAATTTTTAACCCGCCCAAGCTGGAGTTTGTTTTTAGATCTGGAACCTCAAATTCTGAAACGTTGTGTTTCTTTTTCATTTTTTTGGTTAAACAATAAACAAAGGGTTTCACATTCTGCGATTAGGGAAAAGGAAAATCGGACTCAGCCTCTCTGGGTTCTCGCTATGCTTAGCCGCCTCTCATGCACGCTCGTCTCTCAGTCTGTGAGAACGATTCTCAGCACCAGCCTCTCTGGCTTCTTGCGCAGGCACTCGCTGCTCTGATTCTCGATTCTCTTATTTCATATTCTCTCCGTTCTTGGCCTCTCATATTCGGTAGGTTCTCAATCAACACCAAGGTCTGCCACTGCACTGAAGAAGAAACTATTCCTAGATATCAGCTCTTCTCTAGCTAGTCGTCTCTGCCTTCTTCTTCCTTCCCTTACAACTATATCTATTTGGTTGTTTCTTTTACATTTCTGAATATGTACATCTTCTAATGAATTGATCAAGATTTGTGGTTTTTTTTTTGTTTTAGGTTAAGAAATTCTAGAGACGTGAAACAGGTTTCGTTTTCTTACCTTTTGCAAAGATGTGAAACAGATTTTGTTTTCTTCTTTTAATTTTATTACTGTTCTATGGATATGATCTGGAATGTGTTCGATTGATTGATTAAATAGTAGTTATCATAGTCAATTCTGCTTATTGAGTCCAGTTATGGGTTTAATTATTTTGTTAAAATTGGTTAAAACATTAGAAATACTTAACTTGATGTTTTGGGCATTTCGTGGGATATTGGTACAGAAGGTTTGTGAGAGTATGTGGCAATGCACTCGTACTTGGAAACTATGCAAAGTTTCTAAAAGAGGTATCTGTCCAATTTCTTGTTTGGTTGTTGAGAAAATTGATCAAAAGAATGAAGAATGTTTTTCATCTAAATCAATTGGTTATTATTCTATAAGTAATTGGAAAACAAAACTAAAGAAAAAAAAATCAATTTGTTGCATATTGGGTCAAGTGTTTTTCTGTTTGATCTTTGTGACACAATGTTTTTGCCGAAGTTCCCTTTTTTTTTTTTTTATCAATTTGGAGTGGTTCTTAATAATTAAAATGTGAATAGGTTCAAGGAGATTATGCAAAAGCAGAGGATTACTTTGGAAGAGTAATCTTGGCCAATCCGAGTGATGCGAATACCTTATCACTATGGTGATCTAATTTGGAACACACAGAAGGATGCTGAGCGAGCGGAAACTTATTTTGATCAAGCTGTTAAAACTTCCCCAGACAACTGGTAAGAACAAAAAAACATTCCTCTTTGATGATCAAACTTTGTTGTCTTCTTTTAGTACACATGCTTGAGTTTGAGCATGTTACAGCTCAGATTGCAGTTGTTGAAGTTAGTTCATGTGCCATCATACTGTTTTTATCAATGGAAAACAATCTAATTAGTGGTTTGGCGTGCAAAATGAATGAAACTAAGTTCAATTATTTATTTTTTGTCTTGGATCTAACTAGGGGATTCAAATTCTTAGTTCAATGTTTTCTGGGTTCTTTATTATGTTTCATTCCATGATTCGGCTATGCTAATTTATCGGAGTATGTTATACCTACAGAAGTTGGTCCAGTAAAACAATTATAATTGAATCAGCCTGTAATTTAGTTGGCTATTGTTCTAGTTTGAGGACATTCGTTTCTTCTAATGACATCTTGTAATTAGTTGGCTGTTTTGACAGTTTAGGGTTATCTGATACTGCTTCTAACTTTATATCCTGCTACTGCAGTACTGGACAAAAGTACATCTACACTGGATCTAACGATCATTCGGTCTATATATATGATCTGATAGGTAACTGCCCTTGTACACTGGATTTTGCAATGCTATTTAGTTTCTTTGTGGAACTAATCACTTTTGCAAGCAGAAACCAAAATGATGATGAAGAAGAAGAAGGTATTACCATTAATGTGGAAATCTTTATCCCTGACCTTTAGTCTAATATCTTATCTTACTCTAACAATGATTTTTGCAGGGAAGGATAATCAATATAGCTTCTGTTGTTAATGATGCAAAACAATGAGTTTTATTGGGCTGAATTAAGGTGTAATTGAGAGTGAAGGGTCAAATTAAGGTAGCAGCTAGGTTTGATGATTTGATACAGGCCCTTTTCTATGGGTCTGCTATAATACTGATGCCAAATAATAAAGATGAAATTCTATGTTTACATAATTCTATATTCACTTTGATTGTGGAAAGTAGAGGAAATATCCTTGCACACCAGGTGATCTCCAGATGTAATTTTTTGGATTCAGACTGATGAATGATATGTTGGAAGTTTTTTTGATTCCGAAGTGGTATCTTCCATTCTTCACTGGCTCTCATTATTCTTATACTGGAGATTGAATTCTGCTTCTCTATAAATGTGTATTAACCTGTGTATTTCTGTTATGCAACTACAATGGAATTCAGTGAGTGCCAAAACAGAAAGTTTAGTTCAATGGAAAGGTACCAATTTCCCCCCTAATCATCTACATAAGTGTACGCTATTTGTGCTAATCTTTACTCGATAAGGCTTTCTTCATTGACTGATTGATTGATTGGTTGCTAACTCATTTCTTTGAACAAAAACTGGAAAGATTTATGCTTACAATTATTGTTATAACAGGAATGCTAGGTAAATCCCTCACACGCGGGTTAGTAAATTCCAATCATAGATGCATGTGGTTTCCACAACTGTAAATGTCTCATGTTCTGTTCTTTTCTTATTTTGGTTGGATCTACTGTCAATTGCGGTGAAAAGAGATGAATATTACACACCCGCTGATGATTATTTTGAAATTGAGTTCATTGTCTTATTGTTTTGTTGTTGCCCTACCAATGCTAATTCTTTTTTATTGAACGCATACTATTTAGATTTGTGAACCCATCTATTACTTGAGGTGGTGGCTTCCACCTTGGATATTAATCATTGAATTCATGGTTTTCTCCTTTGAGGCCATGAGATTTTTTTGTGTGCAATTACAATTTGGAAAATGTAGTTGGATTGGAGCTTTTTCCAGTTTGTGGGTCACCTTTTCGTGTGTGCCTCATTTCCATGATTGTTGTTTGAGTCCACACACACTTATTATTTTTCTTTTTCAAATTTTCCCTAAGAAAATTAACACTAGCTTTTCTGCACTAGTGTTGTGGTCTGAACAGGAATTGATCATGTGCCTGTGTTGGCTAGAAATGGAGACTGAACCCTGGAAGATGAGAAGACAAGTTGAAAGATATGTTTACTTTCCTACTTTAACTTGGTCAACATTTTTAGGCTTGAAACTAATTTATAACTCTCAAAGTTTAGGATTGATAATTTATTTTTGGGGCATTTTCTTTAAGTTTGTTCATGTTTCACAATGGAAGAAGTACAAATCAATGGTAGATGATACTAAAGCAAAGCCAGAAATTTCTAGTTTTGGATTTTCTTGTAGTCCTCAACAAACTGCTGGAATGTCATGTATTTCTTCCATTTCTGATAGCAACTTCAATTCCATTGTTCAATGAGGAATGTGTATACATGTGTACTTGTTAAGATGTCTGTTTTGTTTTTTCCTTTATATATTTGATTGATCTCCCATGAATTTATCGAAGTGTTTATTCTATTCAATTGTGTTTCCCAAGCAAGGATGTTCTGACCAAGGCTAAAATAGGCATTGTGGAAGAGGAGCGAAAGATTATCCAACTCGAAACCTTGTGTTTGAAGATATTTTTGTATTATTTGGAAAAAATATGAAGTGGTAGACGTAGTTTTTGTTTAGGGATTATGTTCATTAGGATTCAAAACAAATTTGATAATGGTTGGTTTTATTTTTTTATTTTATTCAAACACCTCAATTTGTTACTTCTTTATTGAATTACTATCAATGAATGAAGTATTTATTTCTTATGTTTGGTGTACTTGTAAATTGATTATTTATTTTTTTATGCTGAAAATACTATACAATGCATGACATTGGTATAAATAGAAATCTATATAAATTAATAAGTGAATAGTGAGGGCTTTTTAAGGAATGACTTTTTAAAGTGCTCAAACCCTTTTAAGGCACACATTGCGTGCCTTAAATATAAGTATTTAAGGTGCACATTATATGCCTCAAATAATGGGGACTTTTTATGGCATGGTCTTTTAAGGCGTGCATTCGAGTGCCCTAAAAATCCTTTTAAGGCGCACATCGCGCGCCTTAAATATCAGCATTTAAGGCGTGCATTGTATGCCTCGAATAGTGAGAGCTTTTTACGGCATGGCTTTTTAAGGCGCGCATCTGCGCGCCCTAAAAACCCTTTTAAGGCGCACATTGTGCGCCCTAAAAAGCCTCTTTTGGTGTAGTGATTGTTGTTTAATTTGACTCAATTATCTCTATATAAGCGTGCGTGAGTTAGGCGTGTCTATTTCAGGTACAGGTTGCTTTGATTACTCCCGTAACCCTACTACAAACCCTAATTAGGGTTTTTTTTTATTAGGGTTTAACCGTGGGCGGTGGGACTATTCTGTTTCCCATTCATATATCCAATGCATCCTATTTTCCCTAAAAAAATAATTACAGACTTAAGCTTCTTAACTAATCACCAATTATAGGATTACGCATGCATATTAGATATCGATCTCTCTATTTACGGGAATCAAATCCGAAACTTTTCTCACATTACATATAAAAAGGAATACCATCAATCCTTACGGCACTAAATGACATATAATACTAGCTAGCTAAAACCAAATGTTGTGCCACATCCAAATATCGAATGCCCCACAAATTTCTTGTGTACACAAACAAATTAAGCATGCTACATCAGCATTACCAGACGAAACCAAACCAAACAATATGTACTGTTTATTGTGGTAGAAAATAGTTAATAGTTAATATTTAAAATTTATTATTTTGGTGAATGAAATTAAATTGTAGAAACTTTTTTGAAGTGTATTCTAATTTTCTAAGTAGGTAAAAAGAGCGTGGCTTTGAGTGAAGAGCCCCAAAAACATGACCAAACGACGTGTGTGCATGGGTGCCATGCGGGTGAATCTTACTTGCTAGCAATAGCATTACTACCTAGACTCATGAGGAGAAAGGACCACCGTAGGTCGCGCCGTCCTAAATCTCGACTAAAGGAAGTTGGTCGTAGTCTCGCCAATCATGACCCTCCACATCACCAACTGGGCTCCACTTTCCTTATATGGAATTTTCTCCTCTCCCGACTCCCTCAGCGTCGGACTGTCGTTCATCGGTTGACGCCCTATTGCATCTTGTTCTCGTGTGAAAACGACTTTCTCTTTGTGGGGTCCATACTTTCTCTTTGTGGGATCCATCAGCAGTATAGTCAAAATTTAAAATTAAAAGGGGTTTAGTTATTTTTTTTATAAAATACTTTTAATGGCTAATATATTTTTTTATCTAAAAAATATATTCTTTTTACAAAATTAAAATATAGATTTCATTGATAATTAATTAGTGATCTTTATATATTAGTTATCCAAAATTTGTAATCATATATAGTTATATAAAATTTCACATTTTATTAAATTTCAAGGGCTCTTTTGGTGGTTTTTCAAAGGGAAAAAAAACTGTTTTCCGACTTTTTTTATTTATATGAAAACTATGAATCATATATTTATATGAATACTATGAATTATATATGCATACTCTTAAGTCTAATAAAACAATGAATTAAGAAATTTCTTAAGTTCCATTATCATTTTAAAAATTTAAATATGAAAAAAAATAAGTAGGAAAATAGAAATTAAAAATTGAATTATTTGAAAATATGGAATAAACACATTTTAGGAGTACTGTAGTTAAGGAAAAAAAGGAAAAAATTAACAAAATAAGCAAATAAGGTAAAGAAAATTTAAGAATTTAGATATTTTAAATGAATATATGGTAAATTAGTATAGTATCATATATTTAAATCATTATTGCATAAAAAATTGAATATAAAATTACAAATAAAAGTATACATAATAGTTAAAAGATTCAAATATATTTATTACTCTATAATAAATATCTAAAATATAATTTAATTATTATATAATTAAATAATAGATTTAAAAATTTAAAAAAATTGAGTGGGGTCCAAACTCCTCGTAGCCCTTACTTGGCTCCGTCTATGGGTCCACCGAAGGTCCAAGTGGTCCCCCACTATAGTGGTGAATGAGATAAAATTTTGAATAGATGAACCACGTAGATGGTGTAATACGTACCATCATATCCTCACCCTGACCATCCCTTTGTGAGATAAAAAGTATATACCCCTAGGACAGCAAGGGCTTGGCTTGGGATTTTGGAAATCGCCGTGGGGGCTTGGCTGCTGAGTGCTGCCTCCCTTGCTACTTGCTAGGGTTTGATGGAGGGGTGTGGCACGTGCGGTGAATGGAGTACACTTGACACGTGGGATAAGGTTGCTGGGTTTAGATAGACATGGTGGATTATGGAGCTCTGCTGAGAAGATTGTGCCTTGCATGGAATGATTAAGGATGCGCCCCATTGCGAGGAATAGGGTGGGGACCACTTCACACCTCTTTGCTAACCCCACCTACTTCTTACTGCTACATTTAACAATTGGTAAATTATAAATGATAAATGGTAAGTATACAAATAATAATAATAATAATAATAACTCATCCATATGAGCAGTGCCACGAGGTGATAAATGAATACGACTGCCACATGTCATGATTTTATTCGTGAGTACCTACATTAGGAAGTGTCACGTGGTGATCCTCGAGTACGTAATAATTTCTCGTAGAAGAGGACTACAGCGAGGCAAGGTTGAGATATAATTATTTAGATCACAGTAATCTCAAGTGAGATTCGGTCTCTTACTCTTACTCTTGCTCTTACTGTGGTCACTACTTCATTTGATCAGGACTGCGCTCAACCACCGTCCTGGAATAGGGAGGCTATGTGTCCCATTATGACATCGCACATATGGCAGAGATTTAGTAGGGAGGGAGGGACCATGAGAGGAGCAGCAATGCAGGATGGCGATGGTGAATCTGAGCCGTCCAAAGAGGACAAAAATGGGAAACAGATATTCGGTTTTGTTAATGGCATTTATGTACCTTTCTACACAGTTCACAGTGGTTTGGTGTATTCTGCATGCATCAACAAGAAGTCACTGTCATCTGTTATTTGTGTTGCCACTTGCCATTGCAATTCTCCTGTGCAAAACAACCTCTCTCAGTCTCACACATGAAAACCAAACCAACGTGTCTCCACCTACTATAACTCATTCACATGGTGTAATATAGATAAACAATATTCTTAAGTAAGACGAACCACCGTATAATAAACCTCCATTATTATATTGGCACTACCTATTTTTCCACGCCAACGTGGAAAAAGATGGAGGTTTCTGCGTCGAATTGAAATTGGCACTACATATTTTTCCACCACTTTTGTTTTATATTTTCTAAACTGAAATAAATCACAGAAGTTGAAAATGGAAAAGAAATGAAATGAAGATGATAAATTATGATTTCAAAATTGTGGTATGTACGGAAGGCAGTATCATTTAAGTTGCCTTGTCTAGGCATGTATTAAGCAAGTAATACATACATACATACATACAACATAACAAAGTTTATGTACAAACCTCGCGCTTTCTCGGCTCTTACATTGTCAAAACAGGTTTTGTAAAAGCGACGCTCTTCATTTCTACGTCAACTGCTACTTCTGAAAGTGCAATTCTTATTCTCTGTAGGGAAGGTCAATATTCATGGAAGGTCAATTCTAAGTAAAACTATTGAAACACAAACATAATACCTGATGAAAGTCAAACTCTGGATCTTCAGATTTGGAGAATCCATAAACATGGATCTTTGGAAAATTAAATTCTTCATCAGTTGGTCTATCTACGAATATTCCCCGAAATGCATCTGTTCACAGTGGAAGAGAGTAAGACAGGGTTTCAACTTTCCATCAATTACTTTGTACAGTTCAATTAATCTTTCAACCACAGCAAAGCCAGAAAATGAGTGCTCATCAATTAAGGTGTTCTCCCTTAATCGATTCTTGAAAAATGAGTCGCAAAAGATGCAAATAAGAGTTCAAAACAATTGCCCATTGACTCAACTAGCCTAAAATTTGACCCAATCCACCCAAGGAGCAGGTGATGGAATTATTTTGTAAAACATTATAACTGAGTTCTTCGTTTCGATCACTCATGCATATCACTAATTATACGTGCACAGGCACAAACAAAAATTATGATAAAGTATACATAAGCAATTACATAAATCGACAGGTAAAAGGATGAAATTAACGTGCAATCAAGAAGTAAAAAAGGGAATAAGTCCAACATGCCTAGATACCCTACAGCGTCATTTGGTAAATTCATTACCACATGAGTAATGGACTTGGCTTTATCACTTGCAAACATAGCATTGATGAACCTCCTTCCAACCATGTTAAAGACCTATGAGTGGAAAATAGATCAATTAAATTTTAAAAAATTGTGAACCGACTACTTGATACGTGATGCTGTGTGGTATAATAATAACAAATTAAAATTTCGAGACTTTGATCCTCTTCATGAAGAGTCAACAACTAACAATCCAAGAAGAGTTTGAAAATTTTGGTTACTGGATGTGATTACCAACTCATAAATCTGGCAGGTCACTAGTGAATTTAGGATACAAAATGAATTGAGGTTTGTCCTTTGGCTTCTATCAACCAGAAACATTCATAGCAAGAAATAAGCAGCAAGCCTTGCGTCATAATGAGATAAAACTCATAATTGTTTGCTACGCAAGTTATACTTTTCATTGGTTAGAAAATGGCATACTCCGCTTTCTTGTTATTCATAATCCTTTTAGCGGGAAAAAATAGACACTGCTGCTATTACTTCTTTCATACCTTAATCTTCCTTTCAAGTTTGTTTAGAACACTATTTCTTTCTAGAAATTCAATTGCACGAGGATTCAAATCATTGGCATAAACTCGTTTCACAATCCTTGCTGCAGACACTGCTATTGGACCAACCCCAGAGAAAACATCACCTGTCAATAGCAAAGAAATATGACCACATGAAATCAAAACAGGAGGAAATATGAGTTAAACAAAGGTTTAAATGAAAGGATCATACGGAAAGGAAGAACAGTGCCCTTTGGAAAAAAAAAAATAAGAGTCAAACATTATCATAGGCCCAACGGCACAATGAAAGTTTAAAGATAGGCAGAATTAGGACATACACACAACATCATTGCGCCTGAAGCTGTTCAAAAGCCTTTGTCTTTCAGTACCAAGCCTAGAATTCCAATACCTGCAAAAAGAAATACATAAGCAAGCGATCCATGCCAGCTATTCAGTTTTCACACAGTAAACAACACCTACAGCTGACAGACGGGGGAATGAGGAAACTCAAAGTATGAAGTAATAAGATGAAATGTCAGCACGGTGATTCTGGTGAACATACATGTCAATATTACACATACAGAGCATTCTGGTGAACATACATGTCAATATTACACATACAAAGCTCTTTTTCTATGAACAATTATAAATTTTGTCAGATAGTCAAATTTATCTATACATAAACTAACAGGCCCAAAGATCTATAACAAACTAAATTTGGCATGGACTGCTCTAGGAAAAGCTCCATCTCAAATCAAACTCACTGCTTGGTGTTTATAACCTCATGAAACCAACTTCTTGTCCCATGTACAAGAACAAAGACCTAGCACTGTGCAATAATAAAGCAAGAGATGGGAGGGAAAGAGAATGCTACTGAGAAAAGCCAAATTTTTACACGTTGGCATACTTAGCATAGAACCCATCATTTTCTGCATTAGTAAGAGAATCATTCAAAAACTCAGTTGGAATTAAACCTCAGTATCTCTTATTTTTTTTTGCTTTTTTTTTATAACCAATCATGAATTTCATGAAATTTACCCCTAAGATCCAGAGCCAAACCAACTTTGGCGTAGACTGCTCATGCCAAAGCTCCATCTCAAAATAAATTTTATTGCTTGGTGCAAACAAAATTATAATCCTGACTATCTTGTCTTCGGTCCATGCAGAAGACTTATGCATTATTAGCTCAGAATGATCATTTCCTCCATTACTAAAACAACCATTCAAATAGTCAAGTTGAAATTTCCATTTTCAAGCAAGCTAAGGAACATACACTGTTGCTAGGTCAACCTGAAAGCGCAACCCATTCTCAGTGACTGTAGTCACAAGGGAATGATTCCCAGCTAAAACCTTAAGTTGCATGGTTCTGTAGTAATTATCAATTGCATCAACTTTATTGACGACTGTCTGAATCTTTGGCCTGTGTTTATCAAGAATCACCTGGGTATAGAAAACAGTTTTCTCCCCACATGTTAACATAGTGATTGAGCAGAAAATTGTAAAACTGGTAAATGTGATTAAATTCAGAAAGCACCTTTGCTATTATCTTTTTGTATGGTAAGTGTTCATCTCTTAGGTTTAGGTGTGCAATATGCCCAACTGTTTCAAAGGCTGAAGGAATAATTATACCTTCGGGCAGCAAAGCCTCTAATATCTGTCATACAAGTTGCATCCATGAATATTATAACCTTTCATTGCATCCACGAATATTATAACCTTTCAGCGGTTCTTCGTGCATAAATTTTATTCAACGTGCATGTTTATTTATTAAATCCCTTCCTCGAACAAAAGTGTTTGAAAGCCAATCATGGAATGGAAGACGAGCACAGAATTTGAGCATGAAACATTTATCTGATACGCAAAGGTTGTCGACTAGAAATAACAGTGAATGATTTAACCGCTCACAAGAAATCTTTCAAATGAGGAAACAAATCAGTTATGTAATTTTTTTAATTCAGTGTTTAAGCTCAACTTGCTGCTGTGTATGATAAGTGTTAAACTACTATGGGAGATGGAAGTAAAGTGGTGAATAAGAAATAAGATAGCACAGACTAAACAAACACACCTAAGATATCCTTGCTTGAAATACCTCATTCATCTGCCAGTACTCATAAAATAGAGTCAGTTTGCATCTCACAAGCTCAAAAGTTGGCGTCTTACTTTTCCCTGTATTTTCCTTCATCACTACCTAAAGCATAGAACGAGAACATTAGGCAATGAATATGGTATCACAAGCCAATGAAATATAAGGTAAAAAAGATAAATATTCATGTGATGCACCAAAGCCTTCAGAGAGAAAAAAAATCTCTGCATAGAAAGGAAATTGTATGAATCTTTATTCCCTGAATAATCGATGAGTCAGTTCAGTGCTTCAGATAGGCTTTAATCACGAATATATCTACAGGTATGTCATGCCTCGGTTCTCACCAGAAGATACTTTTGAATCTAAGGACGTGTTCCATTTAAAAATATCAACATTCACCGTACAAATGCGATTCTAGCGCCACCTGATGTAGATAGTTTATTTTCTCTGTAATTGGAGTAAAGCACCACCTCAAAGTTGAGAAAACAGTGCACATCTCTCCAAAATCAAGAGCAAGAATTTAGCTTAGATTCATTCACGAGGATCCTAATTAAATTAAGAATTCTCATTTGCAACTGACCCTGCCCAAAAGAATGCTTCGCATTTTCCAATGACGGGTCAGTCCCATTCCGCATTGGGAAAGCAAGAAATTCTCCAAGACAAAGCCTACCAAAGTTCTAGCATTTTGAAGCACATTAAAACCAACAGCAAAACAAAAAATGACATTGAAAGCAAAAATGAACAGGCATAATTTCAAAGCAGCAATTAACAGACATTATTTGAAAGCAAGTGCAATTGTTAATTAAAACAATACCTTGATTGCCTCAGGCAACTCCTCCGCAGCTCTATTTACGTACCGTTCGTCCAATAGCAACAACCGCGTGGAACCTCTCCATTTCTTCCCTCCCTCAAACTCATCCCCCAACAAACCCTTCATGTCCTCCCCTTCTTCTTCATCATCCAAAACCTCCAGTACAGAAAACTCATCCTTCCTCTCTCTCTTCTTGCCTTCATCTACCTCAGCACCCCTCTTCTTCCTCTGGTTTGGCCTCGACACTCTCGCAAGGTTCCGAAACTTCACGTATCCACGCGAATCGAATTTCTTTGCAAGCTTCTCTCGGTAAAGCACTCCACTTAAAGGCTCGCCATCGCCCCCTGATTTTCCGTACGTCCGGCGATTCAACGAAACCAAGGCATTTTCGTCGTCGACTTACATGCTTTTGCTCGCCAGAAGCCCAGCGAACTCGTCTTCCATTTCATCCCCGGGGACTCTGGCAATGTTGCAAATGCGAGGCCAGTTCAGCAGGTGGCCTCGGAGGCGGTTCTCGAGGGCAAAACAGTCTTTCGCAGGAACTCGAAGCGCCGCCACATCGAAAACCTTTCTTTGTCCATTAAATATTCTTCTTCTTCCTCATCTTCTTCAACTTCTTGTTGCTGTTTTTGAGGCGTAGAATTGATCAATGGAGATTGAGATTGGAGAATTGAGGGGTGGGTGCCCTTCCGGAGGGAAGGTCCGTAGAAGTATGAGGAACTGTTTGGGTCTGAAATTTGGGGTTGGCCGGTGGTGGAAAGGCAGAATGAGAGGATGAGTTGCTTTTTGGGAAGTAAGGGTATTTTGGGAAAGAGGATTTTGGAGGTGAGAGAGGAAAGGGAAAGATAGTGAGGTCTGAGAAAGAACTTGCTCACCATTCTTGCTCACTAGTCACCAGTAGTCGTCGGTATACGATGAGATTGGGTTTTGCCGGGAAATCAGACCCCATGGGAGGCCACACTTTCTGGTTGTATTTATAGTGGATAGTTTCAAATATAACTTCAAAAAAATATTTTGAGCTAATTATACCTATGCTAAAACCCGTATGGCTTTCTAACGTTCTAATGAACAGTAAATAAATAGTTAATTTTCAGTTTTGCACTTCTATATTTTCCTTCTCCACCGCCTTTTTTTTTTCTTCTTTCTTCGGTCTTCTGCCTTCTTCTCGTGTCTTCTTCTTTGACACCGAGAGAAGAATAGTGAGAGAGCGATAGAGATAGAGATTGTGTAGAGGAATAACTTCAAGGTTTCGATCATCGTCGTCGTCTTCGACATCGCCTTTGTCAACCATCTCCCATCATCCACTTATCATTTTTATGGCCATCAAATTTCTCTTCTTCACTTGATGCCGTCGTCGTCGCCATCGAACTCACTGCGTTACCCTTTATAGCTTAGCTGCTTCACTGCGTTGCCAACAAGCTATTCAGACCAGAGGTAAAGCCGAAATTTTTCTTCTTCAGCCTTCTTCGATGTTGGGTATTTTTTTTTTAATTTCTCGGTCTCTCTTCTCTTCTTGCTTTAGGATTCCGAAGTTGCAGAATGTCCAAGAATCAAAGAGAAATCGAAGCAGCAACGTGTCGAGGTTTAGGAGTTTCAGGGGTCGAAGCAGAAGAACGTCCAAGAATCGAAGAAACTGACCAAGATTGAACTAGCGATCATCATTCCTAGCATCGATCAAAGAACTTCAGAGGTGATAAGCAATAAACAAGTGGAAAACTGGTGGAAGAGCGCCTCGGTGTTTGGTGTTGGGCCTCGGGGTCTCATTTTGGGCTTAGTTGATGAACATGTATGGCGCCGTTGGTGGCAAGGCTTTCACTACTTCTGTAAGGCTCTCCAGCTATCCTCCTTTTGAAGAGGTACTTCATTCTCTAATTTATGTGAAATTTTTGTTTTTAACTTTCTTGATTTGAATCCTGGATTTTCTTCAATTATGGATGTTGATGCTGTATTCAATCTGAAGTTTTGATTTTTAAAGGGAAATTTTACATTTTTGATGTGGGGTCTGAGAGTTATGGATAATTGAGTAATTTTTTTTTCCTGAAAATACCTCTTTATTAATTAAGCGCGAGTAAAAACGCCAACATCCTTAACTAGATGGTTAAACAGCCAAGTTGGTTCAAGATCGGCCCAAACATGGTACCCACTCATACACTTGACATAATTAGCAACAGCATGTGTAACAACCCGTCCCGAGAACCGGGATTAGTAGGGTGATTAAGGTGGGCTTAGCGAGGCTAGTCCTGTGGTTAGTTGGTAGCGATAAGGTCATTAGCGTCGAATGACGATTTTGCCCCTAGTTATGGCACAAAGTTGACTTTTCGTTCGGGTGGTCAATTGGGTATTGACCGGTGACCAGGACATAGTTGAGGATGTCACGAATCCATAGGCAGGTGGCACGCCTGATTCCGACATCCGAGGAGGAAGTTATGATGTTCGGAAGGTTGGGGGCATAACCGTAATTTGGCTAAATTAAGGGGGAAAAGTTGACTTTTTGTACGAACGGGTTTTGGTATGGTGACCTAAGGTCGTTAGATAGCTTTTGTCGTCCTGAGTTCGATGATAGGCGGCACGCATGCATAGGACTTACGGTGTGGGAGTTACGGGTCTAGGAAGTTAGTGGAAAAACCGTAATTTTGAGTTAAACAGAAGGGTATTTTGGTCTTTTTGCACCTGGGGATTTGTGCAGAGAGAGGGCAAAGTGGATGGCTGAGATTGGGCCAGATGGTGAAGGCATGGGCAGATTGGTGACATGTGGCAAGTGGGTAGTGGGTTCTACACACTTGTGCACGGGTCCAATTATTTGGGACTTAAATCGTGCCCGTGTGTGTGTGTTCTTCAACCAGAGTGAAACAGAGGGAGGAATTGAGAGAAATTGAGAAGGTAATCGTGTAGGTTGGTGAGTCTGGTGAGTTGTGAGGGCGAAAGGAAGAAGAAAGGAGGTTGATGATCGAGTTTGGGACCGAGATCGTGCACGGAGACACGGTGGTTGGTGAGGCTGAGTTTTCTGGGAAAACAGAGAGATGGTGAGACAGAGACGGTGGTTGTACCGTGAGGTGGCTCAATTCAAGTCAAAAGGAGGTTGGGACGAGTGCAGAGGACTTATTGAACACCGTGGTACACGGCTGAGCTCACGACGGCGACAGGAGGACAGGTAAATCCTCACCCCCGTTTCTTTGCTCTGTTTTGTCGTTTGGATTCAGAAGCTAAGTCGTGGACCTAGGGCTAGAGTCGAGGGATTTGGAGGTTAGGGTGAGACTCCTGGAGGTCCTAGGAATTGTCTGAGTATGTTGCGTGACGGGGAGTGCACGGTGGCGGTTGGCACGACAAAGAGTACCTGTGTGCTCTGTTTTGCCGTGATGTTCAAACGGGAAGTCGTGACGTGTGGGGTTGAGTCGACCGTTTTGGTGAGTTAGACAAGGTGTATGATTGTACTAGGAAGAGTTTGGGCTAGCCATCGTGACGGGGGGTGACCTGGGTGACCGGAGTAGAAGACAGAGGATGGTACAGGTTTTCTTTTGAGTTTCAGTCGACAAGTACGGGGCTGTGTCGAGGTGATTGGAGTTGGGGAAAAGATAGCCTAGGACTGGACGATGAGAATGGTGAAGAAAGGGAGGGAAATGGTGCAGGCACGGCGGTGAACCGCTGACGCCGGTTCAAGTTGCAGACTACTGTACTGAACCGGGTCTGCTCGAGGTTGTAGGTGCACTGTAGCTGGCGCGTGAGGGCCACGCGCAGCCACTTTGGGCAGCGCGTGGGGGCGCGTGCGGCGGCGATGGGGAAAACGGTCAACATGGTTTTTGGTCCAGGAGTTGTGTTGAGTTCAATGGAAGTGGTTTCGGGTTAATCGGACGTCGAATCGAAGTAGTTTCGCAAGGGTGAAGGTTTAGGGTCCCGAGTTATTACGCTTTCGATTCGGGGATTTTTGAGGGCAGTTAGGTGAACCTTCGTAGACGTGTTAGTAACGTATTTGGTGGTTGTTGACAGGATCGGGACTTCCCGAGGAAGCTGAGGAACGTGCTGGACGTTCGGGACGCGATTGAGGGCTTGGTACTGTGAGTGGACCCTTTCCTTAAACTCGAGCATGCATAACTGTTTTTTATACTTGTTTTATGGTTTAATTAATGTTTGGTTGGTTTTACATTATTACACGTTTTTCAAGGAAATTGGTTTTTAGCACGTTTTACGAGGAATGGTTGGTTTCTGAAATTTATGCTATGGTTTTGGGATTTCAAATGATAAGTGGTTTTCAATGATTATAAGTGGATTTTGGAACATGATTTCGATGATTAAAGGTTTTCGGTTTTAGAAACGGATTTCGGAAAAAGGGTTGGTTTCCAAGTGGGAAAGTGGACTCCGGATTTGGGTTCGGAATGACGGTTCGAGATGCTGGAAGGGCATCGGACCGGTGATTTCGGATTCGGGTTTGGATACGGATTTAGAGATGGTTTCAAATGGTTTTGGATTGGATTTGCTGGATCTGGTTATTGGGTTTAAAGACCCGGATATTGATTGACGGGGGACGGGCCCGGATTGAGTTTAAAGACTCAGGAGTTTAAAGACTCGGATATATTGATTTTCCCCCGTGGGCCTTTGAGTTTAAAGACTCGGGAGTTTAAAGACTCGGGGTTCTACACACTTGTGCACGGGTCCAATTATTTGGGACTTAAATCGTGCCCGTGTGTGTGTGTTCTTCAACCAGAGTGAAACAGAGGGAGGAATTGAGAGAAATTGAGAAGGTAATCGTGTAGGTTGGTGAGTCTGGTGAGTTGTGAGGGCGAAAAGAAGAAGAAAGGAGGTTGATGATCGAGTTTGGGACCGAGATCGTGCACGGAGACACGGTGGTTGGTGAGGCTGAGTTTTTTGGGAAAACAGAGAGACGGTGAGACAGAGACGGTGGTTGTACCGTGAGGTGGCTCAATTCAAGTCAAAAGGAGGCTGGGACGAGTGCAGAGGACTTATTGAACACCGTGGTACACGGCTGAGCTCACGACGGCGACAGGAGGACAGGTAAATCCTCACCCCCGTTTCTTTGCTCTGTTTTGTCGTTTGGATTCAGAAGCTAAGTCGTGGACCTAGGGCTAGAGTCGAGGGATTTGGAGGTTAGGGTGAGACTCTTGGAGGTCCTAGGAATCGTCTGAGTATGTTGCCGTGACGGGGAGTGCACGGTGGCGGTTGGCACGACAAAGAGTACCTGTGTGCTCTGTTTTGCCGTGATGTTCAAACGGGAAGTCGTGACGTGTGGGGTTGAGTCGACCGTTTTGGTGAGTTAGACAAGGTGTATGACTGTACTAGGAAGAGTTTGGGCTAGCCATCTTGATGGGGGGTGACCTGGATGACCGGAGTAGAAGACAGAGGATGGTACGGGTTTTCTTTTGAGTTTCAGTCGACAAGTACGGGGCTGTGTCGAGGTGATTGGAGTTGGGGAAAAGATAGCCTAGGACTGGACGATGAGAATGGTGAAGAAAGGGAGGGAAATGGTGCAGGCACGGCGGTGAACCGCTGACGCCGGTTCAAGTTGCAGACTACTGTACTGAACCGGGTCTGCTCGAGGTTGAAGGTTCACTGTAGCTGGCGCGTGAGGGCCACGCGCAGCCACTTTGGGCAGCGCGTGGGGGCGCGTGCGGCGGCGATGGGGAAAACGGTCAACATGGTTTTTGGTCCAGGAGTTGTGTTGAGTTCAATGGAAGTGGTTTCGGGTTAATCGGACGTCGAATCGAAGTAGTTTCGCGAGGGTGAAGGTTTAGGGTCCCGAGTTATTACGCTTTTGATTCGGGGATTTTTGAGGGCAGTTAGGTGAACCTTCGTAGACGTGTTAGTAACGTATTTGGTGGTTGTTGACAGGATCGGGACTTCCCGAGGAAGCTGAGGAACGTGCTGGACGTTCGGGACGCGATTGAGGGCTTGGTACTGTGAGTGGACCCTTTCCTTAAACTCGAGCATGCATAACTGTTTTCTATACTTGTTTTATGGTTTAATTAATGTTTGGTTGGTTTTACATTATTACAAGTTTTTCAAGGAAATTGGTTTTTAGCACGTTTTACGAGGAATGGTTGGTTTCTGAAATTTATGCTATGGTTTTGGGATTTCAAATGATAAGTGGTTTTCAATGATTATAAGTGGATTTTGGAACATGATTTCGATGATTAAAGGTTTTCGATTTTAGAAACGGATTTCGGAAAAAGGGTTGGTTTCCAAGTGGGAAAGTGGACTCCGGATTTGGGTTCGGAATGACGGTTCGGGATGCTGGAAGGGCATCGGACCGGTGATTTCGGATTCGGGTTTGGATACGGATTTAGAGATGGTTTCAAATGGTTTTGGATTGGATTTGCTGGATCTGGTTATTGGGTTTAAAGACCCGGATATTGATTGACGGGGGACGGGCCCGGATTGAGTTTAAAGACTCGGGAGTTTAAAGACTCGGATATTATTAAGGCCTGGATTGAGTTTAAAGACTCGGGAGTTTAAAGATTCGGATAGGTCCAGCAGGTTTGATCGGCTAATGATGACTTGATATTCATGGTTTATGATACGGTTTTATGATTCACAGATTGTGGTTTTCCTAACTGTTTTATAGTGTTTCTGTTTCTTATGATGTGGTTTATGGTAATTTGGTTTATAACTGTTCTGATAACCGGGTTATGCATGTGGTTTTCAAAACGGAGGGTGAAACTTGGTTTTGCTGATAAATGGTTTTAGAACTTTTCTTTTATTATGGTCCACTCACACCTTTTGTTTTTAACTTTCCCTCCAGGTTGTGGAGCGAGCGCAGGGTCTTGACGTCGAGGCAGTGTCCGAGGCAAGAAGTCACGTGAGAGATTCCGGAGTGATTTAAAGTCTTTTCGTGTGCGTGTAATTTATCGGTTTTTATTTTCCTTGTGTTTCGTACTATGCTCTGTAAATTAGAACTTCGGGATATTTTATATAGTTTCTCCTGCGTCTGACGGAGTTTTGGGTGATTTTGAGTGAGTTGTACTTGAGTGTTGTGTCGGGGAGTCAGACGGGAGCAGGATTTACCTCGGGTTTCGGGGTGAAACCGGGGTGGGTCCTGACAGCATGTGCCACCATGTTACACGCCCTATGGGCAAATTGGAAAGTAATCAACAGAAATGACTCACAAAGTACATAGATATCATGAAGGATGTTGGTAAGTGTACCATCAGTGCCCTTCTTGTATAACAATTGAATCAGCTGTAGTGAATCGGATTCCACAATTACAGTAGTATGACCAGCCGTCAGATAAGCCTCCAAACCTGAACGAACAGCCAAAGCTTCCGCCTGAAGAGCCGACGAACATGCAACACCCCCCCCCCCCCCCCCCCCCCCCGAAGGAGCCTAGCCATAATCGAAGAACCCAGCCGTATGCCCCCTTGTATGTGCCTTTAGACCAAGCTCCATCACAGATAATTAAGTAATTGGGTCTTGCTTGATTTCAAATTTAGGCCTTTTGCTTGATTTTGTGAGTTTTTTTTTTTAAAAAAAAAAACTTCTATTTGTCATGTCTGAGTTCATTATTCATTTTGAAATTAAAGATATTGAAATAAAAATACGCTTGAAAGTTGAAAATATATGGGCAGTGAGTCCCTTCCGTTTTTCTCTCGGTTAAGGTTGAGGGTTTTACATTTTGACAGTTGGGGCTCCATACTGCCCTTGAACGGACTTACGACGACAGTTACAGACGCTGCTGTGTGGAGGGTTATCATATGGCTTGTGGGGGAGTGGTTCTCAGGCTGGTCGAGAGTGATGGATTCCCTAAGTGGTAACTTGGGTTGTTCTCTGTCGATTTCTGCGACGGAGGAGTGTGAACTGGACGTCAGTGGGGAAGAATTGACGTCGCGTTTCCTCCTGGTTGGTAAGCTACTGACGGCGAGAGGTTACAATAGATATGCTTTGGTGAGCACACTGAGGCGAATATGTTTCACGCGTGATAAATTCACGGTGGTGTCTTTAGGGGAGAGTGGTTGGTTTCTTTTCTCATTTGGGAGTGAAGGAGATCAGACCAGGGTGGTGATGGGATCGCCATGGACTTTTGATTGTGCCTTGTTTGTGCTTGCCGGGACTGATGGCTATGATGGTCCCTTGGAAGTGTCACTGAATACGCAAGACTTTTGGCTGCGGATGAGGAGGATTCCACCCATTTTTCTGAGCCCACAGGTGGCTGTGCGAGTGGGAAACCATATAGGTCAATTTGTGGTCGTGGATAAAGGGAAGAATGCCGACTGTCTTAGAAGTTTTTTGAGGCTTCGAGTGGCCTTGAAGGTGGGTGATCCTCCGAGGATATGTGTTACTCTGAAATTGATTCATTATGAATGTCACCAATCTGAATTCTCAAAAACTTATTGTTTTTCTAGACATTAACATGTTGAATCTTGTCAACATTGAAAAGCTGAATGGGACAAACTTCAAGGATTAGTAGAAGAAATTGATGATGCACTTAGGAACGCCATAGTTTGATATTGCATTCAAAATTCCAAAACCTGTTGAACTCACTGACTTAAGCAGTAGGGATGACAGGGAACTATTGGAGAAATGGGAAAGAGCAAATTCGATGTCCCTTTGCATAATGCAGAATGCAATGGAGGATAACATAAGATGGGGTTTTGAGGAATGTGAGTTGGCCAAGGACTACCAGTCCGCTGTGAAGGAAAAGTACAAGAAATCAAACAAGGCAGAAGAAATTTCATGCCTTAGTTTCATCAGTGCTAAACATGATGGTGCTAGCAGCATCATGGAACATCTCTTGAAAATATTGAACACTGGGAATCGATTGAATCCACTGAAGATAAGGATTTCTAAACAGTTCTTGGTTCATATGGGACTTCATTCACTGTTTGATGAGTATGATCAGATCAAAGTGAACTACAAAACTCATAAGGAAACTTGGACCTTCATTGAGTTAATTGAAATTTGTGTTGATGAAGAAGAAAGGAAAAAAAAGAAGTTGTTGTCAGCAAGTGTCAATCTTGCTTTTACTGGAAAAGAGAAAGGAAAAATGCATTCACATATTAAGTCTTCCAATACTGTGAATCCAAAACAACATGGCAACAAATCTAATTCCACATTTGGGACCAAAAAAGCTGGTCATTACCCTGCGCTATCTAAGAAAGATCAGCAACCTCCACATCTCAGTTGAAGCCTCACAAGGCTAACTTTAAAAAAGTGTTTTTTTTTTCTCTCAATCCACATAACACAAAAGGAGAAACTGTCCAAGTTTTCAGGCCTGGCTTGCTAAGAAAGGTAAGTTTTTCCAAAATGTTTTTGTCACAGTTGAGTCATATTTGATTCTAGTTCCACCAAACTCTTGGTGGTTTGACATTGAACCCACATCTTGGGTTGTAAACCAGCGAAGCACCGTAAGTAGATTTCTAAGCACCTGTTTAAATTTCAATATAGCCATTAGTTTGGGGGTGATAGCCTGAACTCATGCATAGCTTGGAACCTTGGAGAGTAAAAAATTCTTTCCAAAAAGCACTCAAGAAAACAAGATCCCGATCACTAAAGATGGTAGTAGGCATGTCATAGAGCTTGAATATATGATCCACAAATTGATGGGTGATAGGTCCTCAAATAAGCGTTATTTTATATTATTTTATACCCATTATACTTGACTTTTAATATTAAAATAATAAATAATTAGACAAATTAATTTATTTTGTGATATTTTTGTAGAAATAAATAAAGCTTGGAATTTGGAGCATTTTGGTGAAAGAATCGTCCCGATCGGAATTATAACGAAGAAATTATGGACGAAATATGAGAAACCACCGAAAATCGCAAGGAAATTCGGTGGGAAGCTGCTGAAATCCAGCAGCCCAAGCCAAAAATCCAGCAGCCCCCCAATAGTTCCCAAAATCAGCATATTTGCCCCAAAATCAGCCACTTTTCCCCAAAATCAGCCACTTTTCCCCAAAATCAGCATATTTGCCCCAAAATCAGCATCTTTTCCCACCCAATCTCATCATTTCCATCACTTCTTCATGTACTATTTTATTGCTATTTTTATATTTTAATTTTGTACTTTTAATTAAACAATTGTGGCACTCCTTCTATAAATAGGGAGGTCATTTCATGTATTTGGGGAGTCCCCAATTAGTTTCATTCTTCCATTTCTTTCTTAGTTCTTAGTTCTTAAGTTAGTTCTTTTGTTTCTCTCTTTTAAGAGACATTTTTGGGGACCATTTTTACTTCTTGTAGATTTTCTTATTAATTAGTTTTCTTTTAATTCTTGTTCTTAATTTATGTTATTTTTATTTTTCTTAATTTCATTTCATCTTTACTTTGTTCTTGTGATATTTCTTTGAGATCTCTTAAACACATTTTTATGCTTTCCTTAAGAAATACCTAGGCCAAGTAATTCTAAGGCAATTCAAGAGTTTTAAGACCGAATTCCTCGTATTTCTTCTTCCATCTTCACAAGTTTCCTGCCGCTGTTCGGTGATTCTTGTGAAAATCCATACTTCTCTACTTAAATTCTTGTTATTGTTATTGGTTTTACTTATAATTCAATATATGTGTTGGTATTTTCTTTCTAACATTTGTAAGTAAGAATGCAATCTCCATGTGTTTTACTTTTTGAGTTTCTTTTACTTCATATGTTTTAGTACTTAAACTTCAATTCGAAACTAAATGTTGATCCGCTGTTCGGGGCATTTAGGATAGAGTTGAAGAGATTTAATGTTTGATCGCTGTTCGGCGCATTAAATCACTTACTTAAGGTAAATCATATTGTAAGTAATAATCCGCTGTTCGGTGTATTTATAATATGAAAAATGTATGCATGTATTTGAGATGATTAAGGTATGATTTCGTGATTGGTTCAATATGAGCATGATGTTAGAGTGTTGGTAAAAATATGTGTTTGAAGAAAATTTACTAGTACAAAGGTTAAAGTAGAAGTAAAATTAAGTATTTAATTATTTTTACTTGTTTTATTTATTTTATATTTACAACTCTTTTCAAACCCCCCCTTTTCAATTCTTTATTCTTTATTCTTTTATTCTTTTATTCTTTTATTCTTTTTTATTCTTTATTCTTTTATTGTTTTATTCTTCTATCCTTTTTATTCTTTATTCTTTTATTCTTTTATTCTTTTATTCTTCTTTTATACTTTTAGTTTATTATTCTTTGATTCTTTCATCTCTTTATTCTTTTATTCTTTAATACTTTTAGTTTATTATTCTTTGATTAATTAATTCTTTAATTCTTTAATTCTTTAATTCATTAATTCTTTAATTTGTTAATTATTTAATTATTTAATTCATTAATTTATTCATTATTCATTTATTCATTACTCTTTCCCACTAACACATTATTAATGTTCCCTAATTTCCCCGGTTAAGAACGATCCCTATTTACCAATACTACATCTACACAAAAAGGGTTTAAATTGTACAACACTCAAATTACGTGTTTAATTTAATGCGTAGTTTGGGCGTAGTCAATTTTTGGCGCCGTTGCCGGGGAAATTGAAAATCATTTTAATTTGTTAGTGTATGTATATAAATTGTGCATATTATATTTGTTTATAACATTTACTTACTTGTTTATATTTTATTTATCCATCTTATTATTGTTCTTATTATTTTTGTTTATAATGCTCATACTTTACTTATTCATAGTTTCTAATTTATACTTGTTCATAAATGTTCATAATTTTTTTTTTATATATTTGTTCATATTCAAATTGTTTATGTAAATTTAAAATTCTATCATACTTGTTCATAATTTAATTTAATTTGTACTTGTCATAAATGCATATTGTACATATCCACTTTTCCTTACTTTTAATTTATTTTATTTTTTTTTCTTTACACTTTCTAACTTTTTCTTTAATCCATTAACTTTAATTTTATTCCATAAACTTTTTCTTTATTCCTTTAACTTTAAATTTATTCCATTAACTTTTTATTCCACTAACTTTTTATTCCACTAACTTTATTCCATTAACTTTTTATTCCACTAATTTCATTCCATTAACTTTTGATTCCACTAATTTTATTCCATTAACTTTTTATTCCATTAACTTTTTTATTACACTTATTTTATGCTTATGTAATTATTTATTTGGTTATATCTTGATAAAATTTAAATTTAAATTTAAATTTTTTTTAAAAAAATTCGAAATAAAAAAAAATTAAAAATTTAAAAAAAAAAATTCTTATCTTAGCTTTATGTTAGTGTTAATTCATACTTGTAAATAAATGTTGTATATATGTTACTTGTTACCTTTTATACTTGTTCATAACTTTTATATTTCATAGTATACATACATACTTGTTCATAATAGACTTTCAATTATGTTTGTTTATAATTCTCTTACTTTTCATATTATTCTTATCATACTTGTACCCAATATTCATTCTTTTTAATTGTTCATAAATGCTTATAGTAAATAATCACTTTTCCTTATTTTTATTTTTATTTTATTTTATTTTATTATTTTATTTTTTTTTTAAAAAAAACATAAAATTCGTAAAAAAAAAATTTCTTCATTTATTTAATTTTTAAATTCCGAAAAAAAATTAATTATAAAAAAAAAATTTGTTCATACGTAAATAAATTATTTTCTTTTTCTTCATTTATTTAATTCTTAATTTGCATTTCATATTTCATTTAACTTGCATTTTTAGCTTCACTTGCATATTTAGTTTAACTTGCATTGCACTCTTCCTATAACTTACATCTTTAACTCACATTGCATCCTTAACTTTAATTTGCATATCTAACTTGCATTCTTAATTAACGTACATCTCTGACTAACTAACTTGCATCTCTGTCTAGGCTGGATGAACGTTAAACTTCAAGCGCTTGTTGGGAGGCAACCCAATGTGTTCCCGGGATGTGAAGGAGTCATCAATACAGATTTGCTATCCTTCTACCCTTCACTCTCTTTTATTTTGTTTATTTAATGTTTTCCTATTATTTTCGTAAATCATCTTCCTTACTTTGATTTTATGTTTAATTACTTCGTATTTTCCTACATTGAGGACAATGTAGAATTTAAGTGTGGGGGAATGGTTTACAATTTTAATTTTCCAAAAAAAAAAATCAAAAATAATAATTCAAAAAAAAAATTGAAAAAAAAATCGTTTTTTTGAATCTTTTTGTTTTAACTTAGTGTTTTTATGAGTCTTAAGTTGCCATTTAACTTGTCAATGACATAAATGAACATAAATGAATATGTTATGGTAATAAAGATAATCACTACAACTTGAATTTGTTTGTTAATATTTTGTGATTAAGTGTTATAACTTGAAGATAATGCATGTAAATTGGCATATAAAAAAGCATGATAAGATAAGTATGAATCATATGAACCTTATGTGAGCTTTAGAACTTTATATACATCTTTGATGAGTGATTCATAAGTTCTTTGTTTAAATTGGTATACATATGCCTCATAATTGCTTGCCATAGCTTTTAATGAACTCTAGAGTACTAGAACTTATTTTATGTGATTTTCAAAGCTTTTGAGTCAATAAACTCTCTGATTTTGGATATGATTAAGGCATTAGGGTTAACACCACAAATTCAAACATCCATGTTCCCTATTTTGTGCGCACAAGTTGCGACCCCCTTAGTTTTAACCCTTTCGAGCCCACATTAAGCCTTTCTTTCATCACCATGATTATCTAAACACTTGAGCTTAGTAGAGACATCTTTTACCTTTATTCCAAGGATTCGGTTGAAGACATAAAGATTGTGTAAAGAGAAAATGATGTTGAAAAGACTTTTTATGTGAATTTTTTTTTGGATTTACCGACTCAAGCTTTGTTGTATTGTTGACACATGTTATTACCTTGATCTAAAAAAATTGAAAAATAAAATCAAAAAAAAAAAATCAAAAAAAAAAAAAAGTTGAGTCTCGATCAAGGTAATAAGGTTTGGTTATGTAATGTTTGAGTTAAGTCCCTTGCATTTGTAAATCCGACACAAAGAATGATTGTGAGGCCCAACATGATGGAATTAGGCCTATGTTCGAAGGGATGGATTACTGACATCATTGCACTAAGTTTGGGAAGCTATGATACGTTTTGGGAGTCTATTGAGTCTTGGAACGAATTGAGCACCACTTGTCCTATATTTTCCTTGCCTCGAAACTTAGCCCCATTACAACCTTCGTAAAGACCTTATGATCCTTAAGATGGTAAAATTTGATTAGTTGAGTTAATCACTTGAGTAAGCTTATGGTTTTGGTTCATTTGTGCAAGTATGTTTTGTTTTTATCTTGAGGTGTTTGTTTGAGATTTTGCAAAAGTACTTCATTTCGATTATGTGAGTATTTCTCACATACTTTGAGTGCAAACACAAACCCTCACAAATTGAGTGAACTTATGAGTGCATATCCTTGTGAGTTGATTCATACTTGTTTTATTCATGTTGAGATCCATTTCACCATATTTACTCATTATCTTACTTGTTGAAGCATTTTGTTACAAAGTATTAACTTTTGAATTCCATATGCTTAAACGTTTTAAGTGAAAATCTTTTATGCCATGATTATAATAATGAAATATTGAGACAAATAGTTAAAGGTTACTTGTTTGAGTTCGTAGTTTAATTTTAGTATTTGCTAGGGACTAGCAAAGTTTAAGTGTGGGGGTATTTGATAGGTCCTCAAATAAGCGTTATTTTATATTATTTTATACCCATTATACTTGACTTTTAGTATTAAAATAATAAATAATTAGACAAATTAATTTATTTTGTGATATTTTTGTAGAAATAAATAAAGCTTGGAATTTGGAGCATTTTGGTGAAAGAATCATCCCGATCGGAATTATAACGAAGAAATTATGGACGAAATATGAGAAACCACCGAAAATCGCAAGGAAATTCGGTGGGAAGCTGCTGAAATCCAGCAGCCCAAGCCAAAAATCCAGCAGCCCCCCAATAGTTCCCAAAATCAGCATATTTGCCCCAAAATCAGCAACTTTTCCCCAAAATCAGCCACTTTTCCCCAAAATCAGCATATTTGCCCCAAAATCAGCATCTTTTCCCACCCAATCTCATCATTTCCATCACTTCTTCATGTACTATTTTATTGCTATTTTTATATTTTAATTTTGTACTTTTAATTAAACAATTGTGGCACTCCTTCTATAAATAGGGAGGTCATTTCATGTATTTGGGGAGTCCCCAATTAGTTTCATTCTTCCATGTCTTTCTTAGTTCTTAGTTCTTAAGTTAGTTCTTTTGTTTCTCTCTTTTGAGAGACATTTTTTGGGACCATTTTTACTTCTTGTAGATTTTCTTATTAATTAGTTTTCTTTTAATTCTTGTTCTTAATTTATGTTATTTTTATTTTTCTTAATTTCATTTCATCTTTACTTTGTTCTTGTGATATTTCTTTGAGATCTCTTAAACACATTTTTATGTTTTCCTTAAGAAATACCTAGGCCAAGTAATTCTAAGGCAATTCAAGAGTTTTAAGACCGAATTCCTCGTATTTCTTCTTCCATCTTCACAAGTTTCCTGCCGCTGTTCGGTGATTCTTGTGAAAATCCATACTTCTCTACTTAAATTCTTGTTATTGTTATTGGTTTTACTTATAATTCAATATATGTGTTGGTATTTTCTTTCTAACATTTGTAAGTAAGAATGCAATCTCCATGTGTTTTACTTTTTGAGTTTCTTTTACTTCATATGTTTTAGTACTTAAACTTCAATTCGAAACTAAATGTTGATCCGCTGTTCGGGGCATTTAGGATAGAGTTGAAGAGATTTAATGTTTGATCGCTGTTCGGCGCATTAAATCACTTACTTAAGGTGAATCATATTGTAAGTAATAATCCGCTGTTCGGTGTATTTATAATATGAAAAATGTATGCATGTATTTGAGATGATTAAGGTATGATTTCGTGATTGGTTCAATATGAGCATGATGTTAGAGTGTTGGTAAAAATATGTGTTTGAAGAAAATTTACTAGTACAAAGGTTAAAGTAGAAGTAAAATTAAGTATTTAATTATTTTTACTTGTTTTATTTATTTTATATTTACAACTCTTTTCAAACCCCCCCTTTTCAATTCTTTATTCTTTATTCTTTTATTCTTTTATTCTTTTATTCTTTTATTCTTTTTTATTCTTTATTCTTTTATTGTTTTATTCTTCTATCCTTTTTATTCTTTATTCTTTTATTCTTTTATTCTTTTATTCTTCTTTTATACTTTTAGTTTATTATTCTTTGATTCTTTCATCTCTTTATTCTTTTATTCTTTAATACTTTTAGTTTATTATTCTTTGATTAATTAATTCTTTAATTCTTTAATTCTTTAATTCATTAATTCTTTAATTTGTTAATTCTTTAATTATTTAATTCATTAATTTATTCATTATTCATTTATTCATTACTCTTTCCCACTAACACATTATTAATGTTCCCTAATTTCCCCGGTTAAGAACGATCCCTATTTACCAATACTACATCTACACAAAAAGGGTTTAAATTGTACAACACTCAAATTACGTGTTTAATTTAATGCGTAGTTTGGGCGTAGTCAATGGGCCATAATAACAGCAGTGTACGGGTGAGCTCGATGATCAGTGGTCTCATACTTATTTTGTTGACAAGTCGAACATTCAACCAAAAATGCCTTGATGTGCATCTTCATGTTTTCCTAATAAAAAGCTCGAGACAATCGCTTATAAGTTTTCAAGAAACCTGTGTGACCAACCACTAGCGAACTATGATGCTCATGGAAAACCTTTAATCTCCAAGGGTTGTCCGGGCTGAGAACAATTCGACCCTTATGCTTCAAAAAACCATTATCAACGTGGTACTTAGAAACAAAGGAAGAATCAAGGGCAAGTTGGGTAGCTATGACAGGACCCATCCCAATCCCCTCTGGATTAACGCGGGATGACCCTGCTCCCGTCTGACACAGAGTGTCAAACAAGGGATATTTCCGACCTTTGCCCTTCCGGGCTATCAGAGTACGCCAGGATCCGGAGGAGGTATGTGATATCTCGGTCTCTGCTACAGTATCCGATGTCAACCTGAAGGGCATTCAAAACATTAAAAACTGTGAGTGGACAAAACAAGAGTTTATAAAAACAGTTTATCGAGAAGACATTTGTACCCTTCACTAAAAAGCATGCATGCATTCGAAAACCATTTATCCGAAATAAACCATATGTGGGAACTAAGCCCAAAACCAAGGTTGAAAGAACCATCATGAAAACGACCATACGGGCCACTACCCAAATCCTGTGTAAACACACATCATATATCATATCATATATCTCATAAAGCATATATCATATATATATATATATAATTCACATAACCAATCCTGTCACGGTTTCCAAAGCTACGCGCGTGCTATCCAGGTCTCAATCCGAGTCTTCTCAAAGTCAAGATCAATGTCTGCAGACCACTGACCCTACCCGAGGTAATAGTAATCATAGCCTTCCTGAGAGTAAGGAACCCAACTGGGGGGTGACTCCACTCAGTCGGTGCTCCGTGACTACTCCGGGGTCCACCCAGGCCAACGACCCTCCCCGGAGGAGATGATAGAAGTAAAGGAAGGTATATGAACATATATATATATACATAACACAAGATCCATGCCTGGTTCCCCTGAACCGTCATGATCCATAATATCCATAACCAAGGTAACATGCCGGTTCCCATAAACCATCATGTACCATAATAACATAACCGAGATAACATGCCGGTTCCCACAAACTGTCATGTACCGTAAATACATAACCAGGGTAACATGCCGGTTCCCATAAACCGCCATGTACCATAAATACATAATCAAGGTAACATGCCGGTTCCCATAAACCGTCATGAACCAGGAAATCCATTTAAGGTTCCCTGACCTGAAATCAAAACGGTAAAGTACCTGGGTCTCGTGCCCGAACATAGGACATCAGTTGGGCACCGTGCCCGATATCTGAGGTCATATGCCCGAGACAAAACCAAATGGGTCTCATACCCGAGTTTATCCTTTTGAAATCCAAATCCAATTCATTAAAACCAATAAGGAAATACAGACCCGTATAAGCACCGTATAATGCCTAAACCTCGAAATACGTGCTTATATGTAACCATATACAAATGCACCCATGGCATCATCAAACATGTAATAAAACATATAATAAACATGTATGCATGCAGCAATTTAGAAAACAAGGTACACTCACAGACCGTCCGAGCTGCCGCCTCGATTTACGTACCATAGGCTCTCCCGAGCCGATCACTGTCACCGGGACTCCTAAACCTGTCCAAATTTTAATAGAAGGTTACTAACTATTTAATTAACCTCCTACCAAAGCCCCGTAATTTTCCCGAACTTTTAACTATTTTTAAACCGACCCTAAACCTTCCGACACCCCGAAATCTATCGAAACGATGCCTGATTGATACGAAACCAGTCCCAAAATATTCCTTACATCGAATAGAAGATTTCATATGTTGAACACTTTCCTAAATTATGGCCCACGTGCCCTCACGCGCTCCTAGAAGTGCCAGATCACTATTTATCGTCATCAACCTCAGAAAATCGGTCTGAACCGGCCGGGTACTGTGCTGAACCGGCATGACCGGTTCAGTGCTTTTCCCTCTTCGTTTTGGTCCGATTTGAACCCTAATTAATCCTATAATTCCTATTTTCATGTTTCCTATCTATTCTAATCCTTAAAACTAAGAAAAAGCCACCCGAAACCCATGGTTCGAAATTGACCTCACGGTCCTATTTTCCCATTTCCTTCCCCACGGTTTCTAAGCCGTCAACCACCACCAAAACCTTCCTAAAACTATCCTAGCAACCTAACCAACTCATCCTAATCATCCAAAAGCAACCATAACATCAAAATCAATTAAAAAGGGAATTTGGACCTTACCGTGCACCCGCACGGGTTCGTGGCTCCACCGCCCACGGCGGCGCCTTCTTGGGCCGGCCACCACATCCTCCTGTCTCCCTGGTCCTCTGCCTAGCCATGGGTGAAGGTTGGATGGGTTTTGGTTTGCACGGATGGGAGGAAAAGGGTGAGATCGAGTTGTGTTGGGTGTGTGTTTGAAATGGAGAAGAAATGCACGGTGCATGAAGGAAATGGGATAGCCTGTGGATGGGTGACACTTGTCACTCATCCATAGGAATGGAATTAAATATCTGGGCCCCACTAAAGTCCAAAAGTTAACTCGTTTCGTAATTCGTGCAATAGTACCCTTAAACTTTCGTGAACCGTAACTTCGTCGTCGAATGTCTGAATTCGACGTGCCGCCTGTCTATGGATTCGTATCGTCCTTATCTACGTAACGGTCTTCGGCCCTAGGTCATCGGACATCCTGGTCA
Organism: Prinsepia uniflora; assembly: GCA_032719365.1. Taxonomy (NCBI): domain Eukaryota; kingdom Viridiplantae; phylum Streptophyta; class Magnoliopsida; order Rosales; family Rosaceae; genus Prinsepia; species Prinsepia uniflora. The sequence continues at coordinate 3,215,389 of CM064867.1, read as the reverse complement.
AAAAGTCAACATTTGGCCCTTTAAACCAAAATTACCAAATTGCCCCTAAACTTCCGAACGTCATAACTTCCTCCTCGAACGTCGGAATTGAACGTGCCACCTGTCTATGAACTCGTGACATCCTAAACTATGTCACGGTCATCGGTCAAAGTCCATTTGACCGCCAGCATGAAAATTCAACGTTTTGCCCACGCCTAGGGGTAAAACAGTCATTTTGCATCGTTCGTCCGATTTCGCCCTACTAATCACGGATTAACCTCACTAATCGTGATTAGTCACTAATCTAATCCTGAAATTTGAGACGGGTCTTTACAAGCTAAGTCCTGTTTCTTGGTAATAACCCAAGGATCTTCCTCAACCTCTCTTCGAAGGACACCCAACCAGCCAAAGTAGAAATATGAGATAGAAAGTAATTATGGAGCATTATCATCAAAATCCTACATGGACAAGGCATCAGCAACTTGATTTTCGACCCTATGTCGAAATTGGATCTCATAATCAAACCCCAAGAGCTTGACAACCCATTTATGTTGGAAGAGAGTATTAGCCTTATTCTAAAGGAAGTACTTTAGGCTATGGTGATCAGTTTTGATGATGAAGTGAGTACTCTGGATATAAGATTATCACTACTTGATGGCATGGATAACAACCATCATTTCCCATTCATAAGTTGACAAAGCTTGGTCGTGTAGATCTAAGGCCTTGATAGTAAAAACAATAGGCTTGCAATTCTGCTGTAAAACAGCCCCTATTCCTGAGCCCGAGGCATCACTTTCAATGGTCAAAGGCTGGGAAAAATCAGGCATGGCCAACACTTGAGGTGATAACATAGCCGCTTTGAGAGAAGAGAAAGTCTTAGTTGATTCAGCACTCCAATGAAAGGTATCCTTTTTGTAAGTTGAGTTAAGGTAGCACAAATCTTCCCATAGTTGGGAATAAACTTCCTGTAGTAACCATTAAGACCTAGAAATCCTCGTAAGGCTTTAATCGATTTGGGCAGAGGTCAGTCCTTGACAGCTTGAAGTTTAGAAGGATCAGCGACCACACCCTCCCTAGAAACAATATGACCCAAGTATTCAATCTGCTGCTGTCCGAATGCACATTTGGAGCGCTTGAAAAATAACTGGTATTGCTGGAGAAGATCAAAGACAATCTGTAAATGAAGTAGATGTGATTCTCAAGATCTACTGTACACTAAAATGTCACCAAAGAAGATAAGTAGATGAGGCAGAAATATGTCATTCATGAGGCCTTGGAATCTAGCTGGAGCGTTTGTTAAACCAAAGGACATTACTAAAAAATCGTAATGACCATCATGCGTTTTGAAGGTAGTTTTCTCAATATTCGCAGGAGCAACCTGTAATTGGTGATATCTCGACCTCAAGTCGAGCTTAGAAAAATGGGCACCAAAAAGTTCGTCCAACAAATCATCAATCAAAGGAATAGGGTATGATAGGTCGTTAATTAAACATTATTTTATATTATTTTATACCTTTTATACTTAACTTTTGATATTAAAATAATAAACAATTAAATAAAATAATATATTTTGTGGGATTTTTGTAGAATTAAATAAAGCTTGAAATTTGGAGCATTTTGGGAAAACAATCATCCCGATCAGAGTTTAAACGAAAAAATTATGGACGAAATTAGGTGGAATTATATAAATTAATTTGAAAATCCATTTTTAGCAACCCAATCTGCAATCAGCCCAAAAGCCCAGTGAAATCGCAGCCCAATCCAAGCTCAGTCCACGAATTTCAGCCCAACCCAATGCAAAAATCCTGTTTTAGCCCAAGTTGTAACGACCCGTCCCAAATTCCTAGATTAGATTAGTGACTAATCACGATTAGTGAGGTTAATCGGTGATTAGTTAGGCGAAATCGGACGAACAATGCAAAATGACCGTTTTGCTCCTAGTCGTGGCAAAGCGTTGACTTTCCATTCGGGCGGTCAAATGAACTTTGACCGATGACCGTGACGTAGTTCGTGACGTCACGAGTTCATAGACAGGTGGCACGTTCAATTCCGACGTTCGAGGAGGAAGTTATGACGTTCGGAAGTTTAGGGGCATTTTGGTAATTTTGGTTAAATGGGGTCAAAAGTTGACTTTTTGACCGGGATGTCCGATGGCCGAGGGCCGAGGACTATTACGTAGATAAGGACGATACGAATCCGTAGACAGGCGGCACGTCGAATTCGGACGTTCGACGGCGAAGTTACGGTTCACGGAAATTCGAACGTACTATTGCACGAATTACGTGACGGTTGCACTTTTGGACTTAGTGGGGCCTAGATATTTTTTGGGGACCCAATGGATGAGTGACACATGTCACCCATCCACAGGCCACCCAAAATTGATTCATGCATCTCCCTTTTCCCGTGCATCTTCATTTTCTTCGTTTCTCCCTAAACCCACATTTCCCGATCCCATTTTCAATCCAAGACCAAACCCTTGACCCAGTTGATCATGCCCGTGAAGCCCAGAGGTAGAGAGGATGAAGGCTGGATGATGGTGGCAGGCTGGAAGCCACGCCGCCGTGGACGGCAGCCATGAAACCCGAGAGGTACTCGGTTTGCCCAAATTCCATTTTTAATTCGTGTTTTCGATTATGGTTGCTTGTGGGTGATTAGGAAGTGTTCAATAAGTTGCTAGGGAGGTTTGAAGACGGTCTGGGGGGTGGTTCACGGCGGAGGAGGCCGTGGGAACGGCGGGGAAAAAACTGGACCGTGAGGTCCATTTCGAACAAGGGGTTTCAGGTGGGTTTTTCTTAGATTTAGGGATTGGGTTAGATAGGAAATGAAGAAATAGGAATTTAGGAATTGGAATGGAAGCAAACGAACTGAAAATGAGGGAGAATGAGGCCTGGACCGGTTACGCCGGTCCAGTTGCAGGGGTTGGACCGGACCGGCCAGCCCGGACCGGTTCGATCGTTGGAGCTGGTGACACTGTGCAGGGCGCGTGAGGCCCACGTGCAGTGGCTTCTTGTGTAACGACTCGTCCCGGAATTCGGGATTAGGTTAGTAACTAATCATGATTAATAAGGGTTAATCGGTGGTTAGTTGGGTGGAATCGGACGGACGATGCAAAATGACCGTTTTGCCCCTAGTCGTGGGTAAAACGTTGACTTTTTATTCGGACGGTCAAATGGACTTTGCCCGATGACCGTGACGTAGTTTGGGACGTCACGAGTTCATAGACAGGCGGCACGTTCGATTCCGACGTTCGTGGCGAAAGTTATGACGTTCGGAAGTCCAGGGGCATTTCCGTAATTTGGACGAATTAAGGGAAAATGTTGACTTTTTGACCGGAGGTCCGATGGCCGATGGCCAAGGACCGCTAGGATGATCTCGAGGCCCCGAGTACAATGACGGGCGGCACGCGTCGATCGGAGTTCGAATGACCAAGTTGCGCGTCTAGATTGCATGAGGGCATTTTGGTAAATTGTCAATTGAGGGTAAAATGGTAAATTTGGCAGCTGTTTGTGCGGCAGCCGTGTACGGCGTGGGTCTCCTTTCAAAAACAGAGTATGGGCGGAGAAATTGTTTGGTCTGCCCAATGAATTGATTATTAACTGTTAGTGGCATTGGGAGATGAATGCTGGGCACTACAGACTTAGTGTTGAGCGTGCTGGTTGTTTTTACAGTGGAGTGTTTTGGGGCAGTGCACGGGCACAACGCCGTGCTGGTTTTTGAGGAAGCACGAAGATCGTGCTGGCGAGTGTTCAGTATGGGTGAGAGCGTTTGTGTGGGATTTAAGGCCATGGGCGACTTGGTGTGAGTTGAGCAGGGGTTGAGTGGTGTCTGTGTGGGGAACAAAATGCTGGGCTGGTGCCATGTGAGCTGAGAAAAACAGAGACATTGACCAGGCCATGATCGACCGTTCCAAGACTAAATTAAGTGAAATTGTGAGCGTGAAGGAGATCCAGGAGGCGAGAGCGGAGTGTAGAGACTGAGAGAGGGAAGAAAAGGGTGAAAATGGTGGGAGGAGAGTCCAAAATCCGAAACGGGTTCTTGAGGAAGGGAGAATCCAATTTCAAAATGTAGGCCAGCCCATGACCAATTAAGGTTTCATCGATTCTTCTGGGATCATTCCTAGTCGATCCAGTACAAGAGGGAGGTGAATTGCTGCTGTTTTGACTTCGAACGGACTTGGCGACTGAGGGGAAAAATCGAGTTCGAGTCGTGGAGTTGGAAGGGTTTAAGGGAGAAATTGGCCTGAGAAGCAAACTTATACAAACCCTGTGAAGCCTCTGAGTGGATCAATTGCAAGGAAGCAAACGAAAATGGTCGAGATTGATGAACGAACAGTGTTCGTCTGTTCTTCGATGTCCATCGTCGAGTCGTGGGATTTTAGGTAAGTTCCTACCAAACTAACATTACAGAACAGCAATTGGGCTTACAACGAAGATGTTTGAGTACTCAATTGAAAGGTTGGAGGTTGTTTTGGCAGGGATTGGAACGGGTTATAGCGCGGGCTACCAGACCCGTTTTACAGTGAAATCGAGTGAGGATGGTGAACAGTGCCTGTCACTGTAGCAGCGCGTGGGTGTCACGCGCAGCCACTCACGGCGGCGCGTGACGGCGCGTGGAACAGTTTTTCAGGGTGAGTTCAAGACGACTTTTGTTCTATGCAATGTAACGAACATTTTAGCGTTAGTTTCGAAAATATCGGATACCATTTCGATGTTGTTTCGAGGGTCCAAAGGTCTATGTCTCGTTTTTAATTAACGAATAATTCCCGGAAAAATATGGAAAATTAATATGTTGATATTTGACACCTTAATGACCCGGGGATGTGTTTTCGGGCAGGATTCGGGTTTTTGGAAAATGTCGGAAATTACGGGCATGCGTGCGGCGCGAAACCGAGCCTTAAGAATGGTGTGTGAGTGGACGTTGCTTTCAAATTTAATGCATGCATAAATTATTTCTATAATTTTATGATTATGATTATAAGTTGTGATTGATTTTGATTTCCATATTTATACGTATTCGGTCCCGTATTTATACGTATTTTTTACTATACATGTGAAATTCCACGTATTTCGAGACTATGGTCCCTCGTATGCTTAATGATGGTTTAATGGAAGAAGTTATATGAAATGGGTATAAAATGATTTAAAAAGGTTGTTTATGATTTGCGAGTGTGACTTACGATTTTGACACGTTTTTCGAGAAAGTTCCGGATTTGCACGTTTTACGAGATTTTGAGTTATTGTGATTTGATCACTGTTGATGCTTGAATTGGGGAATTAAAATGAGACTTGTGATTTTGAGGATTTAAAATGTGGGTTTTGAGTATGTTTTGCTTGGATTGTGATTTTGGTAATTATGATTGTGGTTTTGATGTTTTGTTAATGAGAATTGAGAAATGCAGTGATTTCAAGGAATTAAAATGGATTTGAAAAAGGCGATTTCGGGCTTGATGCTCGGGGCATAAAAGAAATTTTAACGAACGAGGTTTCGGTTTTCGGAAATTTAAAGTGGATTCTTGGTTTGGGTTCGGGATGATGCTTCCGGATGCCGGCTTACGGAATCATTGTTGCGAATTCGAATTCGGGAATGGAAAAGGATTTAATAAAGTGATTTGGTATGATTGTACATGCCCCGTGTGTGATGGTAATTTGATTATGTTTGTGAAGTGTGATTTGGGGAATTGAATGGGGAAATTCGGACTATGGGTCCTGTTGTGAAAAATGTGATTTTGGGATGGATCCCACGTTGTCGTGATTGATGAACTGTTTTGGGGTTTGAAGACCCGTTATTATGGTTGAAAACTGTTTTGGGTTTAAAAACCCGGTGCTATTGCTGGAGCACGTTTTGAGTTTAAAGACTCGGTTAATTGATGATGGGGGAGGGCCCTTAATGAGTTTAAAGACTTGTGAGTTTAAAGACTCGGTTACTATAATACCCCCGAGGCCTATTGATTATGTTCTGAGTTTAAAGACTCGTTGATATCCAGGGAAGGCCTGTTTATGCGCATGGTTTTGAGTTTAAAAACTCGGGCGCACTCGATATCCAGCAAAATGATTGACTTGTGACTTATTGATGATTTCTGATGTTTCGGTTGGGTTGGGCAGTGGCCGGTATATGGTTGTTGGTTTTGGATCATGTTGTGCATTTGGTTTTGATTCGTGGTTTTTGGGCTAAGGCCCGGTGTTTATGGTTGCGGGCTGAGACCCGATGGTTGAGAAAAGAAAAAGATTTTGAGGCTCATACGAGTTCTTCCTTATGTTGGAATTTGATACACAGTTTTTATTTTGTGGAAAATCTTAATCGATGACGAAATGTTTTTGTATGCATGCATTCGTTTTTACGCGGAGGGTAAAAACGTTTGTTGTAACTGTTTTGCTAAACTGATTTATTTTTGTCCACTCACACCTTTTGGTTTTATTGACCCTCCAGGTCGTGGCGCGTTGTTCGAGGATGTACGAGGGGCGGAGGCATGAGTAAGTACATGTTGCTATCCCTGGTCTGGCACGTACTGAGGGTAAACTTGGGTATTTCAGTCGACTTGCCAGACGGGAGCAGGACCGGGCACGGTTTTCGATGCCCCTTCGGGGGGCGGTCCTGTCATCTTGGGGCGCGTGAGGGCGCGTGGCACACAATTTGAGGAAGGTTCCAACATACAAAATGTAACGCCCCAGACGTTCTGGAAATGTAATATTATTAAATATTGAATAAAATGACGTTTTTACCCCTGTGTTTGTGTGGTCGATTTGTTGACTTTTGATTTGGAGGTCGAACGGACGTTGAGTGATGACCGTGACGTAGTTCGGGATGTCACGAGTTCATAGACAGGTGGCACGTCCGATTCGGACGCTCGGAGTGAAAGTTATGATGTTCGGAAGTTCAGGGGCATTATCGTAATTTGGGCGTTATAAGGGGAAAAAGTTGACTTTTTGTTTGACAATTGATATCCTTTTGACTCGAAGACCGTTATGTTCGTCTCGACGCCCCGAGTACAACGACAGGCGGCACGCTTGAAACGGACGTCGGACGACCGAGTTACGGGTCACGGAAGTTGGAGGGCAGTTTGGTAATTTTTGCCCTGGGGGCATTTTGGTAATTTCCACACGGGGTACTGTTCACCACCGTGGAAAACAGAGCAGCGGCCGTGGGTTTGTGCGTTCAATTGTTTATGGCTTTAGTGGATTGTTCAGACGTTTTGTTTATGTAGTTTTAGGCAGTGGAAACAGGATTGAGTGACCTTGGTGCACGTTTGGGCAGAGCTCAGAGCACGGGAGAGTGAGGAATGGCCGTGGTCTCTGTGCTTGCGGGAAACCGTTTTCAGAGACTTCAGAGTGTCTCCCACGAGTTGCTGGCCGTTTGAATCGATTACTCTGATTGCTGTTGGACTTAGGGTCTCATTTGCGTCCTTTCTGCGGTGGAAAAACTGAGAGAGATTGAGAGAACCAGTGTTGAACCATTTCGGGTTTCTGGGGGGGAAATCGCTGAGTTCAAATTCTGAGGGTCAAAGGATCAAACCAAACACACGGTGAGACTTCTGGGAGTGTTAGGATCACTACGGTGCAAGAACTGAAGGGATTGGAGCCTGTTTCGCCCAGGAACCTGAGCTACGGTTCAGAGTTGAACCAGTTGGAGGGAAAAACTGAATTCGATTTCTGAGGTTTGTTGATCGAAACCAGGGGCCATTCTAGTCTTCTGGGAGCAAAAGGAAACCAACCACGTCAAATTCGAAGGACGACATTCACGAATTGGCCAAGAACGGAGTACCCTGGTTCTGAGTATTTTCGAGCTTGAGGACGACGACTTCCAGGTAACGGCAAGATCAATTGACAGTACCATTGTGTTCGTATGAATCCCCTTAACCTACTGGTGAAAATAATTTGAGATTGGGGTTAGTTTGGGTGAGTTCCAGAATGTCGATTTGTTCGACTGTTCGAGTTTGAGTTGGGTCGTTTGGGTACTAGTCGAGGTTAACCTTCATTGCAGACCTAAAATTAAAGGATTAGGGAAGATAATAGGAACAAAAACGAGAGGAATTGATTGAAAATTGGGCTTGAACTGGTCGGGTTGAGTCGCGGATATTAGACCCGTTTATCAGTTGATTCGGGTAAGGACGAAGGTACTGTAGCTTGGCGCGTGGCTTTCACGCGCAGCCACTTTGGGCGGCGCGTGACGGCGCGTGTGACGTCAACTCCGATCACGGTCAACATGAGAATTTATCCTTACAGTTTAAATAACATTTTATCTTTAGGGTTCGAATCGATCGGGAGTCATTCGAGATAATTTCGGGAGTCCGGAAGATTAAGTCTTTAAGTTTATTTTTGCCGAAAAATTCGGAAAAATTAGGAAAAATCCTACGAGTTATTTTGGGATGTTTGTAACCCTTCTTGTACGTTTCACAGGCCCGGACACTTCCGAAGCTACGGAGGAGCACGCGGGACGCGATTGACGTGTCCTAAGACTGTGAGTGGACTCTTTGATTTTTAAATTGGGCATGCATGACTATTTTGCTTATTTATCTCATGGTTTTACATATGATTTTACGATGGTGAGATGATATATCGGTTTTACTTGTTTTCACGTTTCTCGAGATAATTATCGTATTTCACGCATTTCGAGGTTTCGGTTTTTGCCTATGCATGCGTGATAATTTTTGATGAAGTATCTGGTTATGAATATGCATGTTTCGGATTTATGATGTTTGATCATATTGTGAAGAAATTTTCTGGTAATTGCATGTGTTGGAATTTACATGTGAATTCGGGCATGAGTCCTGTTACGATGAGAAATGTTTTTGGAATAATGTTGGAAAAAGATTTGTGATGAATCCTGACTTATTATGTTTAAAAACGGTTTTGGGTTTAAAGACCCGGTTGATGGTTGGATCTGGATTTGGGTTTAAAGACCCGGTGTGTTGATTTTGGGGGCGGGCCCGAAAGTTGAGTTTAAAGACTCGTGAGTTTAAAGACTCGGTTATTATGATACCCCCGAGGCCTATTAATCGTGTTTTGAGTTTAAAGACTCGTTGATATCCCGGGAAGGCCTAATGTTGAGTTTAAAGACTCGGATGGATCCAACGGCATAATCATGATTATTGATTTATGTTTCACTTGATTTGTGCAAATAATGTTTCAAAATGACGGTTTCTGGAATCTGGTATTATTATATGGTTTTACATGAGTTATGACGATCCCTGTAACGTTTTCCTTGTGTTCAGAAAAAAAGTTTTCAAAAGTTTAATGCACAATTTTGAATATTTGGTTATGCATGCGGATTACAAAACTGGAGGGCGAACCCGATTTCGGAAAAACTGTTTTTCCTGTTAAACTTATGTTTCGGTCCACTCACACCTTGTTGTTTTAAATTCCCTCCAGGTCGTGGAACAAGCGTGGGGGCAAGCGCCGAGGCAGAGGCGGAGGCATAAAGTTTTTCCGTTGCGGAGTAGTTAGTTCACAGAGTAGGACTTGTTTCTTTAACTCGTTTTGTAATATTGCTCTGTGAAACTGTGGACTTGACGTCCAGTCGGATGTATTTGTTTAATCTCCCTGGTCTGACAATGGGTGTGTTGTAATTTTAACTAGTTTCCGGTCTTTTGATTCGATTGTCAGACGGGAGCAGGATGCTTCCCGATTATCGAGGCGATAATCGGGGTGGGTCCTGTCACAAAATCATCTATTCGATGTAACGAACATTTTGGGACTGGTTTCGAGTCGATCGAACACCGTCTCAATATGTTTCGGGGCATCGGAAGGTTTAGGTTCGGTTTTAAAAATAGTTAGAAATTCCAGAAAATTACGGGGCTTTAGTGAGGGGTTATATAAGTAGTTAGTAACCCTCTAAATTAATTTGGACAGGTTTGGAAGTCCAGGTGACGGTGATTCGCTCGGGGAGCCGTATAGCACGCGTATCGAGGCGCGGCTTCGGATGGTCTGTGAGTGGACCTTGTTTTCTAAATTGGTGCATGCATAAATGTTTATTATATGTTTTAAATACTTGTTTGTTATGCCATGAGTGCATTTGGATGTGTGGCTACGTATAGGCATGTATTTCGAGGTTTCGGCCCTATATGGTGCCTATACGGGTCCGTACGTCTTTATTGGTCTAACTGAAATGGTTTTGGATTTCCAAATGGATTATGAATATGATTTGATAATGTTGATTTGAATATTTGTGAATTATATGGTTTCACGTATTTCGAGGCGATTTACGTGCTTGCACGTAAATTGAGGTTTTCCGGTTTTACTCCGATTTTTCATTCTTTTGATTTGGAAATAATTTAATGAAATGATTTTGGATTTGAAAAGGTAATTCTCGGACTTGAGGTCCATTTGATTTACGGAATCAGGCCGGAGGCCCAGTTGGTTTACGAATCAGACTTGAGGTCCAGTTTCTATGTGGATTCGGGCCTAGCGCCCAATTATGTGTTACCAATGGTTTTTATGGTTCATGACGGTTTATGGGAATCGGCATGAATCCTTAAAATGGATTTACGGGTCATGACGGTTTATGGGAACCGGCATGAACCCATAAAAGGATTTTATGGTTCATGACGGCTTATGGGGGCCGGGCATGAATCCTTGAAATATTTAAAGAATGATTTCAAAAGGTTTTTCATATACCATCCTTTATATATGATTGTCTCCTCCGGGGAGGGTCGTTGGCCTGGGTGGACCCCAGAGTAGTCACGGAGCACTGACTGAGTGGAGTCGCCCCCCAGTTGGGTTCCTTACTCTCAGGATGGGCATGGTTCGTTACCTCTAGGGAGGGTCATAGATCTACGGACTTTGACCTGGGTGGACCCTGGAGAGACTTGGGTTTGAGACCCCGGTTAGCACACGTGTAGCTTTATTTTACCGTGACAGGTTCTGGATATGAATATAATGGATAAACATGATTTCAATTGGTTTTAGAAAATTGTGTTTATAATGATAAATGGATTTGGGCTGAGATCCCGCATATGTTCACTGTGTTATGGTTTTCTGTAAATGGTTTTGGGCAGGAGCCCGTATAACTTGTATTTACCGAATTTGTGGATGTGACCCTAATTATGGATGTTTTAACATATGTGTTTGAATAAAGGATTTTACTATGCATGCATGCTTTTTAGTGGAGGGTATAAAGGTCTTTGATGAAATGTTTTTATAAATTCTTTATTTTTGTCCACTCACAGTCTTTCTGTTTTTAATACCCTTCATGTTGGATACGGTGTGGACTGTAGCAGAGATCGAGATATTACATACCTCCTCCGGATCCTGGCGTACTCTGATAGCCCGGGAGGGTAAAGGTCAGAAATATCCCTTGTCTGACACTTCGTGTCAGACGGGAGTAGGGTCATCCCACGTTAACCCCGGGGGGATTGGGATGGGTCCTGTCACAAGTCCTGTTCGGCGTACGCTAGCCGAAACTACCATCCTTGCTTCGGAGCACATGTCCTGAAGTTCTCTGCGCTTGTCAGCTTCTGACTCGCCTGCAACCCATGTTCTCCCTACAGCTGACCACCGATCTCACCTTCTCTGGGTCAGAGCCATCACGTCGAAAGCTGCAACTCTCATCAGCTGCTGCCCGCCAACTCCAATCAGCTCTAACAGCCTGCTCCTGCCAAGTTCAATCACTCTAGCTCAGTTGCCTGCCACCGAAATCACTTTCTGCAGCTCAGCTACCCTCTGCTGAGTTCCAGTCCACGTACCAGCAAGCTTTTGCATATTTTTCAACATGATTTCAGCTCCAACCAGCCCCAAAATCATCATTAATCATCATTTTTCATCATTGTATTTTTTACATTTTATTTTTGTATTTTATTATTTGAATTTTAGCACTCCCTCTATAAATAAGGGAGGTCATTTCATTTGTAAAAGGTCCCCAATTGTCCCCATTTTTCCCCTTTCTTCTTTTTAGTTAGTTCATTTTCTCTATTTTGTAGTTCCATGTTTAGTTCATCTTTTTCTCTTTATAGATTCATTTTTGGGGAACATTTGTAACTTCTTTTAATTTTGTTCTTATGTTTTCTTTTAATTTTTGTTCTTAAATTTTCCTTTTAACTTTTTTGACTTCTCTTTTAGATACAATTTTATGTCTTCTAAATGTTTATGAACATGAATACAATCTCCATGTGTTTTACTTTCTAAATTTCATTTATTTCTTAAGTTTTAGTGTTTCATACTTTAATTTGATGTTAAGTGTCAGCCGGTGTCGGTGTACTTAACATTTGATTGAGGAGATTTTAATGTCGGTCGTTGTCGGTGTATTTAATCACAAACTTAAGATGAATCATGTTGTAAATTTTTGATGCATATTAATATTTGACGCACATTAATGATTGATGCATTTATAAAATGAAAAACGTATGCATATATTTGAGATGATGAAGGTAAGATTTCGTGATTAGTTCAATATGAGTAAAATGAAAAGTGTTGGTAAAATTGTGTTTGAAAGATGTTTATTTTAGGAGTAGTTTAATTATTATAATTGTTAATTTTAATTTAATTATTAGTTAAAATGTAGTTTAAATTACAAATCTTTTCAAACCCCCCTTTAATTCTTTATTCATTTATTATTTTATTCTTTATTCTTTAATTTTTTTTTATTCATTAATTAATTCATTATTTTATTTATTTTATTATTCATTATTCTTTCTTACTAACACATTATTAATGTTCCCTAATTTCTCTGATTAAGAACAATCCATATTTACCAATACTACATCTACACAAAAAAGGTATAAATTGCATAATACTCGAATTATGTGTTTAATTTAATACGTAGTTTGAGCGTTATCAATTTTTGACGCCGTTGTCGGGGAAATTGAAAATCATTTTTAATTTGTTAGTATATGTATATAAATTGTGCGCATATTATACTTGTTTATAATTTTTACTTTTGTTAATATTATATTTGGTCATAACATTTATTTACTTATAATTCGTATACTTGTTTATATTTTATTTATGCATCTTATTTTTGTTCTTATTATTTTTGTTTATATTTGTTTATTTTTATTTTTATACATGTACATATTAATACTTGTTCATATTGTTTAGCTTTATATATGTTCATGTTATATTTGTATATTATTTTATTTATTTATTTTTATACTTGTTCATAACTTTTATTTTTATGCTCGTTCATAATTTTGATTCTTATAATTGTTCTTATTATATTTATTTATAATGTTCATACTTAACTTATTCATAATTTTTTGTTTCTATACTTGTTCATAAATGTTCATAAATTCTTGTTATATACTTATTCATATTACATTTGTGTATGTAAATTTAATTTCTTATCATGCTTGTATATATTTAATAGTCACACTTGTACATAATTTTCATTTTCTTTTTACTTATTCATGAAATGCATATTGTACATATTCACTTTTCTTTATTTTTACTTTTATTTATTTTGATTTGTTTTTGTAATTTAAAAAAAAATCGTAAAAAATTAATAATAATAATAAATTGTTTCAAATAAAGAAAACGTTTCATTACCTCCAAAAAAAAATTATTTCAAAAAAAAAATTACTTTCTAGGTTTCTTTAGTCTTAGCTTCATGTTAATGTTAATTAATACTTGTGAATAAATTTTGTACATATGTTACTTGTTATTATTCTGACTTGTTCATGATTATTATATTTGTTCGTAATTTTCATTTGTATGTTTGTTCATAATTGTTATCTTTATACTTGTTTTTCATTTATTATACTTGTTCATACTTGTTTATAATTGTTCTTATTTATTCATACTTGTTCATAAATTATTCATAATTTTTATGTTTCATAGTGTTCAATTATACTTGTTCATAATTTTTATTTTTATACTTGTTCATATTTGTACATATTTATTCATACTTATTTGCTTATACTTGTTCATAATTTGTATATTACTTGTTTACATTTATTTTATTTATGTGTTCATGTATTTATTAAAGTTTGTCTTTTTCTTCAAAAAAAAAATTTGGAAAAAAAAATCTTATCTTAGCTTTGTGTTAGTGTAAATATATATTTGTAAATAAATCTTGTACATATATTAGTTTGTTAATGTGAAATTGTTTTGTAAATATCATTACTTGTGCATAAAACCATACTTGTGAATAAATTGTTCATATGTAAATTGTCATGTTATATTTGGAAATTGTGCATAAAAACATACTTGTAAATAATTCGTGCATTCATGCATTGGTTTCAGCTATATGTAAATCACTTGTGTTTCAAAGTTTAGATTTTGATCTTTAATGGAATAGGTGATGTCTCGGTTGTTAATTTTCACCTACGGTGATTGTTAACACTTGAGTTATCTTAATTCTGGAAGAAATTTTCGAGAGTGATGTTTAGGATAAGAGACGGTACTCATAACGGGTTTTGGGTCTAAGAAAAGGACATCAATGGAGTTTAAGCCTCAGGATGTCTTGAAATTAGCCATGCCTCTTATATTTATTCTTTCTAACCTGGTCATCTGACAGGACCAGTCCTCAATCCCCCAGGGATTAACAAGGAACGCCCCTGATCCTGTTTGACACGGAAACCTCCTAAATCTTAACCAAAATCGAAGGGTCTCACGACCCTGTTTTACCCAGCCGTTCTCACGGCCTCCTTCGTCGTGAACCAGCCTCCAAAACTTCCTAAAAACATCCTAGCAACCTATTGAACACTTCCTAATCACCCACAAGCAACCATAATGGAAAAACCAAATTAAAAATGGAAAAATGGGTAACCGGGTACCTGTTCGGGTTTTGGGCTCAGCCGCTCACGGCGGCGCCGTCCAGGTCGGCCACCATCATCCACAGCCCTCTCAACCCTCTCTGGTCTCTCAGGCATGATCAATGGGTGTAGGTTTGGATTGGATGGGTTTGGGTTGCACAGAGGATGAGATCGGGTTGTTTGAAATGAAGATGAATGATTGATGCATGACACGACCCATCCCAATTCCCCCGGGATTACCATGGAATGTGACGTGCTCCCGTCTGACAAGAGGCGCCAGACAAGGGATAACCGATTGCCATTGCCCAAACGGGCTTCCAGAGTGCGTAAGGATCGATGGAGGAGGTGTGCAATGCTCAAGTCTCTGCTGCAGTCGTATCCGGAATCAACCTGAAGGGCATTGAAAACAAAAGCTGTGAGTGGACGAAAATAAACAAGTCTGTTTAAAACATTTATAAGACATTTATGCCCCTCAGTAAAATCATATGCATGCACCAAAACCAATAATCCCATATTTATTCAGAAATAACCGTTAGGGCCTTAGCCCGGAAACCAAAGCATAGTTTCAATTTCCAAAAGTAAATCCAAGAGTTATTTCATAAATCCAGTAATATGAACCATAAGGCATATAATATAAACCATAACCATTATTTTAGCCACTGCACTATACACTCCAATCCGACATCCCTGATGTCTGACGTCCCTGACGTCAATAAGGTCACAATCACAAGGCTACGCGTGCCACTCGGGTCTCAATTTCCGAGTTCAATCCCCGAACCCCGTTCGGGTACAGCATCCCCGATGCTTAGCGTCATAGACGCTGGACGTACTAGACGTCCGTGACCTCTCCGGGGTACCTCATTCGGAGGAGACAATATAATATGGAAGGATCTATATAGCGCAGTACCAAATACATTTTATTAGGGGTGGGCACGGTTCGGTATGGTACAAAATTGATCGATACCAGAACCATACCATTTAATTTTAATCGGTACGGTACGGTTCGGTATTCAATATTTTGAAAGTGAAACCAGATCGTACCGTACCAATTAAGTTCGGTACGGTTTCGGTATGGTTTCGGTTTTGAGACAAAATTTTGTTTGTGATTATAAAGCAAGGAAAAGA
Organism: Prinsepia uniflora; assembly: GCA_032719365.1. NCBI lineage: Eukaryota > Viridiplantae > Streptophyta > Magnoliopsida > Rosales > Rosaceae > Prinsepia > Prinsepia uniflora. Next base: position 3,199,602 of record CM064867.1, on the reverse strand, counting down.
CTAAAAAAAAAAGCAAAACTACATTTATGAAGGACTTAAGTTTTCAAATATGTATTGAAAAAGTTGCACTAAGTTGAAGATATCAACTCTTAGAAGCTAAATTAAGACATGTATGGTCATATCAACTCTTGAAGAAGGCCTAATAAACCAATAATAAATAAATTTAATTATTAAAGAAAATATTCTAATTCGGTACGGTATCGGTACGGGACGGTTTTTTAAAATATCGATACCGAAACCGTACCGAATTATATCGGTACGGTTTCGGTACCGTACCAATCATACAACGGTTTTACTATTCGGTTTTTTTTCGTTATGGTTTGATCTGAAACGGTACGGTTTCGGTATTTTGGTTCCATGTGCCCAGCCCTACATTTTATAGATATCCACATGCAAAACATATAGGTATACATAGATAAAATCCGAACCATTCGTTACGTTTCATCAACCGGGTCTCATGCCCAAATACCGTGAAACGTGCCATAACCGAAATATCATCAAAACCATTTATAGATTCCAGCATGTGAACATATACAAAATGTAAACCAGGAAACATTTATTCAATTCCATTTTAGGGTCCCCGACCCGCAATCACGTGTAGAAATCAACTGGGCCCCTGGCCCGATTCCACAAGTTAACTGGGCCCCTGGCCCGATCCACATGTTAACTGGGCCCCTGGCCCGATTTCATAGTTCAACTGGGCCCCTTGCCCGATTTTACATTATTCAAGTTCGTAACCGTTTCATGAAATCATATCCAACCACATTTATGGAAATCGGTGAAAATCCAGAAAATCTCGGTTTACGTGCAAATACGTAATTCACCTCGAAATGCGTGAAATCATTTTAAATTCACCGATATCCAAAGTAAATCATTTAATCATAATTATAACAATCATAAAACAGTTATGCATGCATCGAATTTATGAAACCAATGTCCACTCACAGACCGTTTAACCGAGCGCCTCGATACGCGTGCCATAGGCCTTCCCGGCCCACATCACTATCACCGGGACTCCCAATCCTGTTCAAATCAATTTAGAGGATCACTAACCTCATCATTAACATCCTATTCAAGTCCCGTAATTTTCCCGAATTTTTAAGTATTTTTAAACTGGATTTAAAACCTTCGGACATTCCGAACAATAACGAAACGGGATCCGATCGACACAAAACCAACGCTAAAATGTTCGTTACATTGTATAGGACAAAAGTCATGTTGGAAGTTTCCCAAAATTACCTCACACGCGCCCCCACGCGCTGGTTGAACTCCCTGCGCGTGAAATCCACGCACCGGGTACTGTTCACCGTCGTTCAACCCGAACGACTGGTAAACGGGTCGCCGTGACCCGCGGGCCAACCCGATCGGTTCTCCGTCGATACAGGATCATTTTGGACGGGGTTTTCACCTACATGATCGTCTGGATTAAATTAGGAGTTCTGTGGAAACAAAAACAATGAACAACGTCAAGATCCTCACCTCCCCGATCGAGAAGTTCACGGCCAACCTCCACCGTCGACTGCTCTCAGCTCCGACCACCATTCTCGATGAAAACGGTCCCTATAGACTCGTCTCATCCTCTGAGTCATCCTCCTGGTTGCTAGATCGACCGAAAGACAGTAAGGCCCATCCTGCCATTTTAGACCCGAGAATCGGACTCACGGGTTTAGGGCCATATCGCCGTCGTGGTCACCACCGTGGCCACCCAAAATGCCTGGACTGATCACAGGAACCTCCACCACCCATCAGCACGATCAAAAACAGTCTACAACGACATTCCCAATTTTGAGTTTTTCGGCCTCCCCTGTTTTTCCTTCCGCCGTCATCTCCGCCGGCTCCCGCCGTCTCCCATCGTGCCCAACTCTCAGCAGTCATCCCACAACCCTCCGCACAAACCCATGGATACAGATATGGTGGTGGTGTGCAGTGTGAGCCGTGTACATGCTCACGGGTTTGAGAGAAATGAGAGTGGGAGGATGAAGGCTGATCCAATTAAAGAGAGAGGGAAAAAGAATGAACGGCCCAGATTAAATCTCACCAATGAGATTAAGGGTCCAGATCAAAAGATGCACTCAGTGGGATTTCTTTATATTTTTTTAATCCAATAATTTAATCAATCTGACCAATCCAGATCTGATCCCAATAATTAAAGGTTAGTGGTCCACGTGTCCCACTCAGAAAATTCAGACCAATCAGAGAACGCCACGTGTCCACGCCTCGTAATGCGTGCATAATGAAACCAAACTTCCGTGACCCATAACTTCGTCGTCGAATCTCCGATTTCGGCGTGCCGCCTGTCGTTGGATTCGCATCGACGAAACCTACGTAACGGTCCTTGGCCCTCGGCCATCGGACATCCTGGTCAAAAAGTCAACATTTGCCCATATATCGTCCAAATTACGAAAATGCCCCTGGACTTCCGTACATCATAACTTTCACCACGAACGTCGGAATCGAACGTGCCACCTGTCTATGAACTCGTGACGTCCCGAACTACGTCATGGTCATCGGTCAAAGTCCATTTGACCATCCGAATTAAAAGTCAACGTTTTGCCCACACCCAGGGGCAAAACGGTCATTTTGCACAATTCGTCCGAAATCGCCCAACTAATCCCAGATTAGTAAATCACAATTAAATATTATTAAATCCCGATATTCGGGACGGGTCGTTACAACCTTCCCTCCTTAAAGAATTTCGTCCTCGAAATTACCAACAATCTTATTCCACAACCACCTTGTGGAAAACAATTCGACCATACATCTGTGTACACTTGTACACCCACATACTGGGACAACACCAGCCTCGTTTGTACCCAGACATCCCATCACAGTCATACGTCATAATAGCAACAACACTCGACCACCTCGAGTGGAAATGATCACCTGATCCGCGATAAAATCGCCTAACCATTTAGCTGACTCCTTCAGCTAGATGGTTCCTTTCCATTATCAATATATCCTTACATTTGCTCCCATTGGGAGTCACCAAATCTCATTTGTCAGTCCACGCCGACACCATCAGTCAAACTGTCGCCACTAAGCTTTACCACCCTAGTAAAGCCCCAACCATCTGTCTGTCCGTGACAACACCACGTACTACATCACTCTCGATGTAGCGCAAGATCAACCACATGATCTCAATTCGCAGGGCAAGCCCAATCCTGCGACACCAATTAATCTCAATGTCCATAATCGCCGACTCCCTCAGCGAACCAAGACGCTGGGAAATCACGGTGTGATCAAGTCACACAAGGCTACTCGTGGTTACTCAGACCACCAATTCACTCATCCTGAGTGTACGTATACCGTCAATTAACCCAATCAAGTGGCGCAACTGGAACACATTGAATACCAGCCCAGCAGTGATCACACATATCAATACCGGGGTTCCACTAGCCAACCATGGCTAAGAGCACCTGCTCTTAAGATCACTGAACCCGACAAGCTCAATCTGCCCAGCGCACAGCATCCAATGTCCAGTCCACAATACAGCCAAACAAATGATATCAGAACCAATCCGATTACCAACACATTAGTTACACACCACTGGTACATCCCATGTACCGCCATTAGGCACCACTCAGCCTAACCAGTATCAATCCGCGTACCCTGTACGTACCTCAATCCATCAATCTGACTATAGCCACCCAGGTCATAGCCAAACACGTTCCAAAAATGAAGTACCTTTGCCCCAAACCAACATGAGACAAAACGAACTCCACCCGTCATCTAGTTCCAATTCCGAATCCGAATCCGCATTTTCGTAAGAAATCCCGAATCCGAACCCAACATCATATTTTTAATCCATTTCCAAATCCGAATCCGAAATCATTATTCCGTAAGCTAGCATTGGAATAACCATTCCGCACCCAAATCCAGTAATCCATTTTCGAGCTTCGCAATCGAATCCTGAATCGTCACCCAGAAATTCGATTCCAAAACCCAAAATCTCGTTTACGTCCACCAAGACGTAACAAAACCGAACCTATCGGTTGCCTTTCCGAAACACTCGATTGACTTCATAGGGAAGCCAATCCCAATATCCACACGTCAGAGTTTGACAAAATCCGACCACATCGGAAACCTACTCAACCAAGTCACAAACCATATGGACTTCACTCCGAAAAGAAGTTCAGTCCCGTCATTTACGACTCGCATACCAAGGTAAGAGTGATAAACTCTCCACCCATCTGGATCATCAAGATCACAATCCATATCCATCGCTACGTCACCCAACAAGTAACATCACGATCCTAGATCGCCACATCGTCCATAGTTAACAACATCACAAATCAGATCCCCTAGGATCCACACGTGTCCACATAGCTAACAATCCATCTGAAAGCTGATCGTAGGGTCTTACACCCTCAGTTTGAATCATTCGTCAAATTTCCCTTGGTGGAAAGATGACCTCGCATTTCACCACCAAATCCAAAATCATACACAACTGCTTGTGTCCAATGACCCCAAGCCAAACATGGGTCCACCAACCAATACACGCTCAACGTACTGGTAGCAACAATCATCATCTGCCACGGCAGAAAATATGAAGTCAACCCCAATGACTTCGGAACACCAATCACCGATGCGGAAACGAGCACTCCTCTCGTCTCCCAATCACAACTCTCCCCGGATCGAGAGTTCCAACCATGTTGGAAACAGACATGCTCCCAAATGAGATGTCAAGTCCAACTACTGGACTGCCCACGTCCATACCTCACTTGGACCACCACGTGTCCAAAATCAATTCATTACTCGGACCTCACGTCCGTCAATAATCATGTATGCACACACCCCGATTCCGAACGGGATATCCACAATTTTGCCTGAATGTGCATACCATACTGCCTCCGTCTCACATCTCAACCTAAACAGGTTCAATCCTCAGGTTCCAAGTGATTCACAATCACAACATCCCACATCAATACCACGAATGGTTTCCCCGACTTTTCCAATTTCAATAATTTCCTTGTACTCTCAGGGGATATAAGCAGTACACAAACTTACCAATCTCGGAGTTGACCACAACTCCCCAAATCCACCAACTCGCATGACATAGGGAACATCGTCCCTAGATTCCCCAAGTTTCAATCATACCATTTTAATCCATTCATCATTGGTCATCGTAAATCTGTTGGGACTTATCCCAACACGACACAACCCCCACTGGATCCCATCCAGTTCAAGACTCAACCACCACTGAGTCGCAGATACCAATCATCTGTTCATCATGACAGAGTCACACCCCAACTGGTGGCTCATCGTCATCACAATTACTGTCACCAGCACCAACGCACCATCATCAACACTAGTATCAGCACACAGGCATCCATACTAGTATTGGCATAAAGGCACCAACATACCAACATCCATACATAGCACACGAACATCCATGCTAGCACACAATGTGCAAAGTTGTCACCCTGGATCTCCGTTCATTACGAACGACGATCCCGTAACAGCACTCGTACCCCAGGACTATGGGTACCTCCAATTTTCGCCATCGGCACATCAGGATAATGGACGTTCCCTGAACATCCCCTGATCCCCAAGTGTGAAAGCCACACTCAATACCCTCGATAGCCAATTATCTCGACACAACTGTCGACCAACAGTCATCGTTGTCAAGATCCGTATCCACACATCATACTAACATTCGATCCAAAACAGGATACCATATTTCCTCATAACCGTATCCGTAGATCGAAACCCATAAGACTCACTAGAGTCATCCACATGGTCATCCATGACCTCAGCCGCTCGTCGCAGCACAAGTTCTCACTTAAGGTTCACCTTTCGGTCCATCGATTACAAGTTAGGGTTCCAAAATCACACCCTAGGGTTCCACCGAACCCAACTGCCCTCTGCAGTAAAATCCACAACCTGACCGACCCCGCGGTCCTGACATCGTATAGACGTCCAATCCAATCCAATCCAATTGTCAACTCAACGTGGGTTCCATCGCGAAGGTCATCGGCTAACTCCGATGCACCAACACCTCATACACTAGCCAACACTACCAGGGTCCAAAACTTAGACAAATACTCAACTGAGTTTCGCATTTCCATAATATTATTCCAATGGGGTTCCTTGAACCCGGCTGTGCCCAGTGGCACAACAATCCATAATCACATGACCGAACTGACGGTCCCACATTACTAGTTAATCGTATACAACCCCACCTGGGTTGAATCGCAACAATGCACGGCGTATCGGGCCAAACACACCCAATTCACCATACAAACCCAAAACTATCTATCAGGTTGACAACGGAACTGCAGCCCAAAGAGACATCACACCCTCGTCCTTCGCGCACAAAAGAGCAAAGCCTGCTCTGATACCACTTGACACGACCCATCCCAATTCCCCCGGGATTACCATGGAATGTGACGTGCTCCCGTCTGACAAGAGGCGCCAGACAAGGGATAACCGATTGCCATTGCCCAAACGGGCTTCTAGAGTGCGTAAGGATCGATGGAGGAGGTGTGCAATGCTCAAGTCTCTGCTGCAGTCGTATCCGGAATCAACCTGAAGGGCATTGAAAACAAAAGCTGTGAGTGGACGAAAATAAACAAGTCTGTTTAAAACATTTATAAGACATTTATGCCCCTCAGTAAAATCATATGCATGCACCAAAACCAATAATCCCATATTTATTCAGAAATAACCGTTAGGGCTTTAGCCCGGAAACCAAAGCATAGTTTCAATTTCCAAAAGTAAATCCAAGAGTTATTTCATAAATCCAGTAATATGAACCATAAGGCATATAATATAAACCATAACCATTATTTTAGCCACTGCACTATACACTCCAATCCGACATCCCTGACGTCAATAAGGTCACAATCACAAGGCTACGCGTGCCACTCGGGTCTCAATTTCCGAGTTCAATCCCCGAACCCCGTTCGGGTACAGCATCCCCGATGCTTAGCGTCATAGACGCTGGACGTACTAGACGTCCGTGACCTCTCCGGGGTACCTCATCCGGAGGAGACAATATAATATGGAAGGATCTATACAGTGCAGTACCAAATACATTTTATAGATATCCACATGCAAAACATATAGGTATACATAGATAAAATCCGAACCATTCGTTACGTTTCATCAACCGGGTCTCATGCCCAAATACCGTGAAACGTGCCATAACCGAAATATCATCAAAACCATTTATAGATTCCAGCATGTGAACATATACAAAATGTAAACCAGGAAACATTTATTCAATTCCATTTTAGGGTCCCCGACCCGCAATCACGTGTAGAAATCAACTGGGCCCCTGACCCGATTCCACAAGTTAACTGGGCCCCTGGCCCGATCCACATGTTAACTGGGCCCCTGGCCCGATTTCATAGTTCAACTGGGCCCCTGGCCCGATTTTACATTATTCAAGTTCGTAACCGTTTCATGAAATCATATCCAACCACATTTATGGAAATCGGTGAAAATCCAGAAAATCTCGGTTTACGTGCAAATACGTAATTCACCTCGAAATACGTGAAATCATTTTAAATTCACCGATATCCAAAGTAAATCATTTAATCATAATTATAACAATCATAAAACAGTTATGCATGCATCGAATTTATGAAACCAATGTCCACTCACAGACCGTTTAACCGAGCGCCTCGATACGCGTGTCATAGGCCTTCCCGGCCCACATCACTATCACCGGGACTCCCAATCCTGTTCAAATCAATTTAGAGGATCACTAACCTCATCATTAACATCCTATTCAAGTCCCGTAATTTTCCCGAATTTTTAAGTATTTTTAAACTGGATTTAAAACCTTCGGACATTCCGAACAATAACGAAACGGGATCCGATCGACACGAAACCAACGCTAAAATGTTCGTTACATTGTATAGGACAAAAGTCATGTTGGAAGTTTCCCAAAATTACCTCACACGCGCCCCCACGCGCCGGTTGAACTCCCTGCGCGTGAAATCCACGCGCCGGGTACTGTTCACCGTCGTTCAACCCGAACGACTGGTAAACGGGTCGTCGTGACCCGCGGGCCAACCCGATCGGTTCTCCGTCGATACAAGATCATTTTGGACGGGGTTTTCACCTACATGATCGTCTGGGTTAAATTAGGAGTTCTGTGGAAACAAAAACAATGAACAACGTCAAGATCCTCACCTCCCCGATCGAGAAGTTCACGGCCAACCTCCACCGTCGACTGCTCTCAGCTCCGACCACCATTCTCGATGAAAACGGTCCCTATAGACTCGTCTCATCCTCTGAGTCATCCTCCTGGTTGCTAGATCGACCGAAAGACAGTAAGGCCCATCCTGCCATTTTAGACCCGAGAATCGGACTCACGGGTTTAGGGCCATATCGCCGTCGTGGTCACCACCGTGGCCACCCAAAATGCCTGGACTGATCACAGGAACCTCCACCACCCATCAGCACGATCAAAAACAGTCTACAACGACATTCCCAATTTTGAGTTTTTCGGCCTCCCCTGTTTTTCCTTCCGCCGTCATCTCCGCCAGCTCCCGCCGTCTCCCATCGTGCCCAGCTCTCAGCAGCCATCCCACAACCCTCCGCACAAACCCATGGATACAGATATGGTGGTGGTGTGCAGTGTGAGCCGTGTACATGCTCACGGGTTTGAGAGAAATGAGAGTGGGAGGATGTAGGCTGATCCAATTAAAGAGAGAGGGAAAAAGAATGAACGGCCCAGATTAAATCTCACCAAATGAGATTAAGGGTCCAGATCAAAAGATGCACTGAGTGGGATTTCTTTATATTTTTTTAATCCAATAATTTAATCAATCTGACCAATCCAGATCTGATCCCAATAATTAAAGGTTAGTGGTCCACGTGTCCCACTCAGAAAATTCAGACCAATCAGAGAACGCCACGTGTCCACGCCTCGTAATGCGTGCATAACGAAACCAAACTTCCGTGACCCATAACTTCGTCGTCGAATCTCCGATTTCGGCGTGCCGCCTGTCGTTGGATTCGCATCGACGAAACCTACGTAACGGTCCTTGGCCCTCGGCCATCGGACATCCTGGTCAAAAAGTCAACATTTGCCCATATATCGTCCAAATTACAAAAATGCCCCTGGACTTCCGTACATCATAACTTTCACCACGAACGTCGGAATCGAACGTGCCACCTGTCTATGAACTCGTGACGTCCCGAACTACGTCACGGTCATCGGTCAAAGTCCATTTGACCATCCGAATTAAAAGTCAACGTTTTGCCCACACCCAGGGGCAAAACGGTCATTTTGCACAATTCGTCCGAAATCGCCCAACTAATCCCAGATTAGTAAATCACAATTAAATATTATTAAATCCCGATATTCGGGACGGGTCGTTACATGCATGTATGTGAATTAAGGGCCAGTGGATGGGTGACAAGTGTCACTTATCCATTGGGCCTCCATAAAATATCTGGGGCCCACTAGAGTCCAAAAGTTAACTCGTTTCGTAATTCGTGCAATAGTACTTCGAAACTTCCTTGAACCGTAACTTCGCCGTCGAACGTCCGAATTTGACGTGCCGTCTGTCTACGGATTCGTATCGTCCCGATCTACGTAACGGTCCTTGGCCCTCGGCCATTGGACATCCCGGTCAAAAAGTCAACTATTTGTCCCTTTTATCCAAAATGCCCCTAAACTTCCGAACGTCATAACTTCTTCCTCGAACGTCGGAATTGAACGTGCCACCTGTCTATGAACTCGTGACGCCACCAACTACGTCGCGGTCATCGGTCAAAGTCTGTTTGACCTCTCGAACGAAAAGTCAACATTTTGCCCACGACCAAGGGCAAAACGGTCATTTTGCATCATTCGTCTGATTTCGCCTAACTAATCACCGATTAACCTCGCTAATCGTGATTAGTCACTAATCTAATCTAGAAATTTGGGACGGGTCGTTACATCATCTTTGAACTTGCCCAAACAGTTGAATTAATCTAAGATATTTACTTGGGTCGCATGGACGTATAAGTCTCCATCTAAACTTTGAAGTTATGTGAACCATATATATCTTTGACTTTTTCCGACATGTAAATATTGTTTATATCTTTTTACATTTGTTTATATCTTAACTTACATTACTTGTCATGACAACTTTAACTTGCATCTTTAGTTTAACTAACGTGCATCTTTCATTCTAACCTGCATTGCATCTTTAATCTAACTTGCACTTCTAACTTAAATTTGCATACCTAACTTGCATTCTTAACAAATATACATCTCTGACTAACTAACTTGCATTTCTGTTTAGACTGGATGGACGTTAAACTTCAAGCGCTTGTTGGGAACCAATCCGATGTGTTTCCGATATGTGAATGAGTCATCAACGCAAATTTGCTATCTTTCAACCCTTCACTCTATTTTATTTTGTTTACTTAATGTTTTTCTTTCTTTATTTTCGTAAATCTTCTTCCTTACTTTGATTATATGTTTATTTACTTCCTATCTGCCTACTTTGAGGACAATGTAGAATTTAAGTGTGGGGTAATGGTTTACAATTTTAATTATCCAATAAAAATATTTTATAAAAAATTATTCAAAGAAATGAAAAAAAAATTAAATAATAATAATTTGTTTATTGCTTTCTTTGAGTTTTTTTTTTTTTTTGGTTTTAACTTAGTGTTTTTACGAGTCTTAAGTTGCCCCTTTAACTTGTCAATGATATAAATGAAGGGAAATGAATACGTTATGGCTATAAGATGATCACTACAACTTGAATTCGTTTGTTAATATTTTGTGATTAAGTGTTATAACTTGTAGATGATGCATGTAAATTGGTATATAAACGAGCATGATAAGATAAGTATGAATCATTTTAATCTTATGTGAGCTTTAGAACTTCATATACATCTTTGATGAGTGATTCATAAGTTCTTTATTTAAATTGATATACATATACATCATAATTACTTGTCATAGCTTTTGATGAACTCTAGAGTACTATAACTTATTCTATTGATTTTCAAAACTTGTAAGTCAATAAACTCTCTAATTTTGGATATGCTTAAGGCATTAGGGTTAACATCATAAATTCAAACATCCATGTTCCCTATTTTGTGCACACAAGTTACGACCCCCTTAGTTTTAACCCCTTTGAGCCCACATTAAGTCTTTCTTTCATCACCATAATTATCTAAACACTTGAACTTAGTATAGACATCATTTACCTTTATTCCAAAGACTCGGTTGAAGACATGAAGATATTGTAAAGAAAAAATGATGATATTTTGAAGATTTTTATGTATATTATGTGGATTTACGTACTTAAATATTGTTGTATAAGTAAAAGAAAACGATTAGGTTTCTCTACGTCTCTACTTCAATTCTTCAAAGAAACTTTCCTTTCCCTCCTCGTAAAGATAACAACGTGGTTTTTTTTGTAAGAGTTATGATTGAATTGCTTGCTTAATCGTATTGATGCATAAGTAAGTATATGTATAGACCGTCTATCCTCGTAACACAAGGAAATTACATAAGATAATCATACAAGAATCCATAGAGTTAATAAGGAGGAGGAGGAGGAGAGCAAGATGATATAATTAATGAACTAGATTTCCAACACCACCAATTAGGGATACTTGGAAACTAAAAAATGTCAAAAAAGACCACTTAAGGAAAACAAATTGGAAATATATAACATAAATTGAAAAATAAAACCATATTTATGTACAATAATCACACCCACCACATGAATCTAGCTTCCAATTATTTCTCATGACTTTTTGTTACCATAGCTTTAGGACATAAGATAATACGTAACAGGCCGTGTGGGTTTTGATTTTAGTTGTGCACATATGGCGGAAAGGAGAGGAGAGAGACGGCGGACAGAGAGCACAGCGATCGAATTGGTTTGACCGTTTGACCGTTTGACCGTTTGAGTGAGTGAGATTTGTGTGAAATAAAAAAAAAATGAGTTTGCGGGCTGCCAAGGGTTTAGGGTTTAGGGTTTATGGCACTGTTTAAGTAACTGTATTCCCGAAAGTGCCCCTCATTCTCTTTTCTTTTTCCATTGTTACGCTGCTTAGTGTCCATTAAAGTGCCACTTTTGCCCTTTCTATACAAGTGTGGCTCTAGCCGGCAATGAGTGGTATTGTATTGGATTCGTGTTATATTATGAATTCAGTTTTACCTAATATGTCCAACTTGAACTCGACCTATTTAATAATTGTATCAAATATATCGAATTCGAACGAAACCTATTAATAAATTAAGTAACTAGTGTAACTCATTTAATAAATAAGTCGTATTTGAAACTCAATTTACTTATAACTTGTTTAAAATGTTTAATATATTTAATATATATATATAGGTAGTTAAATGGATATATATATATATATATATATGTTAGTGAGTCAATATATAGGTTATTATATGAGTTAACGTATTGATTTGAAATCTACCTGTTTTTAAAACAGGTTAATATATAGATTAACATGTTGGTCCAAACGCACATGTTTATTAAATGTGTCTTAACAAGTTGAAAATTTAATCGTGTGCGACACCACATCTCACAGTCTTCGACATATTTCTTACTTGGTGTTTATTTTTTTGCTATTGTCTTCAACAACTTCTTACCCAGTTGATAGTTTCTTACTCAGTCTTCAGTGTTTTCAACTTTCTTGAATTGTTCTTCCTCCTCTGGTTCTCTTTGCGGAATGAGGAGACGAAATTCCGACCAATTTGCTATGTAAGGCTTTGGGTTTCAGTTAATTTATGCTTCCACTAGGTTAACCGTTATGCATTTTGCCCGTTGATTGTCTTGCCTCTCTTTTTCTTTTTCACAAGGATTGACAAAGAAATTTTTCAATGTTTGAAGAGTTTTGAGAAATTTGCAAGGTCAGCCTTTGGGTTTGACTTAATTTAAGTTTTACTCAGCACATGAGGTATGTAATTTCCTATACCATTTAGGAAGTTGGAGGTATGTAATCAAACACTTAAACCATCATAATCTCAAAATTCAATTTTTTTTTTATTACAATATATTTAATTTTATCAATTTGGTGTAGCCGGTGTGAAGTTTCATGACAATATTCCCATCGTCCGCAAGAATACCCATCTCTATAAAAATCCAATTATAACTTAGAAAAATTTATTCACTACAAAATTTATCATTATCATTGAATACTATTTTTTTTTAAAATACCCAGAACCCTTCCGACTCACCTCAAATCAATACATCAGGGCTCTCATGTAGACCTTACGATTACTAAGAAACTTTTAAATTAGAACTCGACGAGCATAAATAGAATTTGAAATACAAATTTCATTGCAACTAAATTTCTCCTACACCTATAAAATAAGAGACTCTTCATGGAGATTGGAAAAAGCCAAAAATCGTGCACTTTTACCATGCAGACCTACCTATCAATGACATGCCATGCCAAGCAAACAAAAAGATCCATGCCAATTTGTAAAGGTAGAACACAAAAACAATACTCAAATCAAATCAACATTTCATGCATGATGCCAAAAGCGGACGAAATAAAAAATGTTCATGTCCAATATTATATAGTACATGTAAAATGTAGAGTATTATCAGAGTAAGCCACTAAGATCCCACTTAGATGCTGTAATTAGGTGCTAATCAAAGATTAATGAACGCAAAAAGACTCTCAAGACACGGTTTTCGAGGTTTCTGTGTGAAATGGAGGGTCCTACTTAAAGCAAAGAAACAACCAACTAAAACTAATCATGCAGGCTTAGTGGGTGCCAGTGACATCGACAGCTCAAACTTCTCCAACCTTTTTCCAGGTTTTGTTTATTGTGCAAATAATAATAAGCAAACATGCCTCACGTGTGCAAGAGTAATGTATGAAATTGACTAACAAATACAAGCGTAGATGCAAAATGAGAAAATGACATTCCATTTCAGATGTTGATGCGCTTCCTTCTACTCTGCGTATTTTGTAATATTTGTCGGTAATCCTTTAGGTCATACTATAGAAATAATCTTGGAAAGAAAACAAAATACACGATTTCGACTAGTATATGATGAAACAATATTAAAAAATAAGAACAACCACTACAAAAAATTTTCCTTTAGACAACGGATAAAATTCATTGTATATTTCCCATAAATACCGTTGCAATTGCCCCTGATGTCTAAATGGGGTGTTTAGACAACGGAGTTTCTCCGTTGTCTAAAGTCCCTTTAGACAACGGTTTGTGAAAATACCGTTGTCTAAAGTACCCCTTAGACAATGTTTTCTTTCGAATCCTTCAACCAATCGATGGTAGAGGAAAAAGGTCGAAAAATACAAGGTTTTATATTTTATATAAGGTTTCCAACAACAACCCTCGTACATGAAAACCATTTTGCAAGCAAAACATTGATTACAAATATATGCACGTAACTAAAAAAATGCAACCTGCCAAATTATAAAACAGATGAACATCGATCACGTACGAGAACATCAACAATAACAAGAACCACAACCAAACCACTGGTATGATCTGCTCATGCAAAAAAGAAAGCTGTGTTCAACCAAATAAAAATAGAGAGACCACCATTCTTAAATTATAAACACCCAACAAAAGACAAGTAAAAGAGTCCATACCTTCTTCAAATTACCTGGGTCAGATCTAGCAAAAGGAAAGGGGGAAAAAAACTAGGGTTTTTTTATGTCAAGGGTGGGCCATCTCTTGAGTAGAGGAAAGGAATCAAAACACTTTGGTAAAAAGAAAGGGAGAGAACAAATATTATCCAGCCTAGGACACTTATGAAGTCTCTCTCGCTCTCTTTCTCTCTATACGTAATTCGATTTCTACATATACTTAACAATTAAGGCATTGAGCATATAGCAATAATGATTGGAGTGGTGGTGTTCTTGGTGAGCTCCATGCTAAGTAAGTCAGAAAGATAATACGATAATGCCCACAAAAATCAAATTTTTCGAAAAAGGAGGGATGTGAGAGGAATGAACGTTTTTCTTAATGAAACTTTCAGTGGTGGGATTAATCGGCTGGAAAAGTGTCCAAGGATAAGCCTAATCCTGGAGATGGATGGTCTGCAAAAGACCACATCACCAGCTCTCTTCTCAAAGCTTGAATCACGGATTAAAATCTGTTTAGACCAATAAAATTAACCTTAACAACAATATTGATCATAGCAGAAATTGGTTTGACTCTCTGTTTTCTAATAGAAATTAGGTAACAGAAAAGGGAAAAGTTCTGATCATTGATTGAGATTTTTTTAAGAAAAGGGGGATTTAGGTTTTAGGTCTTTTGATGTAATGAAATCGATGGGTGGTTGATTGGATTGGTTTGTGACATATATGCTAGGCTTGGTACCAAATCAAAGGATAAACTTGATGGATATTCTTCTCACGTTTTTGTTAGCAAAGTGTAATTGTGTACGACATGAAAAATGCTAGAAAAATCTCATTGTAAACTACGTGTCTAATACAAATTGTTCTTATTTATATTAATGGGTCATAATTTTATTAGAGATATGATTTACTATGTAATTGTTCTAGTATTTGCCCCCAAAATATTACTCAACTATTATTCTGACTTAGGAGCATGCAAAATGGTGCAAATGCATTTACCTAGATAAATTAGGAACATTGATATTTACAAAAATACAGTAAAGATTCTCACTTTGGAGGCATGTTTACATTAGCTCTCATCATTTAGCTAAGAAGCCCACGTGTTTGTGGGTACCCAGTAGGTCCGATGATAAAAAGCATAACTCGACTCGCTATGAGTCGCGGGCTAGCCCGGCCCGCATGTTGAAGGGCTGGATTTGGGCTGGGTATTCAAACCCAATAGGCCAGAACCTGATAAGACCCAGTAAGCCCAGTCCGACCCATTCATGTAAACCCGACTCATAAGTCCGAATATATAAAATAATTATAAATTAAGAAATAATACCTAGTCAAATCTTATTATTACTATTTGAGCTCAAATCCAAAACTTCAACCCACGCTTAATCTAGTTTTTATAGAAGTGTGTGTTTTTATATATAGCTCCACATTCCACTATTTCATCTTTACCGAAAAGGTTACTTGAGTCATTGTAATTTGATATAGGGAATTCACCAAATTCACTCTTTTTGACCCACTTCGATTTTGATACCTTTACTATACTGAGTAACAGTTATGAGTAATATAGCTCCACAAAGAATCTCTCAGGAGCTAGCCCTTCAGGTAACTCTTTATAGAACTTACTGCAATTCAAGTAGATTTGTGATTAGTGACCACCTTACCATATCCAATAGGTTCCCTCATTACCTTGTCTTAATATTCAATAATGATATTTAAGCTCAACTCATATTTTTATAATTAGATAGGTAGAAGTAGGCTTAGTAGGCTCGGTTCAAGTGGACTTAGTAGTCCCGATCCATAAAATCAGATAAAAGCCCGACCTAAACCCGGTAAAGGGCATGGGCTTTCATATTTATGATCAAGTCTGCCCGACCCAACCCAGTATTTTTTAAATTATGAAATAGGCTCCAGTCCACTCGGTCCAAGCTCAAAATTTTTGGGACGGACTTACCTGATCCGACCCAATAATGAAGGCTAGTTTACATATTAATCTTATAAATTAGTGTTCAGAGTCATTGTAGTTAAAAAAAAAAATGAATGGGAAATTACCTGAAAGTTGAAACATATGCCAACTCCAAGCTGATGCTGTTTGAGTTATTATTAGGTTTGTTTTTTGATAGATTTGGGTCCAATCTCTAATTTTTCCAAACCAGAGGAATCAGATTCCCATTTCCACACCAACACCCCCTGTGTCCCAAACAAACTCTGCCTCTCTGCTCTAAAACAATCTCCATTTTTTCTCTCCTCTTTACGCTCACCAGTTCTTCAGCCCTTCTTTTCTCTCCGGCCTCTCCACAGTTCTAGCAACCTATCATGGGGGCTTGCGTAACGCAATTCAGAGAGGCCTAACAAGAAAACCTTAACGGATAGAAGATGGAGTTTCAGGAGACAGTGATGAAGCTGATGGTTCAGAAATCATCGCAAGAAAACCAATGGGGTTTTGAGGAGGCCACTGACAGACTGACGGTGATGAGCAGCCCGACCCCCACCCACAGGCGAAAATGGAAGCTTTTTCACCGGTCATCGTCGGCAATTCCGTCGAAAACGTCGCAGCCCCAAACGCCAAAAGAGTTCATTTGTCCCATCTCTGGTGCTCTCATGGCGGACCCGGTCATCATCTCCTCCGGCCACACCTTCGAACGTGCCTGCGTCCAAGCCTGTAAAGCCCTCAACTTCACGCCTACTCTCGTGGATTCTCCCCTACTCGATTTCTCCTCGGTAATACCAAACCTCGCTCTCAAATCCGCAATTCTCAGCTGGTGCCACAAGTCCTCCATCGACCCTCCCAAGCCCCTTGATTTCGCCTCCGCCCAGAATCTCGTCCGTGCAAACACGCCGTCCCCGAACAAAATCGATGTTGTAATTTCTGAGAACGAGTTGTTAATCCAAGGCGTCAAGGAAATCCCTACAGTGAATTTCAATCACGCGGCCACCGATTTGACTCGGAGGCCAACTCACTTCCACTCAAGCTCCGAAGAATCGGTGAACGCAGCTCCGCTTCTGCCATTCTCAACTCAGCCGAGCTGCTACTCTTCCCCTTCTCTGTCTTCTCCGTCGTCATCAGCAACTGAAATCCACTCCGTAGAAGAATACGAAATTGTAACAAAACTCCGTAGCCCACACGTGTTCGAAACCGAGGAGGCTATGGCCTCGCTGAGAAAGATCACACGGAACAAAGAAGACACTCGGGCCCAGCTTTGCACCACTAGATTGCTCAACGCCCTGCGACCTCTGATCATATCCAGGTACACCGGCGTTCAGGTGAACTCCGTCGCAGCGTTGGTCAATTTGTCGCTGGAGAAATCAAACAAGATTAAAATCGTACGGTCAGGACTCCTCCCTCCTTTGATCGATGTGCTGAAGGCGGGATCCCCTGAGGCGCAGGAACATGCTTCTGGTGCGCTCTTCAGTTTGGCACTTGACGACGATTGCAAAACGGCGATTGGCGTTTTGGGCGCCTTGCCGCCTTTGCTTCACTTACTCCGATCCGAGAGCGAGCAGACTCGGCATGACTCGGCACTCGCTTTGTACCACCTCTCACTAGTGCAGAGTAACCGGTCTAAGTTGATTAAAGTCGGTTCAATTCCCATTCTTTTGAGATTGGTGAAGTCGGGTCATATGTCGGGTCGGGTACTGCTCATATTGTGCAACTTGAGTTCTTGTGCGGACGGGCGGGCGGCGATGTTGGATGCAGGTGGGGTGGAGTGTTTGGTGGGTGTCCTGAGAGGAAATGCCTTCGACTCGAGGGCAACTCAGGAGAGTTGTGTGGCCACATTGTATGGGCTGAGCTACGGCGGTTTGAGGTTCAAGGGGTTGGCGAAGGCGGCGGGGGCGGTGGAAGTATTGAAAGACGTGGAGAAAAAGGGAAGCGAAAGGGCGAGGGAGAAAGGGAGGAGAATGTTGGAGATGATGAGAGGGAAAGAGAAGGAAGAAGAAGATGAAGTTGATTGGCAAGAATTGCTCGACTCGGGGTTGGGGAGTCGAACTCGGAGCCAACTCGGCGGTGGATTGGGCGGGTCTTGTGTCAACTCGTCGGAATTTTGAGTACATGGTTTGAAGGGTTTTTAGGGTAGGGTTTTCTATCATTAATTACACACTTTTTTTTTTTTTTGAGTGTTCGAAGTTTTAGTGCTTTTGCTTCCAATTTGAACAATGTGATTATAGAGCTATCATTGTTCCATTGTGAAGAAGGGACTAAAGTGAAGAATTAACCTATTGTTGGTACAAATTTTTGTGGTATTGTTTGCGAAGTTGTTGTAAATTTGTAACTGTTGAATGAGTTTTACGAATGTATGTGGATTAACTTTTGTAATTTGTAGTCAATTTTAATTTGAGTTATAAAAAAAATCACTTAAAAATTATCTAAATTAAATATTATTGAGTTATTTATTGAATAAATGATCTTAAAATTATAATTTATTATAAATTATTTCAATTGTAATATATATATATGTATGTAAATGTGATTTATAAGAACTAAAGCTGCTGGAAAAATTGCAAAATTAAGGATAAAAAAGCTGCTGTAAAAAAACGAGCATAGCCAATCAAATTTGGAAATTTTTCTCATTTTGAAGTTTCATAACCCCAACTTCGACCTTCGACTATTCATGTGTGTTCAGTATATTTGAACCATGTTTGTTTCACTAGAAATTATACATAGATGAAAAAATTGGTAATTATCGGTAAAATTTTACCAAAATTTCGTTAAAATTGGCCGGCGGCCCATAAAGGGGAAGAAATTGAGCGAAATTTTGACATTTTGTTTTGTTTTAAACCCACGGATCTCAATCTGAATGGCAGACTCACGGGAGGAAGGAGACTGTGAAATAGTATTAGTTAGTATACTTTATATATTATACCGTTGTTATATTTCAAATTATGTTGGGCTAGTGGAGTTGGTTAGGCACCCAGGGAGGTCTTGGGTTTGAATCCAAGATGCCCTTTTGTTTTTTTTTTTAAATTCATTTTTTCCAAATGTTTTCCTTTTTTTCCCCCCCAATTTTAAATATATAAATTTTTTTCAATTTTTGAACGAAGATTGGCTCTATTTTTTCATTTTTTTTTTCAATTTTAAATATATTTACTTATTTTATAATGTTTTCTTCCATTGACATTTTTTAAAAAAGTTTATTGTTATGTTTTTAATTATGTTAACATTCAATTATAGTAATTTACTTCAATTTATATTTATATTTAAAATTTTATATTATTAGTAATCGGCAGAACCATATTATATCATATTATTCATCATATATTTATTATATCAAAATCATGCTATAGTTTTTATTAGTCATATATAACGATCATTGGGTACTTAATTTTTCCCAAAATTTCATTCCAAATTTTCAACTTTTAGACCGAATTTTCGTCATTTTTGTTAACCGTAAACGATATCGATATTTGATATGAGATATCTGTAAATTTGATTAACTATATATACGTCGATATCGATATTCTCATCCTTGCTTATATCCTCTAGCTCATCAAATGCAGGTCTCCCCTTTGGGGGGCAGTTTATAAAATTGGGATATTGTGGAGAAGATGAGCATGGCCCCTGCACAAGCATGATATGTATAAGTTGATTTTTGTTGCTTGTGTCTCAAATCATAAATTGAGAAATGGTCCCTAATCTTTCTTTTGTTTGCTTCATTCAAGATTTCAAGGTGAATTCAGCTCTCTGGGTTTCTTTTTGCTGCTTGTGTCTCAAATTACTCACTAGGAAGTTAATCTTCGATGGCTGATTGTTGTTCTTCTCTCATTGTGTTGGAAATGCACCTGAGAATTTTGCCTTTGCAACTGTTTGATGAAATGGGTCTCAGACAATCTCCCACTCTGACATCTCCTCTGCTGCGTTTTTCAACTGAGAATTCTTCATAAACTTAGTTTAATCTTCGGTTTCAAGCATGAATTGCAGAAAAATTCTTTTATTCTTCGGTTTCTAGGATGACGTAAATCGAGAAATGGTTCAAAAAATATTTTTAATTCATTTTCTTCCTTTCTATACTTTCTGCTGTGTTCGCTCCATTCAAGATTTCAAGCTTACTTCCGCTCTTTATGGGTTTCTTTTTGCTGTTTGTGTCTCAAATTACTCACTGGAAAGTTAATTATCTTCATTGGCTAATTGTTGTTCTTCTTTCACTGTGTTGGGAAATGCACACGAGAGCCTTGCCCACCAACTGTTTGATGAAATGGGTCTTAGACAATCTCCCACTCTGATATCTCCTCTACTGCATTTTTCAACTAGAAATTCTTCATAAACTTAATTTAATCTTCCGTTACAAGCATGGATTACTGATAAATTCTTTTATTCTTCTGATAGTCTCAAGTTTTCATTGATTTAAATAATGCTTTCATGGTTATACATATGCCATTATTGCTTGTTGCTCTATCTATCAGATGTGACCGCGTCGGCTCTGATATTTTTTTATTAATCAAACAGTGCTTTCTAAACCATTGTAATAAGAACTCGGTTGGAAATTAATGCCTCGAAGTCCAAACTACTTTGATCAATACGAATAAGGCCGCTCTAACTTAGAACATAATCTAAATTTAAATAGAGATAATCATGTTAGTTTTGTAGTCAACTTTTATAAATACAAGCCCAAGATCTCCCCACCTTATGCCATGGGCCATCGCAACAATCGGACCCCAATCTTCTTATTGAAGGTGTTTCACTATTTTATTTCCTTTTTCTTTTTCTATTTTTTTCCCTTTAATAAACTAAAAAGCCGAATCAATTGATAAAATTACAAAGAGCAGGGCAATTTTGGACATCCAGTGGAAAGACTAAAGGGTATTGAAAAGGATCATTTCGGTAAAAGACTTGACGAAAAATTATGTAGTATTCAAAAATGTATTGGGAAGCATGTCGACAAAATTATCCTACATTTATGCTAAAAATCTCTTCTTCTTTTTGGGTCGATTACGCTATAAGTCTTGTGCTTTAGTTGAATTGGAACAAAGAAACCGGATTATGCTTTATTGGTTTTGTTTATAATGTCTAATTTATTTGGTTTTTTTCAAATTCGGAGTACGATTAGTTGTGAGTATCTTATTCATATAAACATCTTGCACCCTTAAATGGATTATCAAAAATATTCATATTCAAAAATTATTTATACTAACATCGTTTTTTTTATACATATCTTATTTAACTGAAATCATATTTGCTACTCGGTGGTATTAGCCATCCGTCGATAGGACCCTTAAAGGTCAAATCATGTCGTCAATTTGGGTTGTTTTATCCCGTCTAAACACGTATCAACACCACAACACAAAATATATTAAGCTCGAATAAAAAAAATTGAGAGATTTATTCATTTATCGTCATATATATAGATATCTTAATTTTATGATGTTCGATGAATTGACAAAAAATATTTTTATTCTTTAAGTGTTCATACTGAATTCATTTTGTTCAGATTATATATTAATCAACCAGATAACGAAAATCAGCATTACTCGTTAGCACCAGCCATCTATCTGTGTCTATGTGTGTTAATGGGTGTAAGAAAATGAGCATAGCCTCTCAAATTTGGAATTTTTTCTTATTTTGAAGTCTCATAACCCCAACTTCGACCTTCGATTTTTTCATGTGTGTTCAGTATATTTGAACCATGTTTGTTTTGAGTATAAATTTTACATAGCATTCTTTAAATTAGGAATAAGATTTGAGTTATGATACTCGTTTGGAGGGTGGAAAAAAGTAGTTCAAAAATTGAAAAAACAAACGGTGCTTGGCGTTTCGGAGTTAGTCCCACATTGATACATTAGGTATCGTTTTAACGCGTTATATTTTCTAGCTCAGCAACAGCTCTCGTCCCCTTCGGGGGACATCCGATAAAATTGGAACGATACAGAGAAGATTAGCATGGCCCCTGCGCAAGGATGACACGCATAAATCGAGAAATGGTCCAAATTTTTTTTTTCTTCATTTTCTTTCTCCCCAACCTTTTTGCTGTTTGGTCCACTCAAGATTTTTCAGTTGAATTCATCTATTTCTGGGTTTCGTTTTGCTGCTTGTGTCTTAAATTACTCGCTAGGAAGTTGTTTATCTTCAATGGCAGGTTGTTGCCCTTTTCTTCAGTGTGTTGGAAATGCATCTGAGAACGTTGCCCACCAACTATTTGATGAAATGGGTCTGAGACAAGATTTGCTGCTTGTGTCTCAAATCACTCGCTGGGATGTTAATTATCTTCAGTGGCTGATTGTTGTTCTTCCTTTACTGTATTGGAAATGTTCCTGAGAACCTTGCCCACCAACTGTTTGACGAAACGGGTCTCGGACAATCTCTCACTCTGAAATCTCCCCTCCTGCGTTTTTCAACTGGGAATTCTCCATAAACTTAGTTTAATCTTCGGTTTCAAGCATGAATTGCAGATAAATTCTTTTGTTCCTCTGTTAGTCTCAACTCTCAAGTTTTCAATGGTTTTAATATGCTTTCATTCATGGTTTCAAAGCCTATACATATGCCATTATTGCTTGCTGCTCGATTCATCAGATGGTGACTACGTTGGCTCTTCATTTTCGTTTTTGCTACGAAATCAGTTGTGAACTTTCATTAATCAAACACTGAAACCAGCATAGATCATTGTAACGAGAAATCAGTTGGAAATCAATTCCTCGTAGTCCTACTAATATGATCAATGAGATCAAAGCTATTCAAACTTAGAAATATTCTAACTTTGAAGAGAGAAAAATCACGTCATGGCTACTGGGAGAATGAAAGGCGAGGAATCTAGTTTCATATAAAAAGTATTGGGAAGCATGTCGACAAAATTATCCTACATTCATGCTGAAAATCTCTTTTTCTAGCATGTTTATTCTTTTAAGTGTTCATGCTAGATTGATTTTGCTTATACTAGATATAATCAACCAGATGATGAAAATCATCTTTACTCGTTAGTACCAACGATATGTAAGTAAGACACATATCATCTCGGTGAGTCGTTCTGTCCTTTTTAACTGACCCAATAACTTGTAAGTAAAATCCATATCATGTAGATGAGTCGTTCAACTATTTTTAACTGACCCAATTTGAATATGTGTCAACACAAGGTAGTGATTCCATAATAAAGAAGTGGAGATTTCTTTGTTTCTTCTAAATGATAGTGGATATTTCCCTTAAAATTAATTCTATGAATAAATTATTTGCTCACTTTAATAAATTTTACTTTTACTTAAAACATTTCTATTAATTTATTTTTATCGAGAGACTATTTAAACAATTAAAAATATTATTGGTTTTTTTTGGGCCATTTTTTCCCATATATGCACTTTAGTGTTTGGCTTGTTTGGTCTCTTGGATCCTTTGTTATATTATACATACAATAAATATCATATATATATATAGATATAAATTATATATAATTACAATTGAATTTTTTTCTATGAAATTAAGAATGAATTCCGTATTCTCTGAGATTCAACGGCAGAGTATAGAAAATTTTTGGGAGGAGGGTGAGGTGGTAGTGGATAACGTACGGCTTGGGGTATTTAATTCTTATATTTTGGATACAAAATTCAAAGAATTAAACCTTAAACCATAAATAATTAACCAAATTATTTAATATTAAATAATCAAAATTTATTAAATTTAAAGTTTAAAAGTATTTTTGAAGAGTTCTTACTCTTAATTATCTTGCTTTAAATTAGATTTTGAACATAAAATATTATAAATAATAATAATATTTTCATAATTCTTAATATAATCTTATAATAAAAAAAATTAAATTTAAAGCTTAAAAGTATTTTTGAAGAAAAATGATCAATTTTATTATTTGACTAATTATTATGATGGTAAAAAACTAGAAATTTAAAAAATATAATTACTAAATTTTAAATAAATATTAATATCGTAAAGAATTAATTAAAAGATAACCCTAATTTTATAATCTTACTCTAAAGTTACTAAAATCACGATCTAACTTCTAATTTTCAAAGAGGGAGTGTGATCCACAAAAGCAAGTAAAAAATGATTGAAATCACACCAATTATGAAGAACTTTTTTTGTAGTGAGAAGGATATGTGTTATTGTCATAATAATCGAAACCCACATGACGTCAGAATCATGTTGCTAGTTTGACTCTCTGTCTATTGAGAAGCTGTTTTACCAAATCTAAAATCCAACTTTTTTCACATGCAAAATCATCAATAATAATCCAAATAATTTCAGTACTTGTACAAAGGTTAATGAATAGGGAGAGCTACTTGTGAAGAGGCTACTTGTAAAGTTCAACGTATATTCGAATAAAAGAAGTGGGGAGTTTACTTCAATTTCTAATTTGGGTTTTGGTTTATGTTGAGTCAGTGAGTTTTCGTGACGGTGTTGAGCAAAATAATTTATATTTAAACGGTTTCAAATCGTTCAATTCAAATCAAACTATTAGTAATGATTTGGATCGAATCGAAACAGTTTCATTTCTAAATTTAGAAAATCCAAACCGTATCGAATTGTTAAGATTTTAACGGTTTGGATTTAGATATTGTCAATAACTGTATCGAACAGCACGGTATCCACCCGTATTCGTAATGGTGTTGAGCAAAATAGTTTATATATGGTCGATAGACTTAACAGTAGTATTGTTTGGTTTAAGTTTTGGACCTCTACTATACTGAAAAAAGTTACCGTATTTATTTTATATTTAGTAAATGTGTACATAGTTTTTACTTTTAATGCAGCTTTGAAATAAATAATTGAGAAAGACACAAAAAAAAAAACTAAGAGAACGGACAAAATTGAACTCAAAATTTATAGTTTTACTTTTACTCTGGGGATTGAAATAAATAACTGAGAAAGACATAGATAAGGGACAAAATTGAACTCAAAATTTTGTAGTTTTACTTTTACTGTGGTAATTGAAACAGACCGTTGAAAAAGACATGATGAAGGGACAAATAACATTTGGAATTTCGAACAAGTAACGAATGAGCCATTCGAAATCTTAAAGCTCTACTCTAATTTGCTTATCATTAATTCTAATCTTAATTAGTTAGTTAATTGTATTCAATCAAAGCCAGTGGCTGACATCGTGTTTTCACAAAACACAACAAGCCATGAACACATCGATTCAAAACACTTCCATTAATTACCTTGATTAAACCATGCACTTTCCAACACCCCCAAAATACGTAGACAAAATACAATACGAGTAGCCATGAATGATATCCAGCTGGTCACCACAAAAACTAGAAATACCGATGTTCTCATTACTAGAGGGATAGTCCTCTTTGATGGCCATCAGAGAGCTGTTTCTTTATGATGTCGTATCAATTGAGGTTGAAAATGATGTCAAAATCTTCATCATATCAACACCATGAAGAAGGTTCAAAACAAGAACGTACGATCTCTAATTAGAAGATTTCATCGTATTTCCTTCAAATATTCCTTTCGTGATGCTGATATTGTCACTCACTCTTTAGTTAAACTAGAAGACTATTCACCAAT
The DNA here is from genome assembly GCA_032719365.1 of Prinsepia uniflora. NCBI lineage: Eukaryota > Viridiplantae > Streptophyta > Magnoliopsida > Rosales > Rosaceae > Prinsepia > Prinsepia uniflora. The sequence continues at coordinate 3,173,615 of CM064867.1, read as the reverse complement.
TCAAAACATTGGACCAAATTTCCCCCTAATTCATCGAAAACTTTCTTAATAATGATTGTCTAAAGCAATTCTCCCTTTAACTTCCTAAAAAAAAAAGGGAGCCATGAATATCAAATTTCCCTTTAATATTATTAAATGAAGACTCAAGACTCTAATTTTCGGACTGCAGGAAGGGTGGGTAGTCAGTGAGTGGTGGCTGCAGATGCTGGAGAGAGATGCTCGAATGAATTCAGTTGGGAAGATGGGTTTTAATTTTTTAAAATGAATTTTAATAAAAAATATAATAAAATAAGATAAATATCTAAACTATCCTTACTAATTTTGTAATATTACTGTCACATAATCAAAATTAACGGCGTTAATAATTATAATTGACAGATGATACAACGATCTTAACAATGTATATGTTCCTATAATAACCGAAGATAAGTTTTTATTTTTAGGATATTTTGAAATTATTTTTTCGGTTTCTCGTGCATTTAACATTAAAAGCCTAAGATCTTTGCTTCACTCCATAGAACCAAAAATAGTGGCTGAATCAAACACATACTGCATAAATCTCGTTCAAAAGAATCTATATTTGAATTTTTATTACTTCATTCATAATAAACGAAAAATGGAAAGAAAAAAAAAGTATATTAAGTTCAATAAATATCTCCTTGATACAAAATAAAATATGTATACATTTTACCAGCTCCTCTCACTTTCGCAAATCTAAATGCTCGATCAAATATACCACGAATGCACTCAAAAGAAGCACACGAACACCAACCAAAATTAAAAACAAGTTCATCTTGACCTTTTTTTTTCTTGTAAATATTTGAATATTGTGAATCGAATATTAACCAAGTAATTAATTGAACTCGTCGCATCTGTGCCTAATTTCTCCCCGCCGGCCAGTCTGGATCCCGTGGACGCCGAGCTTCTCCATCGCCCTGGCGAACGCCTGAAAGAAGGCGTTCTGGTCCTTGGCGTACAGCTCCACGAAGGGCCGGGTCCTCGGGTCTCTGAACAACGCGTGGTCCGATTTCAAAACGCCCAAACCTTTCGGCAAGTTCTGGAAGTAGACATTGTCGAATTTGTTCGGCGTCATGACATCATTGAAGACGGATAGCGTCGGGTTCTTTTTGAAGTCCGCGCACGCGCTCTGTAACCCGGTGGCGAATCTCGGGTTGTATTCCGGGTCGTACTGCTCCGTCTTGCTGTAGTTGTAGATTCCGGTTGTGATTTCGCTGCAGTGGGCGAATCCGATGGTGTGAGCCCCACTTAGAGCTACCATTTCTTGGATGGAGAAGCCCCTGGAGCCGAAGACGTTGATGAGCTGAGAGACGGGCATGGCGGGTCTGGGGAGGCTGCCATCCACGGCGGAGGCTTTGGAGACGCGGCCGTCACGGCGACCGAGTGGTACGTTGTAGAAGGGCCCGCCCATCATTGTGACGAGATCGCGGGTGGCGACGGCGAGGATGTCGGCGCAGGAAACGGTGTTAGGGCAGGCGAGCTCGAGGGCGGTTTTGGCGCGGACGACGACGTCGAAGGCGTCGCCGGGGAGGGAGAGATTGATGTCGGCATCGCGCTCGGCTTTGTTGAAGGGGGTGGAGGAGATGAGGATGGAGCCGTCGCAGCCGTTATGGAGGCAGTCATGGAAGAAGAGGCGGAGAGTGGCGGCGGCCGTGGTGGGGCTAGTGATCTGCTTGTTGGTGACGGTGTCTTGGACGATTTGGTTGAATCTGGGACACGATTTACGGTAATAGTTGTTGTAGAGTCTGGAATCGGAGAGGGGAAGAGTAGTGAGAGTTAATAGAGATGCAAGGAAGACAATGAGGACTGCCGCCGCCATGATTAACGAGCTTCCTTTGGTGGTGGTGGCGGCGGTTGAGCAGCCGTGGGTGTGTAATCAGCTCAGAGTAAGAAATGAAGAAAGAAAAGGAAATTGAAGTGAGGAAGTAGTGAGATAGATGAGTGGGTTTTACGAGGGAGAAAGGAACGGAAGGGACACGTGGCATTCTATCCACCGTCAATCAAGGGGATCGTGCTTGGGCCCACTTGGTGTCTGGCTGGACTCTGGATCGATGCTTTTGAAAAGACGGAAGTGCCCCTGATTATCTGGAGTTGAGAGATTACTATTGTTGATGTGATGTGATGTGATGAGGGAAGTCTTATTAGGGTGCGGACCATTGGATGAATTAGTCTCAGAATGCAGTCTTCATCGTACGGTTATGGTTTACACAATCTGTAATCTGTGTACTGTACACCGCCGAGCATTTGAATAACTGGACAAAAAGGGTAATAATTTCTTAAATAATCCCACTATTAGTAGTACATTTAAAAAAAATATATATTTAACGGTGTAGTAAAATAATTCATTTTCGATTTTTGTGAGAAATGAATTCGTAAAAAAAAAAATCGGAATAATGTATAACATGATTAAGCAAAAAACATAATTTTTTATTAGGGTATATAAAGAGAGAATTAAATAAATATTCTAATTCAAGTTTAAATTCCAAGACTAGAATGGTTAGACACACACTTTGAGTCCTTTTTGCATGCCAGTAGGGTTTACTGGTTTAGTGTCCCGAGTACGAAAAAGGGACCTTGAGAACAAAAAGGAAGAAAGCGTTTGAAAGAAAACCAAAGGGCCCAAAACAAAAGGTTCGTTGAAATTTACAGAGGCTGACAGCTGGACAGATGAGATATGCATGTGCATGTTGGTCCCACGTAAGCAGGTTTTGTTCCCATGTTCAAGTCTATTTGGTAAGTGACGACAATATGTACATCAAGGATTCAGCATAAACAACTCGACGGTGGATATCTACATATGATGAAATGCTTTGTCTTTATCAACGGTGACTGATTCAGTGATTCGTCTGACATAGCTTTTCTTGTAAAATGTATTTTACTGTAATTTACAGCAGCCGGTTCTTAGTAAGGGTGAGTAGGGTATGTTTCCATATGAATATTGGTAATATTTAAATTTAAATTGTTAAAATTTTAACGGTTCAATACGTTTTGAATTTTTTAAAATTAAAAATAAAATCATTACAATCTAAACCGTTACTCACAATTCGGTTTGGATCGAAATGGTTTAAAACCGTTAAGGAATAAAAAAAAATAAAGATTCAGAAAAAACAACGATACAAAAAAAAAAAATCAATACTCAATATTCAAAATTTTATATATTAAGTTTGGTAAATATTGAATTACAAACATTATCATTATATTAAGATTTATCAAACACACAAATTATTTAATAATATTTTTTATACTCTTATATAAGTATATATATATATATACTTATACGGGTATATCTAGATATCCTTTTATTTTTATTATTTTTACTTTGTATTAATAATATATTTAAACATTAATAAAAATTAATATATTTCTTAATGGTTCGGTTTGGATTTAACAAATTTCCAAAATGAAAATTCAAATCAAAACCGTTAATAACGGAACAGTTTGGATTCTCAAACCGTTTGACTTTTATCCGGTCAAACCTAAACCGTTGGGATAAATAACAGTTTGAAGCGGATTAGTTAGCGGTTTTAACGGATTCGTGCCCACCATAATCCTTAGTGTCACCACATTCACTAGTCATTATTAGAAGTCATGACCAGACTCTATTGAGAGTCGAATTTAAATATGGAAACTACGAAACATAATAGAGGAAGAATATGGTAAAAAAAATAATTCTACATCTATCTTCATTCTTCCATCTTTATTTATTTCTTCTTCTCTGTACCACCACTTTTCTTTACTAAAAAATAATTATCAAACTCTTAGGGTGTGTTTGGTACGTCGTATTACGGTCCGTATAGGCTAAATAATCCGAAACCTGTGTTTGGTACCAGTCGTATTAATTAGTCACCGTATAAGTTAATACAATTGAATATTTTTATACGATTCAGACACGCTATAATAATACGCTCGAAATTGTCCGTATTAAATAGTCGGATAACTAGTAATCTTGTAAAATATAATAATAATAATAATAATAATAAATAGTAATATAATAAAAATAAAATATTAATTTAGTAAATATTAATAATAAAAAGTAATAAAGTAATAAATACTAATAATAATAAATTAATAATTAATAATTAATGATATTTTAATAAATAATAATGATAAAATTAAAAATAATTAATTAATAAAAATGTAATAAATAGTAATAATAATTATTATTAAAAAAAAATTAAAAAAATAATGACATACATAATTAATATTTAAGATATAAGTATTTCGTCAATTACTATAATATAATCCAATCAGTATAATATAGTCGGCATTCTAATCCGAAAAAGTACCAAACGCCCGACTAAATAATCAGTCTATCCGGTGGACAGATTAGTCTATCCGATTGAAATAGTCAGTACAGTACGACATACCAAACGAGGCCTTATAGTTACTAATATTCGAATTCAACCCAAATACAAAGCTACAAACAACAAATAAATATTCAAACGTGTCAAAACCCCAAAGCAACATACCCAATATTTTCACATCATGTATATTACAAAGAGCCCTAACTCTCACAACACACAATGCACGAGCTGCAATCTTATTCAACCACGAAATCGACGAGAAATTCCACGAAACTTCATGATTCGAATTACGCATCATCAAGAGCCCAGATCCCCTGCTCATATTTCACGTACTTACGCTTCCTCATGGCATCAACGAGCGGCGAAGTGTAGGAACTTCCCACAATATCTTTATACTCTTTCCACCATTGCATGAAGCTGCTGTGCTTCAAGAAAATATCCGGGGTGACACCGAAATTTTCGAGTGTATGCAGCACATATTCCTCAAAATTTAGCAGCCCTCTCTTGCAAGAATCCTTCACTTGTTCACTTGAATTTTGATCCTTCAAATCCCTACACAAAATGAGAGCCTGCTCAACACGCGACCAAAAACAAGAGTCGTCATTCAAACTAGAAGCCACATTCTTTGCTTTGGCCTCTTTTTTTTCCTTGTCACGCTCTTCTTTTGACTTGCTCCCCTTTTTCCTTTCCCTCCAATCCTGCTCCGCCTTCTCTTCATCCCTCCTTTCCTGCTCTTCGAGCCATTTGTCGAGCAGAACGAAATGTCTAGGCCGTTTTTCATTGACATAATCTCTCCCACCGTCCTTGTAGTACTCCGCAATGTGAAGTGGCTCAATCATCCTCTTGTAGGTGGCTCCTCCCAAAAGCCACCGCGTCCGGAAGTAGGATTCGCCTTCTTTTTGGGGCAAATTCTCCACCTCCGCCACCTTATCCTCCCAATAATTCGACAACTTCTTTTTGTACTCCTCCACATTGATGTCACTCATGGAACGCTTGTTTTTGTACATGTCATAGTAGCCAAATTCCAAACGCTTGGACTCCTTCTTGTACCACTCCAATTGAGCCATGGACATTTTTAGGTCATTCAATTTCTTGGCGGCATTGGAAGCCCTTGTCTTCTGGATTGCTATTTTGCGTTCATGTGTCACCATCTTGCTTATCAGACCCTCCATTGCAATGTTCGGTTGTTTCTGTTGCAATGCCTTTTGCAAATGAGTTCACAAAGAATTAGTACAAATGAGTTGACAAAAAAATATCAGCTTGTATTTAAAGAAAAAAAATTATCACGAATTTGTATGTCATCAAATTTGAAATCCCAACAAAAACCTAATAAATAAATAAAAATACTTTATTTGCTTATTGCTTATTGTTTATTTCTCAAGTTTTAGGTTCTGTCTAAAATTCGGAGGCTTAGCCCCAAACAATAAGCTCTCGTGTCATTAGCCCAATCCCCCCTCCCCCTCCACAAAATTTTCCGAAACCCTAAATCCTTACCTAGTAGGCTCTATTTGTTTTAGGGGAGATTAGGATTTCATAATTAAGGCTAAATTTGTAGGTTAGAGTGTTTGTAGGTTAGAGTATTATAATGCATGTATGCTAGGATTTGAATAAGAAAGAACGTACGGTGAAGAAAGTAATTGGACTTCAATCGATTTTGTGCAGGTAGCCATTTCAAATGTCATTCATTAGTAATATATCTAGTTATTTCAAATCTATTAAATCTAGTGTTTTCTATTTTTTCTTGCAAATTTAGTGTTACCTACTATCAAATCCCACTCCAAATGCCTCCTAAACCAAACAGAACCTTAGCTTAATAAAGTAAACTCCCAATTATAAAAATTGAGTTTCGGATTTGACATGTAATACCTTTGTTCCCTTATAGGCAAACAAATAAAGTCACAATTATGAAGAAAGACGGATTTTTCCTTACTTGACATGTAAGTTTACTCATAATTATGTTCTATGAGCGCTCGAAAAACATAACCAAATCAAATATTCAGGTTCAAAATTTGGCACCTGAGAGTGAGGAACTCCAAATATTGCTGCCAATTGTGTGATGATGGTGGCTCGAAGTGGAGGTCTATCCCTTTCAGCCAACTCAAGCCCATCTTTACAAAAAGCCTTAACCTTGAGACCTTCCAAAATGTTTCCATAATGGGAAAAATCAACCCCAACATTAGGATCTTGAGCACTCGAAGAATTTGCTGCCAGCAACATCAAAATGGAATCAGGATCCTCAAAGCAAGCACAACCAGAGTCAGAGACCAACAGAAATGTCCCAAATGGCTTGTAAGGAATAGCTTGAGAAAGGAAGGCTTTCGGCACAGGATCTTGGAGTGAGGCAACATGAACAAAGCAAGAGTTCCATGCTGAGAATTGTGACACACATTTTCTGAGATTTTCATCGCCAAGTAGGGGTGCTCCAAAGGTTATGCAGATGGGGCGTTTGGTTTTGGGTTTTGAGAAGTCTAGGGCTTCAAGGAGGAACAAGGTGAAGAGTGTAGCAACTGAGCCTCCCAGTGAATGTCCAGTGATGATTACTGAGGTGTTTGATTCCTTGATCTGTGTCACCAACATTAATCAGGTTACTAATTGGAGAAAAAGCAGTAAGATATAACCATACACGAACCCATGATTTGAAGATGAGGTAGACTAATGTCTAATTGTAGTGTTATATTCTATCGAAATTCAACGGTATAGGCGAATTTTATTAATAAGAGGAAAAATATATACCGATGAGCCTTAATTACACTAAAAATGAATACTTATTTATAAAAAAGCTAAGAAAAACATACATTTTGTGCAATACCATGTAACATAAAAGCAATAAATTTGCAGTCTATTAATTTTGAATGTATTAAATGCCTCTATTATCAAGTCCACCTCGAATATTATCAACAAATACTCTTTTATTTGAATAATAAATTATACCGACTTTAAAAATATAAGGGTAGTCAAATTGTTGATATTGGCATTGTCCTCAACTTAATCACTATAAAAAGTGCGGATTTAATCCAAAAAATCTCGGTTTTATTGAGATATTGTTTTCTTCAATACATGTTCCTCATGTAAGAGCAAGACCACGACATAAAGGTCACACGTGCAAGTAAACCTGCCTAACCCAGGATTACTACTTATAATACCATGTCAAACTTTCAGAGAGGGAACGCCCCAATGATCCAACATTGATACTGTCTACAAACATGGAAGGTGCGGGTTTTATCCTAAAGGTCTTGGTGTTATTGCATTGGGAATTTTTTACGATCACTACATAGTAAGTCAAATATGCAAGTAAACAAGGTCAATCAAGGATTACCATACCATATTGTCCCAATTTAACTGACAAAGATGGAAATTTTAACCAGAATGTGTCGGTGCTACCGTGCTATTGGAAAGTAAGTATTTTTCTTCAACACAAATGGCAGACAACCTTGAACACTGCACCTAACTAAACAGCAAGTTGAAGGTAAAAAACAAGAACAAAATCCACAAACCTTGGTTCTGAGAGCATCAAGCTCGCCAAAATGCGACCGGAAGTGGTCGATCGCGGCCTTATTGACCAAAAAACTAGGGTTGCTTTTGTTGCAGAGAAACTCAAAGTGAGGAAATCTTGCAACATCTTTGAGCGCTGATGATGAAACCAAGCCTTCTTTGCCTTGAAGAGACACGTTTGCTGTAAGAAAAGTTACCACAGTATAATTTGATTGCTGCTTTTCGCTGATGTACAAGAACGGCTCCGGATCCGGCTTCGGATTATGTTCCCGGCGTATTCTCTGCTCCTCAATCGCACCCCACGACTGGTGGACCGGCGCAGAGCTCACCAGCACATTAGCTAGCTCTAGACCGCTGCTAAATCTGTTCATCAACACCAACAAGTAAAAACCAAAATCGTCGGAAAAAAGAGAGGAGGAATTTGATCTAACGATCTTTACTTACTGGTTGCTCATCTTCTAATTCTTCTAATTTTTTTTTTCTGCGATCAAATGACGAAGAGAAGTGTCTGCAAAACAATGTGGGTCAATGACTCAATTGCTTTGTTTTATTGATGGCGAATGATACGTTTTTTTTTTCTGCGATCGAATGACGAAGAGAAGTGTCTGCAAAACAATGTGGGTCAATGACTCAATGGCTTTGTTTTATCGATGGCGAATGATACGTTACTTTTAAATATGATCCCACCAATCGCAAGGCCCCACGTGGAAGAAACTTCCGCCAAGACTTCTTCGTCAACGTTTCGCCGTGGACGAGCTTGTTCCTGAAAGGTTCTCCGACGACGACTTGTGGTCGAAGGCTCCATGCGTCTTTCTTTAAGAAATGGTATGAAAGTGCAACGTAATTACTCTGCTTGTTCGTGGCAAATGCCCATTCGCCTTTTCCTTCCTTTGTCTATTATATTTTTTTTTTTGTTGCTGCCTAAAATATTATTTTCTTTGTTAATTTGAGACGAGCTCATTGGTCCTAAACTTTATTTCTCACTTATAATATATTTTTAATCCAACGAGATATCTAATTTGCAAATGTAGTACATGCGGATGACTAATCTAATAAGAAATTAACCCCCCAAATTATGTCCATGGCCCTTATCCTGATAGTTAAAATCCATTTTTTGCTAAAATTTTCTATAATTTGTGTTTTTGACCCATACTTGAAAATGGTCTTATGCGATCTAATCAATACAACTTGAAAAGGCTAAAGAAGCAATCGAATATTTGAATGCACAGCCAGAAAACAAACCCTGCAAAAATGGGCTGGAAATTAATGCTGAAATTCGCTTCAAAATGTGACCCCCAACTTTGTTCTTTCTTCTTCAGCGAGAACTTGCTAAACACAAATAAATTTACTTACAAATGGATCAATTATCTGATAATTGACCAAAAGAACAGGTCTGTAAATACTAAATAGGTTTAACTGGTTAAACTGTTAACAGCTAATCAAGAAGCCAGCCAAAAATTGAATCGAATTTTGTACCAATCTTGGGGAACACGTGGAAAATCCCATTGCTCTGTATCTCTATCTCACCTACAAGCAATCAGCAATCGCACGAAGAAAGCGCAAAATTGTAGAATGTGAAGCTGCCCTTAGAGCCGGCGAGAGGAGCCTCAAGAGCTCACTTTATTCTTCTGAAAACTAGAGATTTATTTTGATGCCTGAAAGTCCCAATTAAACATGACTTACATTGCTTTCCGGGAGGACTGGTCGACTGAACCAATGTCGATATCTTGTGTGTATATATTCGTGAGGGCAAAAAGCAACAGAACAAAGACAACTTGAGCACTCACAATTCCAAAGTGGCTGATGCTGTTACCGATTTCCATCCAACTTCCTGTATTTCGGACCTGATTACGATCAAAATTGGTCAAAAGGGCTTGCTCGAAAGCATTATTCTAATGCAGTACAATAAGAAGCATTCGTCCGAGGACATTATGAGCTGAAGATGTAACTTCACGTGACAAATATAGTAACCTTACCAGGAAGAAGAAGTGCACAGTCATTACATCTGAAAATAATATGACAAGAAAATAGCACCCCAATCGTGGAAGTCGGTTTAGCTTTGTTATTGCACTGAATACACATCTGCATTTCAATCAAACACCTAAGATATGAGTACCAGAATGTTTATGTAATTATGTTAATTTGTAACTATACTTACATGACAAGCAAGAATGGAATGAATAACTTGAAGATAAGTAAGGCTGCCATAAGAAACGGCTGCAATTACAAGAAAATGGTATCAGCAAAGTAGTGGAAACTAATCTGACAAATGCACAAAAGTTCACCATTCACTTACACTGAAGACAGTGATGAATCGATAGACAGATGAAATCTCAAAACTTGCGATACTTGCAAAATTTCCCGTTCCAAAGAAGGCAACATTAAATAAGACAACCTATAACAAGAAGACATTTTATATATGCATATCAATATCCTAAGCGGTACAAATTACTTGAATGCCTTCTTAAAAAAAAGAAAAGTAAAGAAAAGAAAAGATGGCACTTACAAAGATTAATGGAATTCTCACATCAAACAGCTGCAAGTATCTACCATCAAGTATGACATTATCTTCTATATCGTTAAAGGAAGTTGACAACCTTTTCACGTTACTTGAGTAAATTAGCGTGTTTTCAATTAGTATCCAAGACATGAGTACAAGAGCCAGAGCACCATAGAAGACAGCTTCATATCTGCACAAGATTTGCATATGAAGGGAAAATACCAACTTCCATCCAAGCATTCCGCAATTCAAAAGCAGTTTAAATGCAGACAAGTAAGATACTTGGTATTTAAATGAACCGTACCCAATAGATAACAGAAGAAATGTGGGCGCAAAACCGAGAAATATGGAAGTAAGCCTGGACAAGAGACTATTTTCTGAAAACAATGGAAGGACCATTGAGAAACCTATGACAAAACAAATAAAGGATAAGTATAATTGGACATGTAATTTGACGTCCTAAGTTATTCAGGTATTAAATATCTCCCACCTCATATACCAATCATAAACAGAATCACAAAGACTCAGATAGACAAAAAAAAAAAAAAACTTAATTTTAAAAAGAATTATAAAGAGAAACAAGTTTACACGTCGGATATATAAGAAAGCCCTAGCACAAGTATAAGAATTAACCTCAAAGTGGAAATTCAAAAGCATACCAGCAATGGACCAATTTAGAATCTGGTGCAGAGCATGTAGTTCTTGGTTCTGTGTTCTATGAGAGGTTGATATTGACACCATCACAGACGACAATCCAACCAAAAGAGCCTAATTCAAAAACATCCAAAAGAAGAAAATATATATATATATATATATATATATTATCTCCAGATTTGTTAGTTACGTTAGAATTACCCTATACATACTAGCAGAAGACAGATATAGGCTAAGCACCTGTAACTGAAAGAGCATGGGAAATTTAGGTTTCTTCTTTTCATGATTACAGATACTTCGCCAATACTTGTTTCCTTCAGTATACAGATCTAGCAGCCTAGCAGCTACTCCTATCATAATAATCAGAACTCCACTCCCGATCCTGCAAACATAATTTGTCATAAAAGGCACATCATATTACGAACAATCTAAATCTATATCGTCTACTTTTCTTAATTAGCTTAAACTTGGCTAATAATATGTGCAAATACATTCAAGAAGAGATGACTTACACTAGACGATTATTATCGGAAATTTCTGCTGGCATCAAAGTAAATACGGACAAGAACCAACATGCGACACAAACAAAGATTGGTATGCCAGATCTCCATGGAATCGATTTTAAAAGATACAGAAAGGATATGACCCCGGAAACCAGGAAACACCAAGTGTATAGCTTCCTCTCAGTAAAGCTATTCACCTGCCGAAATCACCAAAGTTACCCTGTTCAGAAATCTAGATTATAAATTTACTATGGCTTGCAGCAGGAAAACAAATAGTTTTGATATAGTACCAGGAATTCAAGAATGAATACTGAGAAAGCACCAGTTGCTAGAATTTTAGCAAAGTAATTGATTCTTCTTCCAGACAACTCTTTCCATAATGATGTGATGAATCGATATTCACAAAATATTTGTGTCCACAGAAATACTGTCATTGATGTGTATGCATGGTAAAGAGGAGGAGAATGCTCTATAAACAGTAAAGTACTAAGTAGTCCCAGAAAAAGGCATCCACAAATTTGTACCTACAATAAATAATGAGAATTGTGAGTGTTGTTTCAAATTTACAGTATATTATCAATATGGATGGTCAAATTTCATATCACAGACATCTTCTTTAGTTCTTCATTTTTCCCTTAAAAGAAAATATCTCTGCTTTTGAGAACTCCTTCCTCCAATTTAAAACCCACTATTAAAAGCTTAAAAGAGGTCAAGCTTACACAAAAATTACTTTTCTGGTATTATCTGTCTGGTGATCTGCTTGATTTCTAAGCATATACCCTGCCAGTGAAGTATAAGATTGCAGCACATGGAGAACAATATAGGTCATCCAACCAATATACCCAAGAATAATTACAGTCATGAGCATCAGCCAATCATAAGTCTGAAAATAGTGAAGTCCTTTCAGAGCCAAGTCTCGGAGATCTTCAGACAGCTTCCTTGCAGTTTCATAGTCTCTATTAGATATGAGATTTTCAATCTCGTCCAACATGGAGGAATAATGGGCCAGTGGTTTAAAAGGCTTGAAATATATTGAATTTTCCTGCTTTGTTTCTAATTTTGTCAAGTAAACAAAGTAAAAATGCATTGTAGAAATAGATATAATGTAAGTATGCCTTCATGTTAAACTCTATTTCTTTAAATAGATTGAATATGTTATCATTATAGCTTCAAGAAAGTGATGCTTTTTCATCAGCCCTATCACTTGGATATATAACCATATGACCAAAGGATACGTGATTTTCGAACAAACTGGTTGAGAATTTGCTGTGTGTTGGCAAATACAGCTTCAACTTCATCTTCCTGGAAAATGACATAAAAAAATATATATACATATTCTCAGGTGTCTACCCATCTACCCATCTTGCTGGCACGGATATGAGGAAAAACGTTTAAATCCTTTACAAAAAAGAGAAGAATTCCTCCACCAAAATGGTTGACTATACCTTTGTCATGTCTATGTAATCAAGGGGTAAACTTCCAACTGAGTTTACAGGACCTGACGAACCAAGTAGAGTTGACTGCCAGAAAAATCAATCAACAAATGAGAGTGATATAACTACTAGTTAAAAGGGAACAAATCGGAAAAACAAATTTATCACCATGAGAGGTGCAATATCAGCTTGATTAACATCCACCCTTTCAATGCCATGAAGGCCCCATTCTGCAGGTGTTGGTGCATCATGGATATGATCATCAACAAAACGAAAACCACAATCAGAATGGTTACTGCTGGACACTGGCTTGGGATGCTTAACACCTGCTCCCCAAACAACAAGGGGAGTATCAGTGTTTGAAGGATGTCCATCTCCATGGCTTCCTATGGATATTAATGTAGATAGGAATTATTTATGAGGAGAAAAAACAGAACAAGGAAATGACTAAAAGGAAAGAGAAATTCAAGATTTGCAAATAGTATTTCAGTGAAAACAGTGAAGCAAAGTAATTAACTAGCAAAAACTTTCAACCTTTGTCGTGCATTCCATGGTCAGCAGTAAATATGTAAGATGTACGATTATCCTTGTAATAATCTTCAAGAAGATCATAAACCCTCTCGGCTATACTATCGACAACAGCGACATTATTGAGATAGATGGACGAAAAGGGCCTATGTGCATGACCATTTGAATCACAGCCAAGTAGGTGCAAAAATACAACAAGATTATCTTGTAAAAGTAACTCCTTCAACTCCGGGTCTTCTTTGGACCTATTCAGAAGTCCTTGAAATTGATCAAAAGACCACTCATCCAGAAACGAAGCATCTGTATTAACACATAAAATTTGATAAGGCATTAGATGGAAGTAAGAACCAGAGTCTACAAAGCAGATATAGAACAGTAGTATCTTTGTGCCCAAGGTATTATCATTTGTATAGTTATTTTGAACCATTAGATTGGATTTCAATTTGATAACTCACTAGATTCAAGGTCTGCTGACGGAGGAAATGGAGGGCAACTTCCAATTTTTTCAGGTTGATTGAAGAAGATGGATTACTAGGAGGGAAACTTACCCCTTCCAATCCTTAAAAAATCGTAGGATCTCAAGACCTTAGTTGTAACTAATCCTCCTAATTCCTTCAACTTGGACAAAATTTGAAAGTCCTTCATTTCTCACTTAAGACCGAGTGTTGGGAGTTTTTCAATCCAATCCGAGGCAGTATATGGGCTTAGTGCTCTAATATTCACTATTATCATTTACTAGTAGATAAAACTCAATTAAAAATCCAACTAAATTTTACAAATTGAAAAGTAGAACGAAAAGAACAGAGATACCAGTAGCGAAGTCTTCAAAATCATGAGGGTAACTGTTCCAGGTAGTGTGAGGCAATGCAGCACAGAAAATGGGAACTATATCCGGACTTCCGTAAGAGAAAGTATGCCGGCTCCGGTTAAACACGGAATCAAATTCAACGGGATTAGCTTTCCAGCCTGCAAAACAACTTATTGAGTTATCTTTCATCAAGCCATTCTCGTCTATATCAAACCAATAAAAAATGAAAAAAGATTGAACCTTTTGTAACAGCACTTGGATCCTCATAAAACCCAGCAATAATAGCAACATGTCCGGGCCTTGACTCAGTGGGAGGACGAGCATGCGAAACTCCCCACCGCCCCTTCTCCTTGATCACGCTTCTCAAAAATGGCGCTCTAAACTTTCCATCAGAATCGGACTCGAAGAATTTGTCGGCTCGCAGACCATCAGCTGCATCCCCAACTCCAAAGCTCAAATCATACTCAAACAAAACACAGAGCCAAAGTCGAGCGGAAAAAATGGACTTACCGACGAGTAAAACGAGGCGTTTTGCAGGGGCGGAGAACCGAGGCGTGACGAGATCCATGCCGTGAACAATGGGGGACTTGAAGTAGATGTCGAAGATACTGAGCATATACACAGCGTGAAGAACTACGCCCAGAACTACCAGCCATTTCTCTTTCCTCTTCAGCCATGTCCTTCTGTTGCTTCTCCTTGTGCTTACTTTTACGTTGCTTCCTCCTCCTTCCTCTCTTTCTTCACCCATTTTTCCTCCCGCCGCTTTCTTTTCCGATCCTCGGTCGCAAACTTCGTTCATCTCCTCTCTTGAGCTTAGTCTTTCTTCTCAGAGAAGATTCTGGGCCCAATTGTGAATGGGGCCTAGGCTATTAAGATATATGAATCATGGGCTGAGACCCATAACTTGCCTTCATAAATTTCGCTCCCTGCGCTGGAGACTAGCTTAGGGCATGGTTTGGTAAGGTTCGATATAAAAATGATACCGAAATTGTAACAAGTAATTTTAACCGGTTCGATACGATATGGTATTTTAAAAGATGAAATTGATATTGTATCATACCATATCAATTATATTCGATACAGTTTCAGTTTTGAGCTCAAATTCATAATTCCATTTATGGATTATTTGATTGAATGTCTAAAAACAACATTTTGATGAAGTTGAGAAATTGGGCCTCTAGTTGGGTAACAAATATTGCTCAAAACGTATAGAAAATTCATAAGATAACCAATCAATCTCAATACATAAACTAAAATTAACTTCATCAACTAAAAAATCCTAACATACAATTAAATTCATCAACTAAAATTAACATACAATTAACTCCAGTATGTGTGCATGTTGTTGCTGATATTGTGGTTGTTGCTGATACTAATGAATTGTGATCTTGACAAAGATTTTCGAATTCTCATCCCAAAAATGCATCAGCCTTTTGAATTTGAAATCCGGAATCCAGCTAGCTTATATTAAGTCTTCTTGAATTGGTTTACCACTTTGCTATGCTTGTAGTTGACGTTAGTTTGTTGTTGCTTATGACTTGAGTAATCAATGAATTTCTTGTTGAAGTAATTGTACTTATGGCCATCATACTTTAAGTCATTGTATACAGGGCATTCTCTAATCGGATGATCATACTACATCGTTTTGAAGACGTGGTACGACAATCTTACAACGGGGTTTTTTTTTTTGTTTTTTATTTTGTGGAACACATGACAACTTAAAACACGGATGGAGTGAAGTAGTCCTACAATTGGATGACCATACTACTTAATTGTGTGTTGTTTTCTCCTACGATGAATCACAACATATTGTTTTATAAAAAAAGTGAAGTAATCCTATAATCAAATTACATTATAGAACATCACATATATCTACAGGGTATAAAGAAAGTTGAAGAAACATTTAATCAAAGAGGAAAATTTGTGGATGATTTGTTACACACATATAGCCAAGGTATGTGGCTTTCTAAAATTGGAGTTTGTTTTCTTCATGTAAGGAGGGCATGTCATCATGTATTTATGTGTAGTAACTACTTTTTCAACTTTCAATACACATCTGTCTTTTTTGTGTATAAATTTGGTCTTCCAAAACAAGATCTTCAATATTTTAAGAAAAATTAATTAAACAGTGTAGGAAAATATGCAACGTTCCATTTCGTTTATTTTTGGACACTTGAAGAAAAATTTTGTTTGTAATTCTTTTGATCAAAAGAATGTATCAGTCTATTGCTTTTAGCTCACGGGATTTTATACTAATATGAGTTGTCTAAATTTTCTAATACATAGTTGCTTCCTAATTTTTTAGTACGAACTACAATTTTTTTTCCCCTTACGGATCCATGTCTTGTTTGGGAATGCATTTTAGAACATATAGATGTTTGATTTGTACCACTCTGGTGTGGACTAATAATTGAGTCATTTTTACTTCTGCAAGGCTATATCTTTTACCTATTTTATATTTGCAGACTCAGCGTGCGATGCCAATAGTGGATCTAGGATCACCAACACTTTGTCTTGTTGGAGCTCCTAATGTTGGGAAGTCATCTTTGGTCCAGATACTCTCTACCGAGGAGCCTGAGGTATGAACAATTTTATTGACAATGCAATATCCTTTTTACAGAATAGTACAGGTAATCAAAATTGTTATGAGCCAAGTTGAATGAATGTAGAGCTTATTTTTTTACCTTTAGAAATGAGGAGCCTAAGCATTGTTCTTGGAGTCAGTATATATTTCGAAAATGATATTTCAAATGTCTTCATTGTCGGTAGACTCAAACACTTAGCGTACAAAGGGAATAAATGGATATCATAAAGGATAAATGAACACCTTGCATGATATAGTAAGATATTTGATTGGATATTCTACCTTGTACTTCAATAAATGTACCAACAGTGGAGTGACATAGAAAGATCTTGATAAAAAATATATAGTGATCAGGTGAAAAAATTAAGATGGTCGCATTATAAAATAGTATCTACAGTGTCCTTAAAAGGGCTTTAGCTTTTAGGGTGGAAAGATTTTTTTTTTCACAGGGCGTGGTTGGTTTTGTGTGACTGGTATGGTTGTGCATTGGTTGATTTATTATATTTGTTGTGTCAGTGCTTTGGCTTGAATTGGCTTGAACAAAAATGCATTGGTACTTGAGATGAGTTACATTGGACTTGTTTATGAGATTACTAGATTTTCTTATTACTGCACGTATCTCGTGGTTGTTGTTTTATCTGGTAAACTTGATGCATGCATGGTTTTCTAAAACAAAGGGAAATTTGTATGCTTTTTTAACTATGTTTTAATAACTTTTATTTTTGTCCACTCACACATTTTCCTTGGTTTTGAAACCCTTCAGGGCCGCTGCACGGGAATCGAGACTATTTACAGAATGGGGACATGGTCTCACGAATATACAAGTATCCTTCATCTGATAGGGTTTCAAGGGTGCGTTGGGTACTTTAGGTTACCTGTCAGATGGGAGCAGGACACGGGTATGTTAGATGTGGTGTTTTCTGGGTTGGGGTCAGTCAAGTAATCTGCATGCAAACCATTGAGCGTTATCAGAATCACATCTTTATCTGACACATCAACATCAGCACTTGCTAATCGCTGTCTGGCAGATTTGATCTTGCTCAGATCGGTTTCAATTGAATCTGCAGTTTTCTGAATTGTCTAAAGGTTAGTTTTGAGCTGCATCAGATTAGCTTCAGACAAAGACGAGAACCATTCTTGGAGAGTGAGTCTGGCTTCACGAGCAGAATCACAACTCATGATAACCTTTCAACTCAGATCAGCATCCATAACAATCCAGGTTTGATAGGAAGGCTCTGTCGATCTAGGACAAGCACAGAAGCCATCCAAGTAACCAAACATGTGATAACCTTTAAAAAAAATGTTGAATTTTAATGCTCCAATAAATATAGTTCGTATCATTTAATTTCATAGACATGAATTCAGTAACATGCTTCAATAGATCCAGAAAAGTAGACATTGTCAATATTTCAGTGTAATGAGAAAGAGAAAACAATGAACAGATCGATAGACTGAGGCAGGATTCAACAAAAAAAATAGTGATGGATTCGAATACAAGAAAGAAGATTTTCCAAGAGAGAGATCTAGATCATGATAGGAAACTTAGCTACGTGAAGAGAAGAGAGAACTGGAGGATTCGAAGAAGAAAATTAAGATCAAGGAAAAGAGGGTCAAGATTGAGGTTGCAGCAATCAAGACTTTTGCAGATGACAAACCATGATCATGAGTCGTGAGCTGATTCCTCTGATACCATCATGGAATTCGAAGATCAAGATTGAAGTGTTTAGGGAAAAGCAATTAAAGTAAACAAAGAAGAAGGAGAATATGAGTAATCAAGCTTTACTGATCTTTGCACATTAACATTAAGCTTTGCATTGTACATTATTACAATGGAGTATTCTCAATTGCTTGAGCATGTTCTTATTATATACGTTCGTACGATTGATACCGAAAGGAATTAAAGGTAAGACACAAATAGTACGTGGCCAAGCATGTTGAAAAAAATAATATCACATCGTAAAATATAGAAATAAATACAATTTTATATTGCATGATGAATGCTTTATAAAACATCACCTACTGAAAATCTTTTACAATAAAACCTCACAAATGTCAGATTGCTGTAATATTATGGATAGATTTATTGACTTAAAATGAGAGTCTTAATTTGAAATATAAAATACTATAATGTTTTTTATTATTGCAATTTTTTTTTACATTAATTCATACAACAATATATACTAGTTGGTGGACTTCGGTGGACTCGGTGTGAACAAGCCGTAAATAATGTTCCCGGCCATGTCAATGAGCTGGGGAGGGATCTGATCAATTAAAGCACAATATTAATAAAAGTTAAAATTCTACCCAGCTATATATATATATATATATATAATCAAGAATCCATAAAATAATAAATGAATTAATTAATGTGCGTAAACGTACCCTTATCTTATTATTGGCTACTGGAAGTGGTGGAACAAAGTCATGATCATCCACTGGAAAGTCATCCACTGGAGGATAATGCTCCGCCGGCAGTGGAGGTGGTGAATTGGCGCCAGGTGTTGTCTTGCGGCCGGGACTACCGCCTTTGGAAGGCGGTGACTTGGGACCGCCACCTTTGGAACCTTTGGGTAGAGATGGTGACTTAATTGGCCGCTTTGGTGGTACCGGTGCCTTACTCGGCTTTGGCTTCGACGCCGGTGTTGGCTGGAAACCAGATTTTAATTACACGTTAAATAGATCTCCACCAAATTAATTAATATATATCCTTCGATCAAGAGACATGATCATATATAAGCTTTTTCTCCTAATTAATGAATTCGTGTATTGTGCATGTATATATATATACGTATTTTTTGAAAAATATTTTTATTTCTATTTACACTTTTTAAATAAAAAATAAAAAAATTCATAGTATTATTTATGTAATATATATATATGTATTTAAGTATAATTTCGTTAAAATATGCTTTTCTTGAATTAAAAATATGCTTTCCTTATACGTAAGTTTAACCCACCTTCCTTGCCGATTTTACCTTCATTTCCTCTTCCCAAGGGTCTTGGGATGAAACCTGATAAATAGAGTCGAATTAAAGAAACAGAAAGTGGTAAATAATTTACAGACATGCACCCACGCAACTTCATGTAAATTTGTAGACGTGTTGATTAATTTAATTTATTACCATTGTGGTAACTAGGAAAAGAGAGAGGAGCAGGAAGAAGACAGCTTTGAGAGCCATTGTAGCAGCAACTGACCAGGCACACTAAGAGGATCGATGAAGAGTAGTAGCTAGGCACGTACGTAAAAGACTGAAGGGCTACGATGATGGTATAGGGGAAGGAGGATTTGGGGTCGTATAAATAGTGTATATTGGTAGGTGGAGAGAGAGAATTTTTATGACTTTTTTTTTGGGAAGAATTATTAATTAAGACTTAATTATTAGGTTTAAGTGTTTAACATTTCGCGTTGCTTCTCTTATTCTAACACATGCATGTGATCACACAAGCAATGTCAAGAATCTAAGTCAAGATTTAATTAAATTGTGGTTAGGTTATGACGTTATGTTCCTATGTACGTACGTATAGATTTCTCTTGCGAGGTGTGGGTGGTTAGGTATGTATACAGTCTTCCTATGTATACATACATATAGCATTTCTCATGCACGAACGTACTTCACTTATCATATATTAACTATGGCGTTTAGAAATTTAGGTTGTTTTTTTTTTATTCATTTGACATGTGCTATCAACTGGGCTCTGAGGAATTGGCAAGATGAATTGCAAATTTTCGGATACGAAATATTGTTATTGATGATATTGATCGGATTTAATATCATCGAGATGTAATTCTAGCCTGCCATTCTACCATTGAGTAATTAAGAAACATCCCATCTCATTTACTAATAATTAATTGTATTTTTCTGGGTACGTATATCCTATACATATTACTTACATTATGCTCTAATGGTTCTTGCATTTCATGATGATTTACGTGAAAAAAAAATCAACGAAATTGAAAATTATTTAGTTATTCGTATATATACATATATATATATATATTTATATATCAACTAATTAAATCGAAAATATTCATTCGTTATGAGAATCTTAATTGTTATCAAAATTGTTGATTTATTTGCTACAAATTAACGGTTAAAAAACCTCTAATCATGTATTAATTTTTTGAAAATAATTTTAAAATGAAAATTTAGCGAATGCACGATTTGGAATATGCTATATGTAATTAAAAATTCAATAAATTAAAATGGTGGTACGAGAAAGTATTACTATGGAGGATGCAAGTTTATCCTTTTGTTATTTATTATCATGATTGTATTATTTCGGATTTGTCGACTTCGATTTTTTCTAGATTTCTAATTTGATTTCGTTGTCAAATTATTATTATTTATATTATTTTTACGTCGTAAAATTATTATTTCAACAATAATATCACATTTACAAACCCTTTCACATGTCTAACAAAGATAATCATGGAGTTTCACTAATGTATAAAATCCTTTGAATAACCCACCTGATGTTATTTATAATCGACCTCATATTAGAGGATAATATATATGTTTAACTCTAGTATTTTGGTGTGTGATACTCTCTTTTCTTTGAATAGATTGAAAATTTCAAAAATATTTTAATAAAGTAACTTATATTTCTCATCAATGAAAAAAAAAGGACAACTCTTGCATCCAATCTAGTAATACCTCATTCATACCACAATTTCAATTTATCAAATTATCTCTGTACAAATATGACAATTAGAACCATTTCGAGAGTTAGCTCGTTGAGTTAGCTGGTTTGATCAACTCTTGTGGGACGATCTTAGGCTCATATATGTGAACAACATTTCTAATTTGAATCATGAGTTTCACTAACATATAAAATAATTTGAATAACTAACCATCTGATATTATTTGCGATCGACCACTTATTAGTTATCTAATGTTTAAGTCTTGCACTTTGCACTAGTAAAAAAGTTAGCTTTAGCGGCAAAAACAATTTGTCGGCAAAATTCCAAATTTGCCGTCTAAAATCTATCACGACAAAATTATTTGTTGCCACGTTCGTCAGAAAAAGCTCGCCTCGAAAGACCTATCACAACAAAGTTTAAACTTTTGCCGGCTCATATTTTCTTTCCTGGCAAACCTTTAGCGGCAAAACTTTGGTCGCCTCAATTTTATGCCATTAAATACGTCTTCTCTAGGGAAGAAAATCTTAGCCGGCAAATATATTTGTCGCGAAGGAACACCTATGGCGACAAATATATTTGTCGGGAGAGATGTTCTCTGGTGGCAAACTTTTGTGTCACGATAGGTTTTCTATTGCGATAAAATAGCTTTGTCGCAATAGACTTTCTATGCCAACAAATATCTTTGTCATCTAAGGTTCATTTCACAAAGAAAATATACATAGCAACTATCGCGAAATTTCGACTTCCAAATACCACAATACACCCATATATATAGAAAAGTGAACACAACAATTGTAGAAAATTTAAATATTTATTATAATAATAAAGTATATAGATTCAAAAGAGTTATAGGTTTCCAAATGTAAGTTAGATGTAAAATACATAAGCCTAAAAAAAACTACCCTAGTGAGGTTTGACCATCATCCTCATTGTCTGCTTCATCAATCGATGGTACTTCCAATTCAACCGGTGGTAGTTCAAACTCAAGGACTCTTGACATATATTGTACTATTTTCTGGAGATACAACTGCATATGCTTAATTTTCTTGTTAAATCCATTTTTCGCTACTGTCAACTCATCTCTCAAATGATCGACTTCCTTGGTAGCAGTTGCCTCTTGAGTTGCCTTTGCTACTGCCAACTCATCTTACAAATTATCAACCTTCTTTTGTAAGTGGTGAGTAGATGCTGAAGACCGAGAACTTCCAGTCTCACGAACACGCCCATATCCCAATCCACGTATCTGTGTTCCAGTCTTATTTTTCTGCACTTTTTCTATCTGCGTGCACTTGAGGCTATATATGTATGTGTGACTCTTTGGCCGTGTTGAAATTTTTTTTTCTCTGCAAAAGTTATAAAACGGCGCCATTTTCTGGTGACTGGAGAACCTATGCCGCCAAAATTTATTTCTGCCTGCTAAGTCTCCAAAATTTCATTTTCTAATTCACGGGCAATTAGCACGCTCCATTTTTCTAGCAAACACTTTGAATAAAAATTCATTCCAAAATCCATTTTACAGAAATAAAAATCGCGAGGAAATATTTTTTCGTTATAGTTCAAATTTTGTCGCCTTAGATTTCGCGCCAAAGGGAAAATATCCGGCCGAAAACTTGACGGCAAATTTTGAACTTTGTCGCCAAAGGATGATTTTCACGACAAATTTCTGCTTTGTCGCCTAAAATATTGCCGGGAAAGATATAATTTCTTGTAATGTTGGTGCGTAATACTCTTTCTTTCCTTTGAGCGGATTGAAATTTCCTAAAAGAAAATATAATAATAAAGTCACTTATATTTCTCAACAATACTGAAAAAAAAAATTGAATTAATAGATATTATTGATATAATTAAAGTATATATATTGACCATATACAATATAAAACTTTATTGCCTTTTTCTCATACTAATTATTATCATAATTGTAGCTAATTAATATTATATGTTCGTCGAGCTGCGCTCCCAGCACCATTCTCCGATGATGAGTATGATTTATTTACCGGTTTCTGACGTAAGGTCGTCCTGAAACTAGAACGGTACAAGTTAAATTTCATCCAAAATAACTAGTTAAGCGTGAAGAGTGAGACAGTTAAAATGATAATGATCAATGTCTACGTACGTATTGTTTATTATCTAGTTAGGGGAAGTGGTGGAGTCTGCTCGTCCCCTCCTGGAAACTCTTCCTCAGAAGGAGATGGAGGATAAGGGACGTCAGTTGACGGTGGTGCTCGTGGAGGTGGCTTGGCTTTGCCACCCTTGCCGCCCTTGGAACCCTTTGAAGCTGGTGGAGACTTGGCTTTTGGAGGCGACTTACCCTTAGGCGACATTGGCTGAAACCACATCAAATGTTAAAGAATATAGTGCCTTAGAAAACTCAACAAATCCAAAAAAAGTTATATTTCTATATTTACTTCATCATTCTCTGAATTTGTCCTTTAAATTCTACTTTATATTATAAATGTAATCTATCTCATTTAATTCTCAATATTGACAAAAAAATATCAAAAAATCTAAACTGTCGTCAAATTTGCTAATTCAACAGCCTGTGAAAAAAATGGTATAAATAGGTATTTAAGAAACTTTATAAAATATTTCCTCAAAAAAAAAAACAACTCTTCTAGAAATTCAAACTAAATTGTGTCCATCTGATGACAACACGACTCATTCACAAACTTACTGATAGGTCCTCAAATAAGCGTTATTTTATATTATTTTATACCCATTATACTTGACTTTTAATATTAAAATAATAAATAATTAGACAAATTAATTTATTTTGTGATATTTTTGTAGAAATAAATAAAGCTTGGAATTTGGAGCATTTTGGTGAAAGAATCGTCCCGATCGGAATTATAACGAAGAAATTATGGACGAAATATGAGAAACCACCGAAAATCGCAAGGAAATTCGGTGGGAAGCTGCTGAAATCCAGCAGCCCAAGCCAAAAATCCAGCAGCCCCCAATAGTTCCCAAAATCAGCATATTTGCCCCAAAATCAGCAACTTTTCCCCAAAATCAGCCATTTTTCCCCAAAATCAGCATATTTGCCCCAAAATCAGCATCTTTTCTCACCCAATCTCATCATTTCTATCACTTCTTCATGTACTATTTTATTGCTATTTTTATATTTTAATTTTGTACTTTTAATTAAACAATTGTGGCACTCCTTCTATAAATAGGGAGGTCATTTCATGTATTTGGGGGGGTCCCCAATTAGTTTCATTCTTCCATTTCTTTCTTAGTTCTTAGTTCTTAGTTCTTAGTTAGTTCTTTTGTTTCTCTCTTTTGAGAGACATTTTTGGGGACCATTTTTACTTCTTGTAGATTTTCTTATTAATTAGTTTTCTTTTAATTCTTATCCGTAATTTATGTTATTTTTATGTTATTTTCATTTCTTCTTTACTATTGTTCTTGGTATTTTCTTTCTAACATTTGTAAGTAAGAATGCAATCTCCATGTGTTTTACTTTTTGAATTTCTTTTACTTCATATGTTTTAGTGCTTAAACTTCAATTTGATGTTAAGTGTTTTATCCGCTGTCGGTGCACTTAGAGTAGAATTGAAGAGATTAAATGTTGATCACTGTCGGCGCATTTAATTATAAACTTAAGGTAAATCATGTTGTAAATGTTTGAAGCATATTGATGTTTGACGCACATTAATGGTTGATGCATTTATAATATTGAAAGATGTATGTAAGTATTTGAGATGATGAAGGTAGGATTTCGTGATTGGTTTATTATGAGCAAAATGTTAGAATTAATGTGATTGTTAATTCGAAATTACTTACGTAAAAGTGTGGGTTTTGTCTATGAAACTACTCTATGGTTTGTAAGTTCTAATTAGCATGAACATTTACATTTTAATTTTTAGTTAGTGTTGTCTTTAGTTTAAATTACAAATCTTTTCAAAACCCCCCTTTTTATTCTTTATTCTTTTATTCTTTATTCTTTAATTCTTTAATTCTTTAATTCTTTTAATTCTTTTATTCTTTGATCCCTTTTTATTCTTTATTCTTTTATTCTTTTATTCTTTTATTCTTTTATTTCTTTATTCTCTTATTCATCTATTCTTTAATTTATTAATTCTTTGATTATTTAATTCTTTAATTCATTATTCTTTTATTCATCTTCCACTAACACATTATTAATGTTCCCTAATTTCCCCGGTTAAGAACGATCCCTATTTACCAATACTACATCTACACAAAAAGGGTTTAAATTGCACAATACTCAAATTACGTGTTTAATTTAATGCGTAGTTTGGGCATAGTCACTTACCCATTAAATTTAACGATATATATACAACTAGAGCACCGTGAAATATTTTAGGCCAATTTTGAATATTAAATGAGAGAAATCACAATTCATGAAGCAAAATTAAGCCTTATATAAATAAGGTATGTACCTTCTTTATCTTGAGGTCCTCGTTGAAGGTGTCTTCGTCATCCCATGATGATGAAACCTTAAACAAAACAGTAGGTTCAATTACAAAACATTGCACTAATTATATATATATATAATTAAAATGAAGCAATTAATTACCATTGTAGTAACTAGGAGAAGAGTGACAAAGAGGAGGATGATAGCTTTGAGAGCCATTAGTATATTGTATATTGTATATTGCAGAAACTGGGAAAGAAATAAACAAGATGAATCAGATTCAGATGATGATTGTTGGAAGGAGAAGTGGGATGGATGGTGGGTATAAATAGTGTTCAAGGTGGGTGGGAAGAGAAATTTTGACAACCATAGGTCAGTTTGTTTTCATAAGCCATCCCCCATCAGTCCATCACTAGTGTTGTTTCTCATACTCGTATGCATGCATGTGGTCTCACATGCCATGTCAAGAGCAATTTAGTCAAATTTAAATTAGGTTAAATTAAGTTTTTAAAAATTAAAGTGAATGTAGATATATTGATTCGAGCAGATGTATTTTCTCTTTCCTATTTAAATTCAAATCAAGCTTGAGCAGTTTAAGTTAAAGAGGATGCACTCCCTTTTTTTTTTTTTTTTTTTTAACAATTTTTAGAATTGTGTATGGATCGATCCATGTATGGGTTTGTAGGTGTCATCTACTTGACTTGGTAACAATTTAACTTTTAAACACATGTGTAAAAGCCCATTCAACAAACCAAGGCTAAATTCCTAAGGATGAAATCTTAGAGGACTGCCTATTGAGATGCCTCTAGGCCCATTATAAAATATAAAAACAGAGATTGTATTATATATATTAAGTCTCAATAACTTTCATGAGCAATGCTAATGAAAATTTCTCCGTAATGCAATATAAATGATGAACCAAAAAATTAAAAATCCATGAAATATATTATATATGAATAAACATTATCGTCTAGGCTCCCAGAGACATCTGAAATCTGAATAGATACTAGTGACTTTAAATAAGCCAAGGCCATACAGCAATGCATCCATGGAAGTAGCAGTAGAGGCTCAAATCAAAACACAGCTTTGGCAGAAAACCATTTATTTTCTTGCCTTTTTCGCATCATCATACATAGAGTTATTACAACCATGGCCGCCCTAATAAGTAAAACAAAGAGTTCGATTTTTCAAGGGCACTTGCTTCTGTTTCCATGGGTGACCATATCGGTGTAGCACTTGCCGCATCTTTCCCGGTTGCCAAAAGTTCCCGGCGGCACACACCGACACCGGTCACAGCACGTCATGCAAGCTCTCACGCAGACCCCCTTCCTTGAATGCAGCTGGCACCTCTTCTCACACAATGGGACGCAATCTGCCCACAAAATTAAATTCACCGACAAATCAATTAAACCACATTTGGTAATTTGTTTTCTGAAATAAAATATGGAAATATAAATTACCCTCTTTGGATTTGACTGGTGGAAGAGGTGGGTAAGTCGGTGGAGTGGGAGGAGTTGGCGGCTTTGATGGTGGGTAAGTGGGTGTATTCACTGGAGGCAGAGGCAAAACAGGAGTCAGTGGCTTGGTAAGTGGTGAAGCAGGTGCCTTGACCACTGGTGGTGATGGTGGCAGTGGAGTGGGTGGCTTGACAACCGGAGTTGATGGCTTTGGTGGTGTATAAGTGGGTGGCTTCACTGGACTGACAGGGGTTGGCGGCTTGGTCAGTGGCGGAGCAGGTGCCTTGTCCACTGGTGGCGGTGGCGGAGTTGGTGCCTTGACAACCGGAGCTGGTGGTGGGGTTGGTGCCTTGGTGACCGGAGAAGGCGGAGCCTTGACAGGTACTAGGCCTTTGGCATAAACTACCTGAAAGTAAATTTATCACGTTGTGTCAAAAACTCCATCAAAGATCAAATCCTTGTACTAATTCTTGCAACAAATTCAACTTGACCACATTTGAAACATTCAACCAAAGATCAAATCTTTATACTAATTCTTGCTGCAAAATCAATTTTACCACATTTGAGTATAAAAAATTCCAACAAAGATCCGATATTTTTACTATTCCTACAACATCAAACTTTACCACATTTGAGCGTCCAAAATTCCACTAAAGATCATATCTTTTCACTATTTCTACAACAACGTCAAGTTTACCACATTTGATTGTCACAAATTCCACCAAAGATCAGATCTTTTTACTTATTTCTATAACAACATCAAATTTACCACATTTGAGTGTAAAAAATTCCACCAAAGAACTTATTTCTAAACAACATGATTTACCATATTTGAATGTCCAACATTCCATCAAAGATCAATACTTTTTACTATTTGTACCCACCAAATCAACTTTACCACTGTTTTAAGCAAGTGATGAAACCTACAAAAACAGACAGGATTTGAAACCAAAACTTAAGACACCAGACCACACCCAAAGAAATTGGAGAGTAAAAAAAAATCAAAAGTAACAGTTATAAAATTTACCCTTACAGTGGTAAAAAACAGAATGGTGGTAAAGAGGAGGAGAATGGCTTTGGAAGCCATTGGAGAACAGCTGGAAGTGAAGAGGATGAAGAGAGAAGCAGCTCAGTGAAGTGATGACTCTAGCAGAAGCAGAGGAGTGGGTATAAATAGTGTGGAAAGGAGACTAGATATTTTTACAGAGGTGCGATGGATATGCATGCCAGCTGCTCGATGAAATGGCCAAGCGAGATCACTGAGATAAATCTGACCCCCAGAGTTCCGACCCACCTGCCCCGAGGAGCCTATCTACCAAACTATATTATTTTCTTTTCTTTTTTTGGTCAGTGAACTATTATTATTTTCTGGTCTAGCGGTCGTCAATAAATCAAAATTTCCACTTTTGTTCTAATTTAAACATTTTTCTTTCTCATTTTCAGTCTCTCGGTGTGTGTCTCAGTAATAAATCAAATAAATTTCTTCAGACGAGGTCTCATTAAAAATTAGAACTTGAAGCCAAAGCTACGTTTGCTCCTTGTAGATTTCATTAATGGAGGCCTGGGTCACCGACCTTCCAAGTTTGGTAGCTAGATAGTCATTTTAATTTTAAATAATGAAAATAATTTGGGGTTTTTGTTTAATGTCAATGGCTCTTCTTAAATATCACAAAGTGTTCCCTTATTTAAAGAATAAATTATATTTACACCTGGGTTAGCATTTTACTGCTAATCATAATATGTTATTAATAAATTTCAAATTTGTGTCAGTTAAGCAACAGTAAAGCACCACACATTGTGACTCCTAATAATGGCTCTTCAAATAAAGGCACTGTTAAATAAAGAATGAGGATCCTTTTCATTAATAATACTCATATAACCAGCTGGTTCTTTGAAGCATCAATCTGTCTACGTAAATTTTATATGTGTGACTGCTAGCATATTTCTTGATAGATGTATACTATTGAGTGAGAAAATCTAGGAAAGTCTATTTATGTATCATTCATTTTTGTTTTTGTCAAGATTTCGAAAAATAGTACTACCGAATGGATCGATTTAGCAAAATTGGAGAAATCAAACGATTTTATCGAATTGAGATGTGAGTGAGAACGATAGCAATCTATTTTAGAAATATTAACAAACTTGATTATTGAAATTCCTAATAATACCTCCTTTTAGCTTCTCGAATTTACATTACCTCCAAACATATTACTAGCCATGTTGCATCCAAAATGGAAAATGACGCCAGATTATGAACTTATTGTGATGATCAAGTGATTTGCATGGTTTCAGTTCATCTCATATTAAAGTTATATGGAATTCTAATATATTTTTTATTTTATAAATACAAATAATTATACATTCAACTTGAATGTCCAAACACCTCATTTTCTTTTGTCTTCTAAACGTGTTTGGTATAGATATGTTGGATAATGGTTCCTATGAAATCTAAGTTGCAGGGCTCCTCTGTTTATATTAGTATTTGATGTGTGCCAAGTTGCACATAAATCTATAGATAAGTGGACGTATGAACTGGCTGCAAGTGAGGCAACACAACTTGGCTTGGAACAAAACGTTACCCTCCAATAATCCAATTCAATTTTGATCTAAAGTAAAAAGACTGAAACATTTTTACATACCCCAGTTAAAATTCACTGTACTGCTTGCCTATATATGTCATTTAGGGACAATTTAATTACTTACACCTTTTTCAAATATGACACGAAGATCGAGGCATACTAGTTGACATCTGGACGTCCAGATGACGAAGCCATTTTAAAATTAAAAAGACGTGTTTGGGAGAGCCAAGTGAAACCTAATCGGTGAAAACTGATCACATTTCATCTGTCAACAAAAACTTACAGCATGGACGTCGTTAACTGATGATCATACATAAAGACTTCACCTGCAGATATCCGATTGAACCATCAGGTTCACTTCGCGTCTGGGAGTGAGTGTCAGAGCACTCTCCGAACTCCTCGAAGTACGTGCTCGCCATAGAAACCCGAGGGGCTTAAAACGTAAAGGGTGAGTGGACCAAATTGTTATTTCAGTGTAAAACGATTTTCAATAATAACCTTTAACCCCTCGTTTTTGTATAAAACCACAACAGTTATAACATACGTGCACGTAATACGAGATATAATAATAACATCCATTAAATAATAATTTAACTAATATGCACAAATGAGTCATGCAGTGTAACGACCCGTCCCGAATATCGGGATTTAATAATATTTAATTATGATTTACTAATCTGGGATTAGTTGGGTGATTTCGGACGAATTGTGCAAAATGACCGTTTTGCCCCTGGGCGTACGCAAAACGTTGACTTTTATTTCAGATGGTTAAATGGACTTTGACCGATGACCGTGACGTAGTTCGGGACGTCACGAGTTCATAGACATGTGGCACGTTCGATTCCGATATTCGTGGTGAAAGTTATGATGTACGGAAATCCATGGGCATTTTAGTAATTTGGATGAAATAAGGGGAAATGTTGACTTTCTGACCCGGAGGTCCGATGGCCAAGGACCGAGGACCGTTAGGAAGGTCTCGATGCCCTGAGTCCGTAGACAGGCGGCACGCATCAATCGGAGTCTGTATGACCGAGTTACGGGTCTAGATGCGTGAGGGGCATTTTGGTAATTTTCTGCACAGGGACAGAATTGTAATTTTCACACGGGGGCACTGTTTGATTGAAACAACCGTGAAATGGGATGTTTTGTGCGATCGATTCCATGGATTGTTTATCAATTAATGGACTGTTTTTGGGGCAGCTTTGTTGTGTGATTGCACATGTGGGGAGCTCGCAATTGAGTGCTTAGCATGGACACTGGTTTTTCTATTGTTTTCGGGTCAGTGCAGGGGACATTATACAGTGGATTGAGGACGACTTTGGGTGCTTTTAAGGACTGATTTGGATCGATAGAATTGAGAGTGAGTCGAGAGGTTGACTCTGAGATTGAGAATGAAAGGAATGGAGTGAAAATGGTGGAGGATTGTTCTGAAACCCGAAACTGTGTTTAACAAATTCAAAATTCTAATTCGAGGTTCTGGGCCAGCCCAGGGCAATTAGATGATTCATTTATCTCTCTGGGATCATTTCCAGTCGATCCAGATCAAATGGGGCAAGTTTGGAGGTTCCTAGAGCCGTGGACGGACGAGGTGGACGGCCGGAAAATCCAAGCTTGAGTCGTGGTGATTGAGGTAACTTCGTGTTAAATTAATCATTCGAATTGGTTCGTATTAATCATAATAAGCTTACTGGAATGTTAATTTGACAATGGTTGAGGAATTGTGGAGTTTCGGTGATCGACCCGTTTTGGTGGACACGGGTTGATGACATGATTAATCGATGGTTGATGTTGATCGATGACACAGAACTGAAATTGATTGGTTAATGATTGTTTTAGGATCAAAAACGGACGGAATCGAGGTCGAATTGATGGTTATCTGGCCGGGTCAGATCGCGGGTAATCAGACCCGTTTACCAGACATACGGGTAAAGATGGTGACTGTAGCAGTCACTGTAGCAGGCGCGTGGCTTTCACGCGCAGCCACTCACGGAGGCGCGTGACGGTGCGTCGGCACGAATCTCGAGGTGAGGTCAACATGACTTTTGTCCTATGCAATGTAACGAACATTTTAGCGTTGGTTTCGTGTCGATCGGATCCCGTTTCGATATTGTTCGGGATGTCCGAAGGTTTTAAATCCAGTTTTAAAATACTTAAAAATTCGGGAAAAATACGGGACTTGAATAGGATGTTAATTATGAGGTTAGTGATCCTCTAATGTGATTTGGACAGGATTGGGAGTCCCGGTGATAGTGGTGTGGCCCGGGAAGGCCTATGGCACGCGTATCGAGGCGCTCGGTTAAACGGTCTGTGAGTGGACATTGGTTTTATAAATTCGATGCATGCATAACTGTTTCATAATTTTTATAATTGTGATTAAATGATTTATTTTTGATATCGGTGAATTTATATGTGTTCACGCATTTCGAGGTGATTTACGTGTTTACACGTAAATCGAGATTTCTGGATTTGCACCGATTTCCATAAATGTGGTTGGATATGATTTCATGAAACGGTTACGGACTTGATTAAGTAAAATCGGGCCAGGGGCCCAGTTAACTTGTGAATTCGGGCCGGGGGCCCAGTGGACTTATGAATTCGGGCCAGGGGCCAGTTAATTTATGAAATCGGGTCAGGGGCCCAGTTGATTTATACATGTGATTCGGGTCGGGGACCCTAAAATGGAATCGAATAAATGATTTTGGATTTAAATCAACTATTTGGACTTATAATGGTTTTGATGATATTGAAATTATGGTTATGACACGTTTCACAGTATTTGGGCTTGAGACCCGTCTGATGAAACTTAAAGATTGGTTTGGGTTTTATCTATGTATATATATATATATGCTTTGCATTTGGATATCAATAAAATGTATTTGGTACTGCACTGTATAGATCCATCCATATGATACTGTCTCCTCTGGATGAGGTACCCCGGAGAGGTCATGGACATCTAGAACGTCCAGCGTCTATGACGCTAAGCATCGGAGATGCTGTACCCGAACGGGGTTCGGGGATTGAACTCGGAATTGAGACCCGAGTGGCACGCGTAGCCTTGTGATTGTGACCTTATTGGACGTCAGGGACGTCAGACATCAGGGATGTCGAGATTGGAGTGTATAGTGCAGTGGCTAAAATTATGTTTATGGTTTTATTACATGCCTTATGGTTCATACTATATGATTTATGATTTCAAATGATGGTGCATGCATATGTTTTTACTGAGGGGCATAAATGTCTTATAAATGTTTTAAACAAACTCGTTTATTTTCGTCCACTCACAGCTTTTGTTTTTGATGCCCTTCAGGTTGATTCCAGACGCGGCTGCAGTAGAGACTGGGACATCATACACTTCCTCCATCGATCCTTACGCACTCTGGAAGCCCAGTTGGGCAGTGGCAACATGTTATCCCTTGTCTGACACCTCTTGTCAGACGGGAGCATGACACATTCCATGGTAATCCCGGGGGGATTGGGATGGGTCGTGTCATGCAGGAACTGTAAATGTCTAAATAACAACCCACGTCGTAATTGCTCATGAGTCTCTTTGAGTCTCATACTCGGAATATACACTGAATATCCCTACTCGGTACCACGACCACGTAAAATCTGGGCGCCTTGCACCGTCACCACATGTTCCCCAGAGCTTAGGGAACAAGCTAGCACACATTAACTAGTATTACGAGCGGCGCAGGTGAACAATCACATGGAGGTTGGTCTATGGCCATACAGACGAGTATAGAACTCCTAAGTGAGTTCTAAACATCTCAATCTCAACAATGCCTCCAGGACTCGTATGTGATGCAACATGTGACATGGTACATACACTATGCATACTTACCATAGTATTTCATAGCATGCCGACATAACCAGATGAGCATAGTAAAACATACACCACAATCATATACTGTTTGATCCTGAAATGACCAACACGATGAGACCCGCTGGGGGTGCTGGGACCAGTCGTGTGGTGTCTTGGGCCCCCTGGGGGCGTTGTTATTCGGCAGGGATCCTGCAAAGACTAGACACCGGTGTGGTGCCGGCCAAAAGGGGCTCCGATGCCTAAGTTAGTATCTGAGTGCCGAGAGGCAAGTAAATACAGTGCTCTGGATCGGTTCTGAATGTCCTACCTTTGTGAAGGGTTTCGGGGTATTTATAGTAGTCATAACTGTGGCAGTTGGGCTACTGTTCCGGTAGGTGAGCCACTGTTCCGGAGCAGGTTGTGCCTTGTGGCTGTGAGTCGTCTGACAAATCCTGGATATGTGGGGGGAGGCGCCAGCTGGAGTCCCAACCTGCCTCCGTCAGGAAGTTGGTAGGGCAGAACTGGTTAGGTGACTGTCGCGGCCAGCTGTCGTCTGTTCATTGTCAAATGCCGAGTGGCGGGTCTGTAGTTTGGTGCCGATCGGCTGGCCGTAGGCCGTGAGGGTGCTGATCAGGCAATCAGTCGGTGACCTTCCTGTCCTGGCGGGCCCTATGCTAGGGTGGTCGGTCGATATGGTATCAACATAAGTCCCCTAAGTCTTTGACTGAGGTGGATTTCCTCGGTCGAGGACTTGCGATGACGGTCGGTACCTGTCGACCTGACAGGACCCATCCCAATCCCCCCGGGATTACCGTGGAATGTGCCCTGCTCCCGTCCAACAAGGGGTGTCAGACAAGGGATAACCAAGAGCCACTGCCCAAACGGGGCATCCAGAGTGCGCAAGGATCGATGGAGGAGGTGTGCAATGTCCCAGTCTCTGCTGCAATCGCATCCATAATCAACCTGAAGGGCATTAAAACCAAAAGCTGTGAGTGGACAAAAACCAATAAGTTTATCAAATACAGTTATAAGACATTTATGCCCTCCAATAAAAACGTATGAATGCCACGAAAACCAGTAACCAAAACGTTTGCTCAACCGAGCCATTAGGGCCTTAGCCCAAAACCCGTTAACCAAAAACCAAGTGTGGGAACTCAGCCCAAAACTGTGGAATACCACCACCAGACATATTAAAACCATGTGGGCCACCGCCCAAAGCCATACATATAAATCCATAAATCCAAGACCATTTAGGGTTCCCGACCCGACATACCATTTCATAACCAATAATCCATTTTTACCACATAACACGTACCCAACCGAAAAGCCATTTCATAGATTCATTAATCCATATTTACCATTACCATCACCAGCATCCCTGATGCTTAGCGTCCCAGACGCTTGACGTCCCTGACGTCATATCTCACGGTTTAATAAGCTACGCGTGCTGCCCGGGATCTCTCCGGGTCCATATATCTGACATTCCTGATGTCTGACGTCCCTAACGTCAATCATAGCAATCCTGCTCCTGAGTCATCATACGGTCTGGCTGCTCCGTACAATGACCCCTCGCAGGCAATGCACCGTGACTTCCCCAGTGTCCCAGACATCTGGAGGAGACCATCATATATCCTTGTATCCAGATGGTATATGGAAAACAGTTTTATTTATTCCTTTTATCACATCATTACAATTGGGCCCTGCCCGAAATTTTCATAAAACCACGTAATTCCATTTAGGGTCCCTGACCCAAAATCACAATTATTAAACATAGGGCCCCTGACCCGAAATCACCATTATAATCTAGTTGGGCCTCATGCCCGATTTTATGAACCACTGGGCCCACGGCCCGATTTGTAAACCAACTGGGCCCGCAGCCCGACTTATAAACCCACTGGGCCCCACGGCCCGAATTAGTAAATCAACTGGATCCCTGGCCCGATAACATAACTCAAATGGGTCTCAGCCCGATTTCATATCAACTGGGCCCCTGGCCCGATTTCATTAACCAACTGGGCCCCCAGCCCGATTACGAACTCAAATGGACTCCAAGTCCGAAATTTCCAAAACAAGTGGACCTCAAGCCCGAGTTTATATTTCCAATTTCAAAACCATTTCATCATATTATATCCAAGTCATAAATATGGAAAATCCATGTAAAATCGGAAAACCTCGATTTACGTGCAAGCACGTAAATCGCCTCGAAATACGTGAAACCGTACAATTTACCAATAACCAAATCAACATCATACAATCACAATCATAATCCACATAAAACAGTTAGGCATGCATAGAATTTATAAAACCAAAGTCCACTCACAGACCGTTTTAACGGTATGCCTCCATACGCGTGCCACCGGCCCTCCCGGGCTTCACCACTATCACCGGGACTCCCAATCCTGTCCAAATCACATTAGAGGGTTACTAACCTCCACATTAACATCCTATCAAAATCCCGTAATTTTCCCGAATTTTTAACTATTTTTAAACTTGATTTAAAACCTTCGGACGTCCCGAACAATATCGAAACGGTGTCCGATCGACACGAAACCAATCCCAAAATGTTCGTTACATTAAATAGGACAGAAGTCATGTTGACCTCACCTCGAGATTCGTGACCACGCGCCGTCACGCGCCGCCGTGAGTGGCTGCGCGTGAAACCCACGCGCCTGCTACAGTGTCACCAGCTAACCCGTATCTCTGGTAAACGGGTCCAATTTGCCCGCGATACGACCCGGTTACAATCCTATCAATTCAACCTTAATTACATCAATTGATCATTCAATTAGCTCCGTTATAAGTTTAATTTAAGTTCTGTAACATTGATTACACAAGACCTTACCTACAATCCCACGATTCGATGATGAACACCAAGAACACCCGTCCATTGTTCATCCTTCGAACCCCATCAATTACGATAGAATCCTTAAATTGATTCAACCAGAAGCTTCCATGGACTCAGTTAAACATTTCCCCCAACTCAATTGCATCAATCCCTTGCTCAAACTTCACGGCTCAAACTCGATAGCCATCACTGTGCAACCATGGAAGTCTGCCAATCACAACCGTTTTCTCTCAATTGATGAACCCAGAAGCATCGTGGGATCATGAGAAGTAGTTTCCCCACCTCAATTGAATCAATCGAAGCCTCAAAATCCACGACTCGAGCTCGAATTTCCTCCTCTGTCACCAAGTGTGTTCAGAGCCAATACGTTGCCAATTTCCTTCGTTCTTTCGACGTTTCTGATCGTGGCATTCCCAGAAAGCTGAATGTAACCTCCAATTTGATCCTCACGGCCTTAGGATTTGATTTCGAATTTTTCCCTCCAATATTCTAATTTTCGAATTTTCTGTCTCACCACCCACACTCAGTCCCAGTGTTTCCCGAAATGAATCCAGTCTCCCTAGCCTCTCAATTCCCTCAATTCTACCGTGAGAAGGCAGCCAAATCCTCCAGCCCTCACACTCTCTCTGTTTTGAAATCGTCCACGGGTAAGAAAAACAAAGAAGAAGAAAATGGGGGAAAAAGATGGAGAAGGAATGATGGTGTAGGAATGATTGTGTTTGGAGGGAAACAAGGAGCTGGAAACAAGGGATGGCTGACACTTGTCACTCATCCGGATGTGCACAGTCATCAATCACTATTCATTATTATATTATTATTCTAATCCGAGCCTCGGTTCGTAAATTCGTTCTCTTGACCATAACTTCGTCGTCGAATCTCCGATTTCGGCATGCCGCCTGTCATTGGATTCGTATCGACGATACCTACGTAACGGTCCTTGGCCCTCGTCCATCGGACCTCCCGGTTAAAAAGTCAACATTTGACCTCAATTGACCAAAATTACCAAAATGCCCATCGACTTCCGAACATCATAACTTTCTCCACGAATGTCGGAATCGAACGTGCCACCTGTCTATGTACTCGTGACGTCCCGAAATACGTCACGGTCATCGGTCATAGTCCATTTGACCGCCCGATCAAAAAGTCAACATTTTGCCCACGACCAAGGGCAAAATGGTCATTTTGCACATTTTGTCCGATTCCGCCCTACTAACCACCGATCAACCTCACTAATCAAGATAAATCACTAATCTAATCCTGAAATTCGGGACGGGTCATTACACGACCGACCAGGGCGCTGCGCCCTGTATCCCTAGTAGGCCCCCAAGTCTTGGACCGAGGAGGTGCACCGTATGTCCGATGTGAAAGGAGTCCCCGTTGCCGAGTTTCGCAAGCTGCCCACCGTACGGACCCGAAGATCGTGGAGAAGCGGCCGAGGGGAAATGGCGGGGACACTTCGGTCGCAGTGTGCTTGCCGATGGAGAGATGAAGCATGCTGTCGGGAGAGATGCCGAGAGGCTCCGGTCGGCATGCGGTAGGGATGTACACTGGTAGGAATGTACGTACGTATGTACGCATGTGGGATCGTATGATACTGATGGACATACAGTACAAGGTCGTATCCGTATCTGAAAGGTGGCCGTATCGGCCTGGTAACCGTCAGATCGGAAGCGCGTATCCCGAGGCAAGCCAGGGGCCTATAAAAGAGGGTGGAAGCTTTTGACTTTTTCACTTTTTACTCAGAGCATCTGTGGAGTAATTGCAAGTGCCGACTGAATTGGAGCCTGCCGAGAGGAAAGGAGACACACGCGAGACCAATTCGACCGAGCAACTATTATAGGTATAATTTCTGCCGAACGACATCTCTGCTCAGCATGTGTTCCATAGCGTAGGTGCTTAGTGGTAGCTTCTTTTGTTTTGGTAATTTTTAGATGTCAGAGTCAGAGTCAAACAGTGGATCTGGGGTTAGGTCCCCTCAAGATTTTGGCGAGGAAACACCGTCTAGTTCGGCAAGCGACGTGTCGAGCGGGCGCAGTGGGTCAACGTCCACTAGTGGGTCCACAACGCGTAGTGCGTTGTCGTCCAGCAGCGGTGACAGCCTAGATCAGGCTCTCAGGTTGCCGAGGAAGGAGGTGAGGCAACAGGGCGGATGCAACACGTCGAGTGCCGACCGGCCTTCGGAAAGAGCAACGTCGTCCCGAACCTCAACCGTCGTGGTGGTAGAATCGGACGCCGAGGAGACCGGGATGGAGACTAGTTCGCCGTTGGAGCTTGACGCCGATGGGGTCGTGAAGACTGAATACGCCGTAGACTTCGAGGCAAACACCATTCGGCAGTCCGACCTGGACAAGTTTCGGGAGCTGTACAATGTGCCAGCGGAGATTAAGATGACGGTATCCCCACATAGCAAGAGGCCGAGTGACCCTCCAGAAGGGTCGACGTTATTTTACGTCGACTGCTTTGAGCACGGAGTGAGGCTGCCTCTGCACCCGTGGCTCCAGGACATGATGGCGAGGGCGAACTTAGCCACAGGGCAGCTGAATGCTAACGACTGGATCATTTTGATCAGCCTCTACACGGCCTTCTGACTGGCTGGACTACCGGAGCCATCCTGGGGGCAACTGTGCGCCCTGTACCGTTTCAAGAGGCAGACCTACGGGTCGGGGTGGTACCAGATGGAGTGCCTGCAGAAGACGGCCCGAGGTGCCTTCATCAACGACGTGCCGACGTCGCAGAAGAGCTGGAGACACCAGTTTTGCTGGGTGTCCGGGCCGTGGGAGGGGGACGTGAGTAGGGTCCGCGCGAGGATTCCTAGCCACTTCCAGTCTGGAGGTTGTCGGTCTGCCGTTCGACTAGTGGTCATAGTGTGTCAATTGTGGCTACCGAGGCGGGGACTGATGGCGTTTGTTATGTATATGCAGGTCCATCGAAGGCAACGGTGACAACAGAGGACTGGGAATCGTGCAACCTGGTGCGGGAAACGCTGTCCGACCTGGAACGTAGCCGGTGCGTCCTGAAGCTGCCGTCTAACCTACTTGCCGTGGGTCTTATCTCGCCACCTGGTAAGCAGTTGTGTTGTAAAGTTATGGTGTGTAGGTATGCCAAGGCGCTAACAACTTGATTTTTACAGTGCATCCCCAAGTTGAACAAGCCGCTCAGAAGAAGATGAGTGAAGCGGTGGCGAAGCATGGCTAGGCTGCCGATGGCAAGGGCAAGGAGCCAGAGGTAACCCCCCAACAGCCGCGGAGGTAGAAAATCGTGGAGGTGAAGCCCAAGGGGGCTAGCCGAGAGGAGCCCCCCTAGAGTCTAGTTCGGGTGGCCGACCAGACGGGCTGCCAAAGCCGACGAGGCCTGAAGCGAGGCAGGGTGCGAAGGTGAAGAGTCCGGTGCTCGGACTGAAGTGGCCCCTTATCGGTGGGCTGGACCAAGCCCGGGAACGCCGGCGAAAGCTCATGGAGGCTCGGCAGAGGCAGTCTCCCCCGGCGACAGGGGTGTTGGAGGGTGAGGGCTCCGATCGCCAGTGGAAGAGGGAGGCGGCCCTTAAGGCCTCCGAAGGACCGAAGGAGACGGCCAAGGAAGCCAGGGTCGAGAAGCCGCCGCCCGCGAAGGAAAGGGTGCCGGTCAGCGTTCCCGGCATCGCCTCCGTCTTCATGGAGCCCTTAGAGACGGGGGAGGTGGTCCGGTCAGCCAAGGCCGGGGAGGCGTGGGTGCCGGTCACTCACCAGATGCACAAGTCGTTGGCGCCTGTGGCCAATGCCTTTGTGCTCGGCTCCCAGGTGACGCCCGCAGAAATTGAGCAGATCGGCACTGGCTCCCACCCAGGTCGGTTCGCGGCCCTGCTCGCTGAGCAAGCCCATGTAAGTGGTGATAGTGTTGCAGACGGCCTCTCAGCATATGCAGAGGTTGGAGGCGGAGCAGAGCGCCGCGCGACAGAGGGAGGAGAGGCTGCAGGCCTGGGAGAAGGAGGGGCACGCCGCTCGGCGGCGGGTGGCGGAGCTTGAAAAGGAGCTCCAGCAGGATAAGGCCAAGGCGGAGGCGGCCGAACAGGGTATCGCTGAACGGGAGGAAATGGCGCATGCGTTCTCCCTGCAGCTGAACGAGCAAGAAAAAATCATGGGAGAGTTGCAGGGAGAAGTGGAGAGGTTGAGGATCCTACTTGCTGCCGATCGGCAGAAGACCCTGGAAGATTTTATGGCCGACCCGGTGTATGCCAATCACCTCGACTTGGCGCTTGCTGAAGTGGAGGACGATTGTGTACAGCGGGTGCTGTACTTCAATCTGGGCGTCACCCTCAACTTCCCATGGCTTGACGAGCCCCCGACGTTGACAAAGACTTTTACCCTGGAGGGGCAAGACCCTAATGTCGGTCCGCAGTCGAGTGCCCCGGCGGGTGAAGGCGAGGTTCCAATTACCGGGAAGGAGGATGTCGTTGCTTCGTCGTTCGGGAAGGACCGAGCGGGGGAGGAGGATGTGGAGGTGTTGGCCGGATAGGGATGGAGGTGCCGCTTAGCGAGCCCTGCCCTTTGTACTCTTGTTTTTGTATTATTTTTGTAATCCGGGGAATGCCCCGTGTAATTGTAGTTCGGCAATGAAATGAATGAATTTGGGATTACATGTACTAATCTGTCTATCGTGTGAAGGCACTTTTTTTTTTGTGTTTCTTTTTTTTTTTGAAGGAGAACTGCCGATGGGCGAGTACTTCGTGGATTTGTGCATATGTGTAGGCATGCCGATTCGCGGGGTTGTAGACTAGATAAGGACCGAACGGTCATAATCATAAACCCAGACCATAATGGTCATAATCACCAAAATCAAATCGTAATAGCGAAGGCTAATTGAACTTGATTGAGTTTGGATCAAGTAAACTTGCGTCGGTAGGTAAAGTAGATGTCGTTTGGGTCACCGGGAGTGCCGATCGGCAATGGTGAATAGGCTACCTTGTATTTAAGGACTAAACTAACACTTGGATAAATGAAAGAACATTTGGCCGGAAAGGCAAGTTCGACTGGAGATAGCCAAATCGAATTACAACAAAGCGTAAAGCAGTTTACATGGGGGGTATTTTTAATTATAAAATAACTTGAGATGATCCGCATGCCACGGGTGTGTAAGCGAACGTCCATCCGTATTCTGGAGCTCATAAGTGCCCGGACGACAAATTCGAGTGACCAGGTAAGGGCCCTCCCACGTGGGCCCGAGTGTTCCATCATCACGCTCTTTAGTTGCCAGGCTAACCTTGCGAAGGACCCAGTCACCGATTTAGAAACTACGTGCGTGAACTCGAGAGTTGTAGTAGCGAGCGATTCGTTGTTTGTGTGCCATGTTGCGGAGATTGGCTTGTTCACGGCTTTCCTCAATGAAGTTGAGATTTTGTGTGAGGAGCTCCGCATTCTCTTGTGGATCATAGGATAGTACTCGATATGAGGTCTCCCCAATTTCCACGGGAACGACAGCTTCAGTCCCGAAAGTCAAGGCAAAGGGTGTCTCCTGTGTCGATGTCCGGTAGGATGTCTGGTATGACCAGAGAACATCAGATAGGAGGTTGGACCATTGGCCTTTTGGGGTATCGTGTAGTCGAGCCTTGAGATTGTGTTTGATGAGCTTGTTTACGGCTTCGACCTGTCCGTTAGCCTGTGGATGTGCCACCGAGGCGAAGCAGAGCTGGATGCCATAGACCTCACAAAAGTGTCGGAAACGGGTGGAATCGAACTGAGTGCCATTGTCTGTGACGATCGTGTGTGGGATACCGAAGCGACAGATGATGTTCTGGTAGACAAAGCTCTCGATCTGGGCGGCCGTGATTGTTTTGAGGGGCTTCGCCTCGGCTCACTTAGTGAAGTAATCCACCGTGACGACCGCGTGTTCAACGCCGCCCCTTCCTTGTGGCATGGGGCCGATGAGGTCCAGACCCCATTGAGAGAAGGGCCAGGGGCTGAGCATGGGAGTGAGGCGCTCGGCACGAGAATGAGGTACGGGAGCGTACCGTTGGCATGGGACGCACCGTTGAGTGATGGCCATAGAATCGGTGCGCATTGTGAGCCAATAGTATCCTTGCCGAAAAGCCTTATGTGCGAGGGACCTGGGTCCGGAGTGATTGCCGTAGATTCCCTGGTGAATTTCTCGGAGCACCGCAATGCCCCGATTAGTAGGGAGGCATTTGAGGAGGAGGGTGTCGAATCCCCGTTGATATAAGTGGTCATGTGCCATGGTGTATCTTTCGGATTGGCGATGGATGTTTCGGGCCTCGTTGCGGTCGGGCGGGAGTTCAGCCGTGGTGAGGTACAGGCGGCACATTGAAATCGGACTTCGAACGGGAGTGTTATGGGTCACGAAAGTTCAATTTCACTATGCACGTACTTCGAGGCGGGGATGATTTGGCGAAATCTGATTGGGAAGATATTTTATTTTCTTCATCCTTCACCCTTCACCATCTTCATCCTTCACCATCTTCATCCTTCACCATCTTCATCATCTTCATTCCTTCTATTTTCTTCATAACCCGAAACCCCCCCTCCCCCCCTCCATATTTTCTTCATTTTCTTCTTTGTTCTTCAAACAAGCACACACACACATACCACCATTTCTCATGTGCTTGTGTGTGACCATGAGGGAGCGAATGATGAGGAGGACACGGCGGGGGGTGGCTCACGGCGGATGGTGGACGGCAGAGAGACCGTGAGGTAAGGAAAATGTTTGAAATTTTGAGTTTGGGTTTTAATGGTTTTTACTCCATTTCGTTTATTGGGTAAGGTTTCTGGGACTCTAGGAGGTTAATGGGATTAGTTTTGGGGCTTGGGATGGCCGGAAATGGCCGTGAACGGCCGGAGAAAATCCTGCCACCATTGATGGCGGATGGAAGCACGGTTTTGGGGTGTTTAATTCGATTTTAATTAGCTAGAAAGATAGGAAATAGGATTAGGATTATATTAGGATTAAAAGGACCTAAAATCAGTATGAAAACCGGAGAAAAACCGACGGATGAACAGTGTTTTGCTACAGTGAAAACTGGTTCCGTTGAGGTAAGAGACGATGAACAGTATTTTTGAATTTCTATGGGCTCGTGAGGACGCGTGGACCATAATTTGGGAAAGTGTTCAACACGGGAAATCTTCTATTCAATGTAACGAAGATTTTGGGACTGGTCTCGCGTCAATCGAACATCGTTTCGATAGTTTTCGGGGTGTCGGAAGGTTTAGGGTCGGTTTAAAAATAGTTAAAAGTTCGGGAAAATTACGGGGCTTTGGTAGGAGGTTAATTAAGTAGTTAGTAACCTTCTATTAAAATTTGGACAGGTTTGGGAGTCCCGATGACGGTGATCGGCTCGGGGAGCCGTATGGCACGCAAATCGAGGCGGCAGCTCGGACGGTCTGTGAGTGGACTTGTTTTCTAAATTGGTGCATGCATAAATGTTTATTATATGTTTTATTACATGTTTGATGATGCCATGGGTGCATTTGTATGTGGTTACGTATAAGCACGTATTTCGAGATTTCGACCTTATACTGTGCTTATACGGGTCTGTATTTCTTTATTGGTCTAAATGAAAAGGTTTTGGATTTCTAAAAGGATAAACTCGGGTATGAGACCCATTTGATTTTGTCTCGGGCATATGATGCTATTTACGACCTTCGGGTCTAAATCGTGGTCGCGACGGGTACTATGTGCACGGCGATCGACGATACGATGCTCGCCTCCGGATTGGAATGTGTTCCTTCCGGAGAGGTCACGATGCACGATTCGTGGTCGGGCAGCCTGGGGAGGCTCGACTTCGGAGTGCTGACAGATCAGAATATCGATCGGTGATGAGTGCACCGTGATCTTGTGGTGGTCGCATCGGTTGATACGTTCACGGCGACATACCAGGATTGAGGGCGGTCCTGAATGGATGGTTGCACGCATCACTATGATCGGAGTCGTGACTGACCCTT
This sequence comes from Prinsepia uniflora, assembly GCA_032719365.1. Taxonomy (NCBI): domain Eukaryota; kingdom Viridiplantae; phylum Streptophyta; class Magnoliopsida; order Rosales; family Rosaceae; genus Prinsepia; species Prinsepia uniflora. The sequence continues at coordinate 3,129,163 of CM064867.1, read as the reverse complement.
AGATATCGGGCACGGTGCCCAGTTGAGTCATATGTTCGGGCACGAGACCCAGTTGTTTTACACTGATGATTTCGGGTCAGGGACCCTAGATGGATTTCCAAGTTCATGGCGGTTTATGGGAACCGGCATGAACTCTGGAAAGGTCATTGTGGTTCATGACGGTTTATGGGAACCGGCATGAACCTTTGTCAGGTCATTGTGGTGCATGACGGTTTATGGGAACCGGGCATGGATGTTATGGATCATGACGGTTCAAGGGAACCGGGCATGAAAGTTTATGTTATGTATATATATGTATTCATATACCTTCATTTACTTCTATTATCTCCTCCGGGGAGGGTCGTTGGGGCTCGCTATCTCCCTGTCGGAGGGTTCCCAAGTCCTCGGTTGTGAACAATCGATCCGTCTGGATCATGAACTGGTTCAGGAAGACCGTATGTAGGCGGTCGAACGAGTCGATAGACTGTGGTTCCAGACGATAGAACCAGTTGAGCGCGGCTCTCGTGAGGGTGGAGCTGAAAATTAGGCACTGCGCTTCGTCAGAGAGATTTCTGAAGGTGAGCGCGGAGTTGTAATTGTTGATATGGGTGTCTGGGTCTCCCTGTCCATCATAAAAGGCAATCTTCAGGGGTTTGACCTCCGTTTCATGGCGGTACCGCATGATGAGGTCCGTGAAGGGACCAATGTTGGTCTGGGGTCGGGGTAGTGTCCCAGCTTTGGGTCAGGCGACCTCCAACTCCCGCACGCGCTGGAGGAGTTCCTGGACCACCTCGTCTGATCGGTCGGGTCGATCCGCCCCAATCAGTCGGTCGTCGATTGGATGATTTGTGCTGCCACCTCTGGGCTTCCCAGGTTGTGTCGGTCGCCGCCCGGACGAGGCCGAGGTCGAACTGGCATTGTCTTCCGGCTGGTGTCTGCCGACCGGCGAGGGGGGACTGCCTGGAGGCTGGATGGAGAGCCGCGGAGGCTGCGCAGGTCGGTGTGCCGATCCAGACCGTGACCGGGCGCCCTGAAATAGTACGGGCAGAGGCGGTTGTGCCTGGATGCGGGGGTCGTGAGTTGGGTAAGTCAGACGGTTGGCCGGAGCCTGTGTCTGTCTCCTGTCGAGCAGTTCGCGGGCATCACGGTAGATCTGTGTTCCCGAGGGGCCAGGCAGGTCGGTCTGGTGGAAGAGCAGGCGACAGGAAGTTTCGGGTCGGCAGGTGTCACCGATCTCGACTCGGCAGACATCGAACTCCTGCCGACGAGATGCAGCGGCTAAGGCCCGTTTTTTTTTCTCCCGCTGCTCCTCCAGTTCCTCGCGTGTGGATTGCAAGATGGCCAGGGTGCTTCCATGCTGTTCCCCCCACACGTGGTTCCTGCTCTCGATGGCAACATTGCTTTTCCTGAGTTCGGCTACCTCCGACCGGAGAGTCCTCAGCATTTCGAGCATGTCATCGGAAGGTAGGCTGGCTCGGGTTCGGTTGCGATCTCCCTGACTACGCCCAAACTACGCATTAAATTAAACACGTAATTCGAGTGTTGTGCAATTTAAACCCTTTTTGTGTAGATGTAGTATTGGTAAATAGGGATCGTTCTTAACCGGGGAAATTAGGGAACATTAATAATGTGTTAGTGGGAGATGAATAAAAGAATAATGAATTAAATAATTAAATAATAAAAGAATTAATAAATTAAAGAATAGATGAATGAGAGAATAAAGAAATAAAAGATTCAAAGAATAAAGAATTAAAAGAATAAAAGAATAAAAAATAAAAGGAATCAAAGAATAAAAGAATTAAAAGAATAAAAGAATAAAGAATAAAAGAGATCAAAGAATAAAAGAATAAAAGAATAAAAGAATAAAGAATAAAAAAGGGGGTTTTGAAAAGATTTGTAATTTAAGCTAAAGACAACACTAACTAAAAATTAAAATGTAAATGTTCATGCTAATTAGAACTTACAAACCATAGAGTAGTTTCATAGACAAAACCCACACTTTTACGTAAGTAATTTCGAATTAACAATCACATTAATTCTAACATTTTGCTCATAATAAACCAATCACGAAATCCTACCTTCATCATCTCAAATACTTACATACATCTTTCAATATTATAAATGCATCAACCATTAATGTGCGTCAAACATCAATATGCTTCAAACATTTACAACATGATTTACCTTAAGTTTATAATTAAATGCGCCGACAGCGATCAACATTTAATCTCTTCAATTCTACTCTAAGTGCACCGACAGCGGATAAAACACTTAACATCAAATTGAAGTTTAAGCACTAAAACATATGAAGTAAAAGAAATTCAAAAAGTAAAACACATGGAGATTGCATTCTTACTTACAAATGTTAGAAAGAAAATACCAAGAACAATAGTAAAGAAGAAATGAAAATAACATAAAAATAACATAAATTACGAATAAGAATTAAAAGAAAACTAATTAATAAGAAAATCTACAAGAAGTAAAAATGGTCCCCAAAAATGTCTCTCAAAAGAGAGAAACAAAAGAACTAACTAAGAACTAAGAACTAAGAACTAAGAAAGGAATGGAAGAATGAAACTAATTGGGGACTCCCAAAATACATGAAATGACCTCCCTATTTATAGAGGGTATGCCACAATTGTTTAATTAAAAGTACAAAATTAAAATATAAAAATAGCAATAAAATAGTACATGAAGAAGTGATGGAAATGATGAGATTGGGTGGGAAAAGATGCTGATTTTGGGGCAAATATGCTGATTTTAGGGAAAAGTGGCTGATTTTGGGGAAATGTTGCTGATTTTGGGGCAAATATGCTGATTTTGGGAACTATTGGGGGGCTGCTGGATTTTTGGCTTGGGCTGCTGGATTTCAGCAGCTTCCCACCGAATTTCCTTGCGATTTTCAGTGGTTTCTCATATTTCGTCCATAATTTCTTCGTTATAATTCCGATCGGGACGATTCTTTCACCAAAATGCTCCAAATTCCAAGCTTTATTTATTTCTACAAAAATATCACAAAATAAATTAATTTGTCTAATTATGTATTATTTTAATATTAAAAGTCAAGTATAAAGGGTATAAAATAATATAAAATAACGCTTATTTGAGGACCTATCACTCCCTGAGGGGTGTTTTTGAGCTCACCGTCATCCCGCTCGGCAGACATTGTTCGTCGGCAGAGGGTTGAGCAGAGGTATGTGAGTTAGTGGGTGTTTACGCTGTTCCCACAGACGGCGCCAATTGTTTGATCCTGAAATGACCAACACGATGAGACCCACTGGGGGTTCTGGGACCAGCCGTGTGGTGTCTTGGGCCCCCTGGGGGCGTTGTTATTCGGCAGGGATCCTGCAAAGACTAGACACCAGTGTGGTGCCGGCCAAAAGGGGCTCCGATGCCTAAGTTAGTATCTGAGTGCCGAGAGGTAAGTAAATACAGTGCTCTGGATCGGTTCTGAATGTCCTACCTTTGTGAAGGGTTTCGGGGTATTTATAGTAGTCATAACTGTGGCAGTTGGGCTACTATTCCGGAGCAGGTTATGCCTTGTGGCTGTGAGTCGTCTGACAAATCCTGGATATCCGAGGGAGGCGTCAGCTGGAGTCCCAACCTGCCTCCGTCAGGGAGTTGGTAGGGCAGAACTGGTTAGGTGACTGTTGCGGCCAGCTGTCGTCTGTTCATTGTCAGATGCTGAGTGGCGGGTCTGTAGTTTGGTGCCGATCGGCGGGCCGTAGGCCGTGAGGGTGCCGATCAGGCGATCGGTCGGCGGCCTTCCTGTCCTGGCGGGCCCTGTGTTAGGGTGGTCGGTCGATATGGTATCAAGATATACCATAATAATCACAAGACAAGTCATGCATGCTTAACCATCATCAAATGTACAAATATCGTAAAACGTGCGAGTAATAAAGCATATAAAACATGTTTTAGAGAAAGGGGATCTATTCACTAATTGGTTGGGGAGTCGAAATCACCTTACGTTTCAAACCACGTACGTCAAAATCCGTCACAACTCCTAAATAAATCCAACCATAAGGTTACTGACAGGACCCATCCCAATCCCTCCGGGATTAGTGCGGGATGACCCTGCTTCCGTCTGACACGAAGCGTCAGACAAGGGATATTTCCGACCTTTGCCCTCCCGGGCTATCAGAGTACACCAGGATCCGGAGGAGGTATGTGATATCTCGATCTCTGCTACAGTCCACACCGTATCCAACCTGAAGGGTATTAAAAACAGAAAGACTGTGAGCGGACAAAAATAAAGAATTTATAAAAACATTTCATCAAAGACCTTTATACCCTCCACTAAAAAGCATGCATGCATAGTAAAACTATTTATCCAAACACATAAGTTTAAACAACCATAATTAGGGTCTCAGCCCCAAATTCTATAAATACAAGTTCTACGGCTCCTGCCCAAAACCATTTACAGAAAACCATAACATAGTAAACATATGTGGGATCTCAACCCAAAACCATTTATCATCATAAAACATAATTTCCCAAACCAATTTAAATCATGTTTATCCCTTATATTCATATCCAGAACCTGTCACGGTAAAATAGTGCTACACGTGTGCTAACCGGGGTCTCAAACCCAAGTCTCTCCAGGGTCCACCCAGGTCAATGTCCGTAGATCAATGACCCTCCCTGGAGGTAACGAACCATGCCCATCCTGAGAGTAAGGAACCCAACTGGGGGGCGACTCCACTCAGTCAGTGCTCCGTGACTACTCCGGGGTCCACCCAGGCCAACGACCCTCCCCGGAGGAGACAATCATATATAAAGGATGGAATATGAAAAACCTTTTGAAATCATTCTTTAAACTTTTCTAGGATTCATGCCCGGCCCCTCATAAGCTGTCATAATCCATAAAATCCTTTCAAGGGTTCATGCCGGTTCCCATAAACCGTCATGACCCGTAAATCCATTTCAAGGGTTCATGCCGGTTCCTATAAACCGTCATGACCCGTAAAAACCATTTGTAATACATAACTGGCCCTAGGCCCGAATCCACATAGGAACTGGACCTCAAGACCGAATCGTAAACCAATTGGGCCTCCGGCCCGATTCCGTAAATCAAATGGACCTCAAGTCCGAGAATTACCTTTTCAAATCCAAAATCATTTCATTTAGACCAATAAAGACATACAGCCCCGTATAGGCACCGTATAGGGCCGAAACCTCGAAATACGTGCCTATACGTAACCACACATCCAAATGCACTCAATGCAACACAAACAAGTATTTAAAACATATAATAAACATTTATGCATGCACCAATTTAGAAAACAAGGTCCACTCACAGACCGTCCGAGCCGCCGCCTCGATTTGCGTGCCATTCGGCTCCCCGAGCCGATCACCATTACCGGGATTCCCAAACCTGTCCAAATTTTAATAGAAGGTTAATAACTACTTAATTAACCTCCCATCAAAGCCCCGTAATTTTTCTGAACTTTTAACTATTTTTAATCCGACCCTAAACCTTCTGACACCGCGAAAACTATTGAAACGATGTCCGATTGACGTAAGACCAGTCCCATAATCTTCGTTACATCGAATAGAAGATTTCCCGTGTTGAACACTTTCCCAAATTATGGCCCACGCGTCCTCACGAGCCCCTAGAAGGTCAAAAATACTGTTCATCGGCACTAACCTCCAGCAGACCGGTTTTACTGTTCATGGCCGGTTCGCCTGGTTTGGCCGGTCCAACTGGACCAGCGTGACCGGTTCACAGCCCTAGACACCCCATTTTTCATCCTAGTTCTTCCTTTTTGGTTCCTTTCATCCTATTTTGATGTTTTCTATCCATTCTAATCCTTAAACGCAACCGAAAACGTCTAAATCCTATGGTTCGATTTTGAACCAAACGGTTCAAGTTTCCAAAACTGCACCCATGGCTGCCCAGCCATCCCAAGCTTCCTTAAACCTTCCTAACATGTCCCTAGCAACCTAATGGACTCATTAAAACCATTAAAAACCAACCATAACAACAAAAATGGAAAAATGGGTCAAAATGGACTAACCGTGAACCTCACGGGTTCCTCCTCCTCTCGCCGCCGTGGACGGCGGTTCTGGCCGCCAAGCAACCTCCTCAGTCTCCCTGGTCCTCTGCCTGGTCATGGGTGAAGAGTGGATGGGTTTTGGGTTGCACGGATGGGAGGAAAATGGGTGAGATCGGGTTGTGTTTTTGTGTGTGTTTGAAATGGAGAAAATGGAATGGTTTGCACGGTGCATGAATCAATATAGGTGGCCTGTGGATGGGTGACACTTGTCACTCATCCATTGGGCCTTCCTTAAATATCTGGACCCCACTAAAGTCCAAAAGTTAACTCGTTTCGTAATTCGTGCAATAATGCACTAGAACTTCCGTGAACCGTAACTTCGCCGTCGAACGTCCGAATTCGACGTGCCGCCTGTCTATGGATTCGTATCGTCCTTATCTACGTAATAGTCCTTGGCCCTCGGCCATCGGACATCCCGGTCAAAAAGTCAACTTTTGACCTCATTTAACCAAAATTACCAAAATGCCCCTAAACTTCCGAACGTCCAAACTTCCTCCTCGAACGTCGGAATTGAATGTGCCACCTGTCTATGAACTCGTGACGTCACGAACTACGTCACGGTCATCGGTCAAAGTTCATTTGACCGCCTGAATGAAAAGTCAACGTTTTGCCACGACTAGGAGCAAAACGGTCATTTCGCATTGTTCGTCCGATTTCGCCTAACTAATCACCAATTAACCTCACTAATCGTGATTAGTCACTAATCTAATCTAGGAATTTGGGACGGGTCGTTACAGTTACTTTTGAAATCCAAATAAAACTATAAGAAATCTCACTTAAATTGGTTCAAATAGTGTTAAAACGGCTTAAAATGGACTTAAAACACGCTTAAACGGCTCGAAAATGTCCCAAAATAAGCACGCATGCAATCTAGAAGGAATATTCCCTGGTATATTTCTTGGAATATTTCGTTGGAATATTCTGTTAGTTGACCGTTAGAACTAACAGTTGACTAACGTGGACTTAACGGTGTTGAATGTTAACTGGTCGTTGTCGAAGCCTCGTAGGAGGCACCAGCCAGACAGCCGTCTCGACGGCCGTAATGACAGGACCCATCCCAAATATATTCGAAAATTATATGGATCCTGCTTCTGTCTAACAACCTCTTTTCAAAATTATATGGATCCTGCTTCTGCCAATACACGAGTTAGTAAAAATACCAAAAATAAAGAATCAAACGCAAGTTAAGGTACCGAGTTACATACATAGGAGGAAGCAGCCATAGACCTGAACAACCGCTCGGGGACCACTTCCCGGGAACAGGTGCCCAAACCGCGCAGCTCCTTGGAGGCACCCGCCGCCCTGTTATCCACAATTGCCTGCATCCGCTCGCGTACCGAGGCAGGAGTATCCTCCCACTGATCTCCTCCTGTAAGCGGGCCACCCCGACTTGAGTACTGTTGCTGCTTAGCAAGGAGAGCACCCTCAGAAGGGCGCGGCGGGACCGACCGCGAGGGCTCGAACTTCCTTGAGCACACATCTTGCTGAAGTGCGCCTTGTGGCTGGGGACCGGTCGGGGGCGTCTGCATCGGCAGCGATACCCCCTGAAAGGTAAATGGCGGCTCTGGGATGGTCATCTCAATAGGGTCAAGAATGGCGATCCGGATTCTCACCTTCTCCGCAGTCTTGGCGAGCGAATTCCAAACCTGTCTTTCCCGTTCAGCCTCGTTCTCCGTGACCGTGATGCTGACCGGGGCGTCGGACGGGGCCACTGGCTCGGGGACTCCCCGACCCTCTTCCACATCGTTAACCGGAGTCGCAACTGCTGGCTCGGTGTGTTCGGACACCGAATCGGGCATCGGATTCTTCCGCTGGCTCTTCCTTCTTTTCTTCCCCCCGTCAACGCCGAATATTTTGTTGAGCATTTCGGCCGCCCTTGGGTTGAAATCGGGCGACTGCTGGGATCTCGAGCTGGCATCCGGGGCCTTCTTCCTCTTAGGGCCGAACTTGCCGACCCAACCACCTTCCTCTGCTCTTCCGACCCGGACTTCTTCTGCTCTGTTCTTACCTCCTCAGCCGCTCGGTCAATCCGCTTTTTGACGTCTTTGGGTACGACTTGCACCGAACACCAAGTGTCAGCAAACAAAACAAACAAATGAAAAAAAAAAGGTCAAAGTGTAATGACAGGGCTACTCACCAAGATTGGGGATCAGACCGACCTCGTGCAATAGTCGGGGTATCCGAAGCACGTCTCGATGGTGCCACGGGGCGGCACACATTTTCCTGATCCGTTCACAGGCATTCCTCTCTTCAACAGTGGGGATTGCCTCGGGAAGAGTACTTGCACAATAAACACGTCGGTTAGCCACTTCCACCGAACTGCAAAATTGGCATTTAAATTGAAAAGTGAAGACCGATCCTCGGCGCCCAGATCCTGAAATGACGACGGTATGCCCCGTCCTCCCTAGTTCCCACCAATGTAAATAAAATTGTTCTTGTACATTTTCTGGGAAGACGGTATGCCATAGATGAACTCTCTCCGCGTCATCTTATCCTTGCACCGAGCATGCACCCAACCCGTGCTCTGCTGCAGCTGCGCAAACTCGTACAAGTGGACGACCTGGGCGTAGGTCGGTGGTTTCTCCCCAGATCTGGCGAAGGCAGCATACAGGCTGACCAGAATGATCCAGACATTCGGGTTCAGCTGACCGAGGGCCACGTCCAGCCCTCGGATGTAAAACCCGTAAGACCCATGTCCTGGAGGGAACGGTGAACAATCCCACATTCCTGCGAGGGGGGAATGGTCTGGGAAGAGAATGGCGGTGTGCCTTAAAGGTGTAGGCACCCACCTATCTAGCATGAGGCCTTTTGGGAGCTCAGTGGTTTTGGGGGGGATTGGAACCCCAAAGTTAAGCGAGTTGAGGCTGGTGCAATTCCATGATGGGTGACCCCCTGGGAAGTTGCAGCGTGAGCTCCCGAAAACAAAACCTTGAGGGCGCAGGCTTGCCGTTGAGTATTGTTGTGGCCCAAAGAGGTCAATATCGTGCTAGATGAGTCGGGACCTGACAGAGGAGGGTCGGGTCCTGACAGAATGGTATTAGAGCCAGACCCCAACCGGGAAGTGTGCCAGCGAGGACGCTGGGCCCTAAGGGGGGTGGATTGTAAGACCCGTGTCCTGGAGGGAACGGTGAACAATCCCACATTCCTACGAGGGGGGAATGGTCTGGGAAGAGAACGGTGGTGTGCCTTAAAGGTGTAGGCACCCACCTATCTAGCATGAGGCCTTTTGGGAGCTCAGTGGCTTTGGGGGGGATTGGAAACCCAAAGTTAAGCGAGTTGAGGCTGGTACAATTCCATGATGAGTGACCCCCTGGGAAGTTACACCGTGAGCTCCCGAAAACAAAATCTTGAGGGTGCAGGCTTGCCGTTGAGTATTGTTGTGGCCCAAAGAGGACAATATCATGCTAGATGAGTCGGGACCTGACAGAGGAGGGTTGGCTCCTGACATCGGATCATCCTCCTCAGCCACGGGTGTAGGGGCAATCGGACGTCGTGACTGTACAGCTTAGTGTAAAACAAAGCCCATCCCTCTGGCGCCTCGCTGGGTAGCTCGGTGGGACCGACCACCCGCAACTCCATGTCCTCTGGTACCCCCCCATGCCTACCGAAACTTCTTCACTGATTCTTCGATCTCTCGACTCTCATAGGCGTCAATCGACCATACCACCGTGTCAGCCTCCTCGGTCAGAACCTCAGCTGCCCGAGCCGTGCTCGCACTGGCCGACCCTTTCCTACTAGTCGGAGTTTTCTCCACCCCCGACCGACCGGAGGCTGACACCCCGGTCTGATCACTCCTGGCGGTATTCTGGGCCCATCGCCTTGTCGGTGTACCCTCCACCGAAACGCCCCCGTCTACCGAAGAGATTTGTTGCTCCGCCTCGTCGTAGTCCCGCACTTTGTTGGATTGGCTCTCTCTCTCAAACATCACACCACTGCGAACAGGGAATAAAGATAAAAAGTAAACACCTCTCATACACCGACCCATTTCTTACCAGGATTGACCTGTGTCCAAACCCCAGTTCATCCACAGTTCATCCCCTAGAAATAAACAAGAAAAATATTGCAAAATCAAGCCAACAAAGGAGAAGACCTAACGTTTTACCTAACGATTCACAGACAAACAGTCCTCGCCGGAGCTTGTACCACCATGAAAGGCTATCAGAATTGCTCGCCGGAAATCGCCTAAAACACTGAAAAAGCCCGCACCAACAGATTGCAAGAAAGTGAAAGGCATCCAGGCATACTCACGCGAACAAACCCTAGTTGGGTCTGGATGGCACCTCCACGTGTCAGTCCCATAGAGAATTGACATTTGTCCCACATCGGGAAAATACAAATATTATATTCCCCGCACCCATACAAAAGGGGTCCACTTGTTGTACAAAGGTAACTAAGCAATTAATGTTCACTACTACTTTTACAGTATACTTTCCACCACTCACCCTACACCTTAGACCGATCACTAACTTGGGCGTCGGAGTACCTTTGGGCCGGTACCACACCGGTGCCTATACTCTGATCGACCTACCAGTTTCCTTCCTTTTCAAGTCTACGCAGGGAACGTGGCAGAGCATCATTCGCTCCCTAAGTTGACACATTTTGTGCATCAACAGTTACCAAAATGTTCGTGAACATCCAGACTCAGAACTCTTCCATACGATCTCCATTTTTTACATGTTTCATGTCTATAGAATCAGGATTCTGAGACCTACTTAAGGGTCTTCACAAAACATCCAAAAAGTGCCCTAGGAAAAAAAGACAAATTTTGACTTACCAGGGTTTAAATTGTCAATTACCAAATTAATTTACAAAATTACCCCGATTTTTGGGATGAGTTTTTACAAAATTCCTCCCTTACAAAAATTTCATCCTCAAAATTTATGCATGCAGGTTGAGGTCATGTTCAAAAAATATCATCTCAAGTCTCCCAGGCACAAGTCTTTAAACTCCCATCTGGGTCATATCGTAGTGCCTCCCTGGGAGCGAGTCTTTAAACTCTCATCCGGATATCACAATGCCTCTCCCGGGAAGGAGTCTTTGAACTCCCATCCGGGTATCACCATACCTATTCCGGAAACGAGTCTTTAAACTCTCATCCGAGGTATCACAATATCTCACTCGGGAACGAGTCTTTAAAATCCCCTCTGGAGTATCACAATGTTTCTCCTGAGAATGAGTCTTCAAACTCCCATATGGGGCTCAACTCAAGAATTACATATTTAATGCCAACTCGAGAATTACACATCTGACACACCTCTAGAATTACACATGAAGGTATATTGAACATGAATCCAAAGCACTAATTTCAAAATAAATCTTTGACTCCAAACCAAGTCAAAACATATTCAATCGGGTCTAAGCCCAAAACATGTTTTCCACAAAAACCAAGCAACCATGCTTTTACACCAATTCTTTATTTAAAAGTCAAACCCATTTCCAAAATCGGTCCTGATCCTAATACATTGTTTTCACAAAACAGCTGTAAAATCTATATCCAGAAATCGATCAATACATCTAAGAAACATTATATAATCATTACAAATCACTTTTCAAATCATTGCAACTCAATCATGCAATAAAACATTCAAATCATTTAATATGTATGTATCACAATTATAAAACAATGTCCATCACCATGCTTTCGACCTATTACTTGGTTTGCTCTACTACCAAATTGATAGGTCCCGCTCCAAAATAGTTTTGATAACTGTGCCTGGTCCTGCTCCTCTTTGACACTTTAACCAATGTAGCTGAACACTTTTACGCATACACATAGAACCCATCAAACAAGAGATATGTACATATATATAATAAATCTATCAGAACTAATATCTCGATATACAAATCAAACAGAATCCGTCCTCACTGGGTCACCGCTCACATCCAACCCATTGACCCTGTCAAGTAATGGAATCAATCACCTTGACAGCTTCAGAGCCTTAAGTCAATATGTGCATTCCATCTGAATCATGTTCTTATGCTCTCACCACATAAAAATCTCTATAGTCAAGTTCCCGGAATCACATAAGGTCTATGAATATCGAATTAACAGCTTGACACTTTGGACATACACAACTGCCTCAAAACTATAACCAATTATCTTGAAAATGGCACACCATACTCATAATTCAGCAAGGAACATTTCTTATGTTAGCCGTAACTTCAAGGGATGTCGCATGCTGCCGAATGTGTTGGCTGGCTCCCTTCGAGTGGCCTTCCACGTGCCTGCAGTGCGATTGTAGTTGTCATGTACTCATCTTCCTTTTCCTACCGGGTCAACCCGGTTCTCTGCAATCGGGTTTCGACTCGATTCTCTGACCCAACATTATTTCCTTCAATTCTTTTCCATTTTCAATTAATTAAGCATCCAAATTACTCTAATCACTCATAGAATCACAATTCTATGATCAATTCATATCAAACTCACCTGAGACCCATAATCTGACAGTTGAAATCACGACCATGATTCGACATCCATTCCTTCCACTCCAAAAGCAAGCTACCCAATTGGAAACAACTTAGTTCGGCTCAGAAAAATGGGAGGAGCATTTCCTTAATCTTCAATTCCTTCGAATCGAGCCCTAAACGTTAGTTCTTCCCTCAAAAGGAAGGGTCCCCATTTTCCGATTCTCAGTCCTCTCTCCTTTCGCCATTGACGACCTCAACGTGGCCCAATTTCAGTCAAGGACTCGAATGGGGTCACCGCCACATAGTCTTATACCCGATGTCCTGTCGTATCATAGGAATAGCGACCCCGTGTGGTTTCGGTGGGTTTCCTTCTAAAATGCCATACCTGAAAACCTCCTATGTTTTTCATCCACTTCTTCTTTTAAATATACCAACCAAACAGTGATGGCTGCTAATCACCCTCTCATGGTGCCAAGTGTCACCTTCTAGACAAGCCCGCACTACCTTTATTGATTCATCAAACCATTTAACCAATTACTAAAATACCCCTTTCTAATCATAATTACCAAAATGCCCTTGAACATCCAGACCTATAACTCTTTCATAGTCTCCATTTTTTGCATGCTGTCTTTCTATAGAATTGTGATTCCGAGACTTACTCTGACATGACCGACCCCCAATCCCCCAGGATTAAGGAATCAATCGTGCTCCCGTCCAATCTACGTGTGACACGAAGGCGTCACTAATACGTCATTAACCACTAATCTAATCCCAACCTCCGGGACGGGTTGTTACATACTCAGCGGTCCTCACGAAACACTTAAAAAGTGCCCTAGGCAGAAGTCAAATTTTGACCTACCAGGAGTAAAATCGCCAATTACCAATTTTATTTACAAAACTGCCTCGATTGTTAGGATGGGTCGTTACATAACTTACTAAGGGTTGTTACTCATACCTCATCGGCCTTGTTAGTACATTAGGAGACAAGCGTGTTAGTGCATTGTTACCGAGGTTTTCGCAAGATTTTACTCATTTAATGGAAGAATATAAAAATACAGTTGTTACCTTAATAATTTTAGATTTTACTTGATTTAAGTAAGAGAATGTGACAAAGAGCTATTATTATAGTCTTTTCAAAAATTTACCTATATTAATTCAGAGGTTGTGATTATAAATTATTATCATAATCTTTCGGAAATAATTTTATTTAATTAAGAGAGAGGGCATTACGATAAATTACTAAACTCGTTTTTTCCGAGATGGAACCAAATTCATATAGGGTATCGATTCATTTGAGTTGTTGAATTTGTTGATAGTCGGCATGTGTTGAGCCTAACCTAACAGACATCGCTTAATAGAGCCTGGTCGGAACTCACTAAAAGACAAGCTCTATAGTCCACTAAGAAGGCCAACCACCAGCCCAAGGTCACTGAGCCCACTTGAGACCCAAGCCCAGGTGGATTAAGGTTCTGACCACCAAGGTACCACTCAACCAGTGGTACCATACTACCAGCGATACCATGCCCACCATGGTAGCGCTCATACACCCACCAGGGTAGCGCTCATACAGGTGGTACCATGCCACCAGGGTAACATCCAACTAATGGTACCATGCTGCGAGGATAGCGCTAGCACTCAACGAGTGGTATCACGTCACCACAAACAACCTCTGACTATAGATGTAAAGCAAAGGGCATGTGTCTTTTCCATGGTGTAGAAGGCCTTGTCTCAAAAGCACCCCAACACATTCCGAAGAAGTCTTGGGCAGAGGGATACCTACTTCCAGTAGCATAGGTGTTAGCCTAAGAGGCAGGTGGCACTTATCAACTAGTCTTCTCAAGTGGCACAAGTTCCCAAAGAGGTGGTACCACTTCCCAACGAGTGGTATCACTCCGCCCCGCGACTAGTACCACTATCCTAAAATTGTTACCACTACACATACAAAGGTGGTAGCACTCCCCTTTCCTTCCCTCTAAATACTCCCCCACTTTCACATTATTCTCCTAACTTCAAGTAAGCATACAAACTATGTCAAAATGATCTTTCTCTCTCTACACGCATATTCTATACCTTCTCTCTAAACACATACTTAGATATCGGTGATCAAGTGGTCGGAGTCACACCGGCCTCCCAAGTTTGATATCATTTTCCTTTTCTTTATCTTATTTCCTCTTAAGTACTTTAATACGAGGTAAAAAAGGACTTACGAAAAACTCAAGGACTTGCACTCAAAAACTTTTCATCGTCCCGAGAGGAGCTTGACCACCTCATTTACAAAACCTAAGAATTGTCCATTCTCTTCTAACCTGCCCGTCAACAGAACGGCAAAAAGAGAGTGCATGATGATTAATGGGTAGGTGCAAAAAGAGAGTGATTGATGATTAATGGGTAGGTGCATATCAGTACATTTACATATACTTCTGTATTGATTTGATCAATCTTATGAACAGAAAAAAAAAATCTATCCAAAAAGGGTTGCGGAGAAGATGGTGGTTCAAAAATCAATTCTTATAAAAATATTGAATTAACATCATGCAAACTTACATAGTAAAGATACAGTTACCTTGCAAAAGACTATCTCAAGAACAATGTTAGAGCTTATCCACTGTCTAAAGTTGTTCGATTGTACCCAAAATTGGCAGAGGCAGCCTATCTAACTACAAATTACAGACCATGAATCCTATGAACCAATCAAACAGAGATTTAACATCGTCTTTCTAAGCCTTTTTCGTCTCCAATTTTCGTATATCCTAGACCGGCATACAAGCTCTAGATGACAACCTCCTCTTCTTCATCAAAGCTCAAATTCAGTGTTTGTAGCTTGAATCCTGAACTCTGTATGGCCTCAACCAAACTCGAAGCCACCCCGGTTGCTTGTACTGTTGTCTGCTTTGTGAACTGGAAACAAAAATGAAAAAGAGAAAGTTACGAGCATGGTGGTTCATGTTTACTAATCCGTGATCAGGAAATAAGTAGTTGGACTCCAATTTCGCATTTACTCTAGTGTTCATTAACTATAGGTGGGGATGAAAACATAAGTTGGGCTCACATAATCCCGGAAAATTAAGTTGTAAATCAAAGCACATTCTACTAATCTGCAATCACGAAATAAGTAGTTGGAATCTGATTATCCATTTACTCTAGTGTTCATAAACTATACGCGAGGGTGAAAACATAAGTTCGGCTCACATAATCTGAGCAAATTAAACTGTAATCAAAACACATTCTACTAATATATAATCACGAAATAAGTATTTGGACTCCGATTATGCATTTACTCTAGTGTTCATTAAAAGAAAAGGGGGATGAAAATATAAGTTGGGCTCACACAATCTCAGCAAATTATGATGTGATCAAAGCACATTCTAGCAATCTGTAATCATGAAATAACAGTTGGACTCCAATTATATATGATCTAGTGTTCATTAGCTACGAGGGGATGAAAACATAAGTTGCACTCACAATCTCAGGAAATTAAGATGTGATCAAAGCACATAGCAAATGAAGTAAAATCAAGAATTGGGCAGATGCTAAAGTTTACTCAGTCAAGCAAGTTTCAATTCTCATACGCACCTCAACAGTTCCAATACCCTCAATAACTTGAACTTTCAAGTTGGTAATGCCTTCAGTTTCCTGCAACAAAATCCATGAATGAAAAATGAATAATGAAGATGAAACCCAACATTTTTTCAGAATTTCAACAACATTCACATACTGAAATATGAAAATGTACCTCTAGGGCTCTGGTAACTGATGGAATAGCAGCATCGCTCATTGTTCCATCGGCCTGAGACATTATGCAGGAAAAAAAAAATCACACATAAAACTAAAGCTCAAAACTTCTGATTAGTAAGTATCTTCATATCAGAAAATATGAAGCATGTGCATCATTAATGTTTCTTTTTGGCCGTTTTGTTTTTAGGTTTCATTTTCGTGCTAGGAAAGAAATCAAAGAAAACGAATGCAGCAAAACTACTTTTTTTTGGGTTTTAACTTTTGACTTTGAAAAATTGCATATGTATTTCTTCCACATTTTCATCTTTCATTTTCTCTTATGCCTTTTACCTCTGTTCTAACACAAAATTGAAACCCAAAAACTAAAAAATATATGGTTATGGAACAGGGTTTTAGGAATTAAGTCACATTCAAGTTGCAGATAAAGCAATCGAAAAGCAAAGATAATCAATTTGAGGGTAAAGCCGAAAATTTGAGCAAAATTGCTAGGTGGGAACCTGAAAGACCATGCCGAGAGTGTCGGAGGGGGAAACGGGGACCGAAACGGGCTGCTCCGGTTGCTCGCTACTGGCTGGTTCTTCTTCAAGTGGAATTTCGGTTTCCTCTTCGACGGACCTAAGAATTGTGGGTCGACGGGACCTAAGAATTGTGGGTCGACGGGACCGGTGGTCCTTGTGCGTTAAACTCCTGAAAGAGATGGAAACGTCTCGAAACGAAATGGCGGGAGAAAGAATCGGAATCCCAAGGGAATGGGAATGATTGGGGTTTCGGAGCGAGAGCGGAGGTGAAAATGGTGAGACTGGAACGGTGGCCATCTGTTTCCGGTGAGTTTTATCCGATTTCTATCCAGCCACTGGTCTAAGGAAGAGTGCGAGAAACGCGAGTCAGACACATCACACATGTAAACTGTAAAGTGCCTAAGAAGGGTATTGGGCCTTTTGGGCCTTTGGATCTCTATCCAGTGTTCAAATTAATCACAGCCGTCCAACAGCCGTCCAATCATTCTGATCTTCCGTTTTCAATTTCGAACAAAAACGCAATTAAATCAACGGACCAAACACAAACTGGGAAGACCACTAGGACAAAAACCAAAGCTTGATTAACGGAACCGGTTTAGCATCAATACAAATCAGCTCAAGGAACCAGTTTTGGTTTCGATTTAGCATCAATTCCGCCCGATTGGTTCAGTTAACGGAACCGGACCAGCCATACCAGAACCATGGTCAAGCACTCCAATGGTACACAAGTCATATTAATGACCCACTTCGGCCCTACCAAGTCCATTAAAAATGTAACAAAAGGGCTACGAATAGCTGACAATTGCCATATAGTGTGTGTCAAAATGATCATCGAGAATTTTACGTATCAGAATTGGAACTAAGAAATTGGGATCTACATCAAAAGCAGTGCATTTTAATACTTGTAAACCAACAGAATGTCAGAATCTGAGTGCATATGTTTAAAACAAGTCTGATTCAAATTCATTGAACCGAGAAAGCGGTCTCCATCATCCCTTTCCAGCATTTGAGCTACTTCACGTTGCTTTCCACTTCAACTTGTCCATCTGTTTAAGCACAAGATTCAATCAGTTCGAATAACAAATAGGAACAAGTATAAACCATGAACGCTACAAGAATCAGCTGGAAGCCTCACTCACCATAAAGATTTAAGGCTCGGTTCGCTTGAACATCAGCATCAGAATTGTATTCCTGAAAAATTAGCAGATCATGTCATTTTCGAATAACTCTAGTAGAAAATGATCCAATCAACAGAATCATACTTACGTCAAATTAGGTTTAGTTAGAGCCTGAAAAGATGTACATACCCTAAGAACATGACTGATATCAAACGAAACGAACTTTTCCTTGAGCTGTTTAGCCACTTGACACAAGTCGGCCATATTCTGATTTTTGGTTTTCCAGAGACCCTGAACCTGTAACATATCAAATGAATTATTAAACGGGTCAAAAAGGGCAGGGGAACCGAAGTAGTACAGCCTCAAGTGCCATGACAAATGCAAACCTGCATGCAGACTAGCTTTGAGTCCCCTTTGACACGAATGTGTTTATATCCTTTCTCAAGAGCATATCTCAATCCTAGAATAACAGCTCGGTACTCTGCAACGTTATTTGTTGCAATGCCTACCCCTTCACGCAACTTATAGACCTACAAAAACCAATGGTATAAGTAAGGGATACACACATTTGACAATATCCTGAAAACGAATCACAATGTTTTGAATGAAATGCATACAGCTCTTCCATCATCAGCTCGTAGCACAGCTCCTGCACCAGCTAGCCCGGGATTACCTTTTGAAGCACCATCGAACTCAAGTGTACAGGAAAGCTGGAAAAGATAGAAATCAGGAACATTTTTGTAATTCTACACATGAATAGATGAGGTTTAGCACAAGAAGCTAGGGTTGTGGCAAATAGAAACGTACAGAACCAGAAAAAACTGCTGGAGTTTCAGTTACAATCTGATTATCAGGCTTAAAATGCTTTCTCTGAGTCTGTGCGATTGGACATGTAGATCCGGCCATCTCCTGTGATCTCTTTGGTGGTGAAACCTTGACAACTGAGCTTTCTGTAGTTGAGTCCGGTTGCTGGAAAATTATTAATATTTTTAATCGACAATCCGTAAACACTATAGCAATATCTATAATTCCATAGCTATATTCATCCAACCTGATAAGAGCAAGCGACGAGATTTTCAAAAAGGTCAGCTTTCAAATCACTGGCATTGATAGTATAAGATGCATTCTTAAGACCGTGCGAAACAAGATACTCTTCAGCCTCCCTAGGCAAACCATGGCCTTTGAACACACTTATAGAAGGACCAGATACCTAACAAAAAAACAAACCTCATATTTCTTCTGCAGCAAGTAGGTAACACGAAGTTAAAAATGATCTCTTGAAGCATTTTTTCGGGGCCACTAAAACAGAAGAAAAACCCTCATTACAGCACACAGGCACCTACACAACCTACTGGAAGAACAAATAGCAAAAGTTTTCACAAAATACAAACCAAAACCAAACAATGTAGCAAGAAATTATCCAAGATTCGAAGGAATAATACAAGAACAGCGAAAAGAACATCTATTTAACACAAAAACAGAAAACTCAATAGAAATTTCAACCAAACATCGCAAAATTGGTAAAGAAATGGGCCAAAACCCGTATAAAATCAACATAAGGTTTGTACTTTTTACGAAGTTAATAATGTGGTAAACAATTACCGAAGAACCACCATGGTTTTGACAATCCTCGAAGTTTTTGTATATGCCGATGATATCCCCTTTACGAACAACATAAAAAGCATCACCCTCTTCCTCCATTGAATCTACAGCACTGCAAATACCAAAGAAACCCCAAATGTTTAAAATTAACGAATTTAGCTTCTGCAAGCGACGACGATGAAACCCTAACGTTCAAAAGGTGGAAAAATGGTGAATTGAGAAACTAACGAGATTTACCTTTTAAGCTGTGGCGAAATAAATTTTGAATTTTGAAAATCGAAATATGAGAGCAGAGACGCCTAATCAAGTCTATCGCTCCAATAATGACTGACTTTATACATTTGCCATCAAATGCCTCGCATTCTGATTCAAATGTGAACCCCAACAGGTTAGCCCGCCTCTGTCTTTGGGCCGGCCAACCAAAAGACGAGGCCTGAGTTGTAAAAAATAAACTGGGCCTGACTCATAAGGCCCAATCATGGCTTTTCCCTAGACTTAAAGGCTGAGCAAGGAAATGCCGCAATGAGGGCCTTTTAATGAGAGTTTTTAAGTCTAGATTCACTAAATAGCCATTACATGCATCAAATTCCTTGAAGTTCTGGTAAAAATGGGTGAAATTTACATTGTTATCAAAACAAATCAGTCGTATCTCCTTGTTAAAAATTTCCACTCTAACTAATTAGGACTCAAATTTAATAGTATTCGTATATTTTCGTTTATAAATGAGAGGTCTCACGTTATTCCCTTATAAATAGCGATAACACAATATATTTATGCACAATTTGATATCTATTGGTTAGTATATTGAGTGGTTCAACCAAAATTATTCCTACCATTATAATAGAATTAGAATAAAATATTATTGTATGTCAAAACAATATACATCGTAAATGCCGATGAGCGATATTATGTTCTTTCTTCTTCCCTTTCATTTTGTGAGTTGTTATTAATTGTAGAAATTATCCGGACTAATTTTAACCTAATTTTATTTAAAGACCCAATATTCTATGTAAATTATAGAATCAAATCAAAAAAAAATTATTGAATCCCTCAACTTACATCCTTATCATATAACCATCACTATAGCATGTCCTCCATATTACAGCCATTAGATTTTGATGCCAGAAGATGGAGACATGTTAACATGTCTACATGCCTTTAGTCTTTCCTAGTTTAGACTCCACAAGCAATGCTTCTTGTGCCTTCCTACATGTCTGACTGTCTACATCCAACAGCTAATACATTACTCACCAAAAGTCCATATGCCTTTTGCTTTTCAAATCTAGGCAAAGCATGTTTTGACACTTGAGTTTGACTGTTTGGTTTTCTAGAATACAAGTTTGGTTTGTACTTTTTTTCCTGGTTGTGTTAGTTGGGGTATTACTATATTATGTGGCTTTAATTTTTTCTCTCTTTATAATGACATATGAATAATTTTTTTTTTCTACATCCAATTACTACACGAATTCATATTCAATATAAATACTGATACATACATTATTAGATCATTATAGCTAATTAATTTGCATATTTTATTTTTTGAATACTAAAATGGATAATTCATTTATCACAATATAAATACGTTCGGATTATACGGTAATGATTTTCATAACTTTATACAAAGATGGCATGTACCAATTGTACAATTAACCCAACTTTTATATCTTATCCAAGACCTTCTCTAACCAATACAAAATGTTTCTACATGTAAAAAAAATGAATTCAACTTTGAACACCAAGAGCTCCAAATCTGCCCTCAACAAGGGTTCTTCATAGGTATCCAAAAAAAAAAAACTATGGGGAAATTTTACTGTGTCAATATATCCTTTTACCCCATTTGCTCACCTATCAAGTCCAACCCTACAGCCAGAAATGAAAGCCCTTGGAAGAGCAAGAAATAAAAGTGAACTCCATGAGCTGATAAGTAACTTCTTGCTGATGCAGTGAGCAACAGAAATGCAAGTGCAAGCTCTTTCCTATAAATCCCATTTTTCTTCTTCTTCGTTTTGGGAGTAGGTGCAACTTCTTGTTCCTTGAGCTTGCTCAGCATTTCTAAGCCCGACTCGGAGTTCCTCCTCAGGATCTTCTCTTCATTCGCAGACAACAGCGACTCCCTCTCAGCAAACGCTAGCAAATCCGACTCGGATGACCTACCGGTCTTCTTCGTGACCACCCACTCGTACGAGCTCCCGAGCTGGAACAGGCCGGAGATCATGGCGTTGAACTTTGTGACGGACATTGTGTTCTCAAAGAGGAGGTAGGGGACTAGGAAAGGGAAGGACTTTGGAGATGGGAGGATGTTTAAGAAGGACATGAAAATGGGGACATAACATATGACCCAAAGAGGGAGCTCAGCTTCAGGTAAGAACATTGTCAATGGGAGTATGATGCAGAACAATGTGAATGAGTAAAAGGGTAGGATCAGCTTCCTCAACAGAAAGAAAAGAAATATCAAGTTGGTCTTCTTCCACATTGATATCTGCACAAGCAAAATTTAACAAAGAAAATTAAAAACTCTAATGTAAAATCTTATAATTTGGTTATTTATGCGAATGGCTAGTAAAATTGTCATTTCATGTCAATTTGCACCCTGCAATTCAAATTTTTATTTTCTCATTTTTTGTCTCTCGATATATAGGTCCCTTGAATGTATATTTGAATCTCACTTTGCCTTTGGATAAATAAGTCTATACAATTTGTAGAAGGGATGGTGGAAAAGTTCAAACCTTGGAAGTTAAGATAGCAGGAAGGGATAATCTGAAGAGCTGCATTGGACCGGAATGCCACCGGTGCTGCTGCTTCTTGTAAGCTTCATAAGACTCCGGCAGCTCACAAAGAACTCTGACATCATTAAGGAACACAAATTTCCAGCCATTCAAATGTGCACGAACCGCAATGTCCATGTCTTCGACTGTTGTTCTCTCCAGCCACCCACCTGATTCCTCCAAAGCCTTGATTCTCCAGATTCCGGCCGTCCCGTTGAATCCGAAGAAATTGAGGAACAGACCATTCACTTGCTGTTCCACTTCAAAATGGAAGCACAAGTTGATGTTTTGAAGCCTTGTGAGTAAGTTCTCATCTTTGTTCAAATAGGACCATCTTGCTTGGACAAGTCCTACTTCTGGCTTTCCCTGTGACAAATTGAATGAATCGTTAGCTTTGAATTCGATTAAATTAAAACGGAAGAGTTGATGACATATAAGTTCGTTTTCGTTTTTGTATTTCGCACACAATGATACAAGTAAAATTTATACCAACTCAAATTTTGACTATTGGAAGATCAAAAGTTCAATAAGCAACTAAAAATACTCTTTTAGTTTTTTAATACTACTAAATCAGTCATATTAACAAATTTGAAAACCCAAGGATGCCTTTAATCTCACTAAAAAAAATCGAGTTAATCGCTTGAAATTTAAGATTTAGGCCTCTAATTAGGGGCTCATTTACCATCACTCCCATTCAAAAACCCTTTCGCCTAGTGCAAAATTTATCAAGTCCCAAATCCTACACTAATTTTAATAAAGTATTATTAGGAACATTGTACACATTTATATCTACTTTCTCTGAACACTAAACCTTATATTAGTTCCTACCACGAGATTAATAGTTCGTGCCGAAAGAAAAGAAAAAAAAAACTCGCCTCAATTTCGTTACGGGTAAATAAGTTATATTATAATTATAAAAAATTATGATTTTATATTATTACGTATCGATCTTATTATTGATGAGAGTCGGATTTAAGATAGTCATAGCACGGTAAGAATATAACTAGGGCAGACCATTATTAGTGGTTAAAAAGATGAGATTGGATAATAAATTAAAAATCACCTTGAAGTGAGGAATAGTCTGTTTAAGGAAGTCTGGATTAGGCTGGAAATCGGCATCGAAGATTGCTACAAATTCGTAGTCTTTGACATATTCACATCCCATTGCCGATTTAAGGTTGCCTGCTTTGTATCCAGTTCTGATCAAACGATGTCTGTAGATTATGTTCACGCCTTTCTGGTTCCATGACGTCACTTCGTCTTTGATCAAGAGCTGCAGATTTCTGTCGTCGGAGTCGTCCAAAACTTGAATCAGAAGTCTGTCTCTCGGCCAATCCATCTGGCATGCCGATGCAATTGCTGCCTCATAGACCTATAAAATTTGCATAAATCAAAGATTAAACATAAACCCCATGAAGGTTTTCAGGTTTGTTTTGGGGTCGAAAATGAGATTGAGATTTTTAGTTTTTACCTCTCTTTCATTGCACATGGGGATCTGGAGAAGCACCATTGGGAAGGCGGAGGAGTCTTCGAGGTCGTAAGGATCCGGTTCGATTTTGGGCTTTAACTTCTTGAATTTGATCCAGAAACATCCGAGACAGAGCACCAGTCGATCAAGAGATTGAATCAAGAAGAGTACAATGCAGAATTTGGAGAGCATTATAGCGACAGGGGCAATATAGTCAACTCTGAAAGTCGACCACGTCAAGTAAACCCACTGAACCAGACCCTGGACCTCCCATGGCTGCGTCATCATGAGATTCAAGTTCCAGTTTTTGAAGTGGGCAACGAGTTCGATGACCAGAGCTGCAATTGACAGCCCGAGAAAAAATTTAATGTATCTGTACAGTCTTCCTCTGGTTTTGGGCTCCTCGTCACTCATGTCGGACAAAACAATGCGCTTTTTTATGGAGACGAACATGGCCCTGACCGCCATTGGCAGCCATGAGAGGCAAGCGAATACTCTGTTGACCTTGAGAAGAAGAACCCATGTGAATTGCTTGGTGCTCACGGCTTTCTGCTTCTCGAGAAACGCGGATGAATCCAAAGCATTGAGCTTTAGAGCACAAGAGTCGCTGTTGCTATCCGTCTTCTCAATTGTGACCACCACTGAATTCGGAGCCATCTTCCGGGAATGAATTCAATTCCAGAAAACAAAACCAGAGGACAAAACAGAGCAAGCAGAGCTGGAAACTGACTCCCAGGTCAAATCTTGGGAAACTGATTCCTGAAATGGGTTTTCAGCTCTGGAAAAAACATAGAGAACCCATGAATTTTCTGCAGTCAAATCTGGATCTTTGGAGGAGAGACGAAGAGAGATGAGTGAGAGAATTGGAAGCTGAAGGTTGATAATTATATATATATATTTTTTTTTCCTTTTCTATTTTTTTGTTGTTAATTGGGTAATGATCAGGTACAGTAAAATATGGCTAGTCAATGTAAATGGGCATCCAAATCTGGATTGGATATGATAAATGAAATAAATAAATAATTTTGATGAGGTTTCCTTTGACCTACATCGTGAAGCCGGGGGTTGTCTGGTTTTTTTTTTTTTTTTTGATCAAAAGGGGGTTGTCTCTGGTTAGTTACGAAAGAATTTAGTTAGTGACAACCAGGTTCCAACCAGATGGCAGGTCACAGCCCCAGCCCCACAACAAAAGTGGTTCTTGTCAGCTTAGTTTGGGAACCACTTGCATAGAAGTTTCTTCTGTTTTAAATTAAGTATTTTTAAGTAATTAAGAATATTTATTTTGAGTGCGGACTAAAAAGTTCTCACTCGATTTTTTTTTTTAGTATTTGGATATGTAAATATGAATCTAGTTAAATTCGGATGACCATTTCCGGATCCATGAATTCATATTATTTTAGGAGAGCATAATATTATTGTTCAGGAAGAATACCAAAATGCTTGAATTTATGTATAGTAAATTAGTAATATGATATTTGAATCGATATGAGTTACATTTTATTTGTTCATTTTTAGAAAGAACATCAATATTTTATTATTCACATAAAATAATTAATGACAGTTCCAAATTTTGATATTTACTATAAAGAAATAGCTCTTACCAAAAAATAATATTACAATAGTCAAGGTTTTTAAGGCATGAAATATTTGAATGACTTTTACACACAAATGCATGTATATTACAGCAATATTAATTTTGCATAAATTATATACAAATTAGTTTATTTTTTTATATTTGGTAGAATCAAATCAACTCAAATATATATTTCATTCATAACTCCTATCAGTTCAAAATTATATTTAATTGATCAACATAACGAGATTGAGGGAAATATGGTTGGTGTGGTTGTTATGGGTGAAACAGCGGGGCCTTGCCAGAGCGTGCAGGGCCAAGGTTGGCAGTGACCCAGCCCCGGAGTCCTCAAACTCAATTGCGATGGAGCTTGGTCAAAAGGCACACATATGGGGGCTTACGGCTGGGTTCTACCATCATGGCTAGGCTCCTTCGAATGGACCGGGGGTACTAGTATGCTCGCATGCTCGTCGGCTCTTCAGGCGGAAACTTTGGCTGTTCGTTCAAGTTTGGAGGTTTGTGGGATGGCTGACCATACTACTGTAATTGTGGAATCTGACTCACTACAGTTGTTTCAGTTGTTATGCAAAAAGGGAAGTGATGGCACTCTTACCAACATCCTTCATAATATCTATGTACTTTGTGAGTTTTTTCTCTCGATTATTTTCCAATTTGCCTCTAGGGCGTGTAACATGATGGCACATGTTGTTGCTAACCATGTTAAGAGTAAGAGCAGGTACCATGTTTGGACCGATTTTGAGCCAACTTGATTGTTTAACCTTCTCGCTAAGGATGTTGGTGTTCTTATTCGCGATTAATTAATAAAGATGCATTTTCGGAAAATCAAATCAAATCAAATGCATCGAATTTTTTATTAGAACCCGATTCATTATTAAATCATAATTTTACTTATTACATTCACTTCCTACTTATTTTAATTAGTTTTTAGGAAAAATTGTTGTTATCGCTCCTAAATTTTATATTAATCTTAGCTATTATTCACAAATTTTATTATTAGTAGCTGACATTAATGAGCTTTATTATTAGTGGCAAACGATCATGAACTATATCCAAACGTGTAAGGACGTTCCTTTAATTAAATTTCTCAATGATTTATGTTAAGAATAAGAGTAAATTTGTCCTATCAAGTGTATTTTTATAACAAAATTCATCAGCAAATTTAACAGAAATATTATTCTTGGACGTTTAGGCAAAATTCATAAACATGTGCTATAAATGATAAAATTCATAAAACATAGTTAAAATTAATGTTACTTTAAGGATAATTATTTTCTAGTGCATCAACATTGATTTGTAATGTAAACATCAGAAAATATGTAAACAACTCACACAACACAATGATTAAAGTTCAGAAAGTCCATATGTTCATATTGTAAATGTGTGAATCATATTTGTCACACCATTGAAAAATATTTGATTTGTAAGACTCGTATCTTGGAAAGAATGTTGAGTAATCCCACATCGATCGGAGAGGAAAAGATAAAGTGTCTTATATGTGTGAACATGTATCTATCTAGCACGAGATTTTTTGAGAGCTAGCTGACTTTAACTTTAATTAAAGCAGTGAAGATTAGACCAAAACTCTCAACATTAATTAATAAATAAAATTAATAAAAAAATAAAACAAAGTCATCAACGGCGAAAATTTGCAACTTAGAAAATAAATAAATAAAATATCTAAAATAGAAGATAATTATAAAAATAAAATAAAAAAGGAGACAACTGTTTGCCAAAAAAAAAAAGGAGATAAGTCAAACCAGGCGCACGTTAGTTACCGCTTTATGCTTGGACCGGTAGTTTCCGTTCGTAGGATTGATTCTGGGATATCCCCCTCCGAATATCACCTCTTGCTAACTAGGTACAAATTAAAATAGGAAAATATATGTCTGATTTGGAATCGAATTTCCTTTTTTTTTAAGGCTGATAATTTCACTGGAAAGAGAAATATAAGACTGATAATATAGCATTGACTGAGAAATAAGTAGGGGAAATACAACTTGATTCGGTTATACAAAATTATTTAGACTTGATGGGGACTTCAAGATCTTGAGGACTTTTACTTCATTATAAAATGAACTCGGATCTTCTTTTTTCTTTGAATCCCGATTATAATCAAATGTTCTAGTATAATTAAATATTAATTTATTATTATTATTATTATTATTATTATATCATAAGATGGAAAGATTATATTGAATCATATACGTGCAATGTGTTAAGTTCACATGTTATAATACAATCAAACATACCATATACATTCCCTTTTGAAATTTACCATCAAATTAATTCTTTGAGGCTATGATCTCGAAGACTTTTACTTCGTTATAAAATTAACTCGGATTTTCTTTCTTCTCCCGTCAGGTCGTCTTTCTAGTATGATTCACAGAGCTAGAGTTGGCTATCCAATTAATCTATGGGGAAGAGGCCTAGTATTGATTGCCTAAATTATTAGATGCATAGCTACACGATACATACCGTTATCATTTTATGATATGTCTAAACAATATTAAGGTTAATATTTCTAATTTTTTGTTACAATATCAATAAATATTTATTCATACGATAGCACATCGATTACATGTGTCATGTGGCAATAATACAATAAAATTAGGAAATATCAATTATATTTTTCATTTATATCATATCACGTACACTTGGAAATATACGACATATACATGGATAATATTAGGGAGACCCGCAAATATAAACTATATACTAATACATATATGACTCACCAACACAAGTATGATCCGGTGTATGATATTAGTGTGTGGTTTATAAATATCAAAATTTCTCTTTTTATAATCTATTCTAAAAAAAGAATATCAATCATATCGTCCATTCATATTATAAGTAGATATTACGTACAACAATACTCATTTTCCACAAGCTATTTGAAAATCAGACTTACAAAAAAAAAATCTTATTATTTTTCACATTGAATAATTATTAAAATCTGCGTATCCAATTAAGGCGTCCATTACATATCAAGAAAAAAAAAAAAAAAAGAAGGCGTCCATTTTTCTTCTTGTAGTGGGTGTGACTCGTGAGCTGTTAACATAACGCGCTAAGACGGTGAGCGCACCAAAGATGCGACCAAATTCCTTCCAATTTTCACTTTAGACCTCTCAAATTTTCAAATCTGAAAGAAAAGAAGACTGGAATAGTATGTAGGAGTTTAACTAAAACTACAACGTTAAAATAACTGCCTACATTCTTTTTATAACTAAAACTCTGTTAAAATAACTGCTACACTGTCAAAATTCTGTTATTGGGCTCTCGCCAAAAGCAATGATCAATCACGGCTACCAAAGGGCTTCTAGTGGTTAATTAATTTTAATTTTGATTCATACAAATTAGTAAATGATACTAATAAAAATAATTCTCAATACTGTTCTAATTATACGTAGTTATTAAATAACTCATAGGAATAATTACGACTCCTCGGAATACTCGTTTTTCTAAATGCCTACTACTTTCATTGTCCAAAATTTTCATTTTTGGTAAATAAATGTGCCCTTCGTATTATAATTTAGTTATATTTATGTTCACATATTATGTGAGCGATGTAATTGTTCATGTGAGTGATGGGGTCTTCTATCCTTGTGTATAGAGTGAACTTGAAGGGTTTCACCTCAGACTTGTGTCAAGGCTGGAGGATTCGGTGGGTGGCGCCTTGCCCTGACTAGTGCTGGTCTTCTTCAAGGCCAGCGCTTTACCCTTATCTTCCTTGTCTTCAAGCATGGCGCTCAGTTTGGCCAGTGCTTCTGTTATAGTGGGCTTCTTTTCTCTGGCCATAGGAGTAGCCCCATGTTGTTGAGTTTGTCTCATCCAACACCTCATGGTTCTTCTGCTGACGGGTTTCATGACTTTGGGTCGCCTGTCGACTCTTTCTGGTTGCTCGACTGGGGGTTCCAGCGACGACCTGGAGGCCATATGAGCTTGAGGGATGGCGTTGCCCCATTGTTCTATGGTCAGACACCTTGTAGGTTAGTCAAGCAGGCAACATCTCGACTTGGCGATCTTCCAGTAGCTGGCGGACATCCCCGATTTCAGAAATACCAGCATTTTTTTAGGGTTGGATGAGGAGTTGTCTAGCAGAAGTGGGATTAGCCCTAAGTTGTTGCTTCCTCGGTCGATTAGGAGATATCCTCTTCATTTGTGGATGTAGAGCCCGATGTCGGCAAGGGTCCAGTCGACCGGCCATTTATCTCGATTACCTTTATGTTGAGATATCTTCGCGATGACGAGGGTGCTTACATACTGCTCAGCCAGAACTTGGTTCTTGGTATCAATCTTGGCATTATAAGCCTTGAGCTCGGCCACCTCACACATGAGATCTTCCAATGCCTTGAACTCACATTCGTCTCATTTGTCCGACATGGTGCTAGGAGCAATTCAGGACAGCAGAAGTGGTGAGTGAGAGTGTGTCAGGGCCCACCCTTAATCCCCCAGTATTAAGGGCTAAACCATGCTCCCGTCTAACTTATGCATAACACGAAGGCTAAACGAACGTCCAACCGCCATGTAACACGTAAGTCGGACAAGGGATTTTCGATCCGACCGCCCAAAATTTTCCAAACTTCCCAGAGTGCGCAGAGTCTACTGTGGACCATACGTGTGATGTCTCTGTCTCTCTCGACCAACAGCCCGCGCCGCAACAACCTGGAGGGTATCGAAAACACGAAAAGACTATGAGTGAACAAAAATAAAGTATAATTTAGAAAACAGTTCAATAAAACAATTACATTTTTACCCTCCATGCGAAAACCAATGCATGCATATCCATTCAAGTCATGAAAACATTCATATCAAAAACCATCAACGAAAACCATTATCAATACCCGTAACAAATCCGTTATTCAAATTCAGGCCTCAGCCTCAACTCAGTTTCATTTCCGGGAACTCAGTCCCAAATCATCGAAAACCATTGCATCCGGGCCACTGCCCCAAAACATCGAAAAACCAGTGAAAAACATCAATCATACAAGTTTACTGGATCTCAAGTGCGCCCGAGTCTTTAAACTCAAAACACAATGCGCAAATAGCTAGGCCTTCCCGGGATATCCGAGTCTTTAAACTCAAAACACAATCACAGGCCTCCGCGGAGGGGGGGGGGGTATCATAATCACCGAGTCTTTAAACTCAAAACCATACTGAGTCTTTAAACTCAAAACATATCAATCCAGGGCCCTCCCCCCGTCAATCAATCCGAGTCTTTAAACTCAAAACCAGATCCAGTAGATTTTTCTCTTTTCTTTTCCTGGTCTTTAAACCCAAAACCATTTTTCCAAGCAATAATGATAACCACAGAAAATCCACAGTCGAATTCGAAAAAATGATTCCGTAAGCTAGCATCCGGAACCATCATCCCGAACCCAAATCCAGACTTCCTTCCACGTCTCAAAACCAAAACAGAAATCTCATGAGCAGGGCACCAAGCCCGAAATCACTTTTCCGAAATCCATTTCAAATCCCGAAATCAGACCATTAAAACCATCGTCAAATCACAAGAGAAATCGAAACCTCGTAAAACGTGAAATTCCGTAAAATACCTCGAAAATCGTGCAAAACCATAAACCATCAAGATCATAAAGAAAATCATAGAATCACGTATGAAAACATATTAAAACATATATGCATGCATCAAGAGTTAGAAAGCAAAGTCCACCCACAGACCATTCCGACGTCACCTCGATACGCGCGCACTTACGCCGTTCCCGGCCATTCTGCTATCCTCGGTTTTCCCGAACCTGTTCAAATCCCATAACGAGGTCACTAATTACTTCACAAAGGTCATACTCAAGCCTCATAATTTTCCCGTATTGTTAACTATTTTTAACCGAGCTCTAAAACCTTCGGACAACCCGAAACATATCGAGACGATATTCGATTGACTCGAAACTTGTCCTAAAATGTTCGTTACATCGATTAGAGTAAAAACCATGTTGCACACTTCCCCAAACTCTGCCCCACGCGCCCTCAAGCGCCACCCAAAGGGGCTGCGCGTGCTTCACGCGCAGGCTACAGGGTCATCTTCAACCTTTGGCCAGCCGGTTCAACCGAACCGAACCGGCGTGACCGATTCTCCCTCAATTTCTACTTGATTTCAGTCCTTCCAATCCCATTAGTTTCGTCCCTTTCCTAGCAAATATTCCCAATCGTAAAAACTAAACATTACAGCCTAGGGACCTACTGAGTCTCAAAGAACTCACAGAATCCCTCGACTCAGCCTCAAAAGTCACGACTTTAAGTTTGAATCAAAATGGCAAAACAGGGGAAACAGGGACTTACCGTCTTTCTCACCTCCGCGGTACTCGCCGTCGTGCTCCTCTACGTCCACAGAGTTGTCCTCAGCCGTCCTAGCTTCCCCTCGAGCCCAATTGGATAAACTTGATCACTGATGCTTGCACCACACCCTCGACACCTCTCTGTTTCCCTGAGACACTCGCACACTCCTCACACACAAACACTCACCTCTCAGTCTTCTCAACACAACCCTGCACTCTCAACCTCCCTCTGATCACACTCACACACTCACAAGGATCACACCTCCCTGTAATTGATCGATTTCCTCCCTCAATCTCAGTCTCTATTTTCCTCTTCAAACACGACTCAAACTAAACAGCAACCCCTTTTAAATTTTCACCGTGCAAAAATGCTAGAACTCACTACACATACCCCACGTGTCCACAATCCCATGGTCCCATCTCAAAATATCCAATCACACACTGCACATGTAACACCCCAGAAATTCGAGGATTATAATAATGTAATTTAATGTATGAATTGACGTTTTTACCCTTGTGATTGGTATGGCCAAATTGTTGACTTTTTTATTTATGGGTCAAATGGACTTTGACCAATGACCGTGACGTAGTTCGGGACGTCACGAGTCCATAGACAGGTGGCATGTCCAATTCGGACGATCAGGGTAAAAGTTATGACTATCGGAAGTTCAGGGGCATTACTGTAATTTGGACGATAGGGGCGAAAATGTTGACTTTTCGTTTGACAACTAATTTTTACATGACTCAAGGACCGTTAGGTAGGTCTCGATACCCTGAGTCAGTAGACAGACGGCACGCCGAAATCGGACTTCGTATGGCTGAGTTACGGGTCTAGAAAGTGAAAGGCATTTTGGTAATTACTTGAACCAGGGGCATTTTGGTCATTTTGCCCTGGTTACTGTAGCAACCGCGGGGGGGACCATGGACGGCACCACCATGTGCGGTGGATCAGTGTGCAATTGTTTATGCTAGTGTGTGCTGGAAAGAAAGGGCTGTCTATTGCTTTAGAACGTGGGCTAAACCATCCACCTTGCACGGTCGAATTGATTAATTGAAGATTCGAAGCTTTGCCAGAAACTTTCTCAGTGGCCAGGCTGGGTTTCCACGAGCTGTTGAGTGGCACTGATAATTTAAACTGAGTGGAAATTGGGAAAGCTTCATTCTGCTCTTGAAGAAACTGAGAATTGGAGAGAAAAACCAGAGAAACCATTTCGGGGAAAATTGGAGGGAAAATCGGGTTTTGATTTCTGGTGACTGTTGGACCAACCTATGCACTGAGTGAGCATTCTGGGAGTGTTTAGAACACCTCCATATCGAAATCGAGGGTAACCAGCCACAGTGGAGCTGGGACGGAGGCTGCCGTTTTCCGAGGAATTTCAGAGGATTGGACGGCTACTTCCAGGTAACGTTTTGTTCAATTAATAATTCCTTATAGTTCGTTTTAGTCCTATGATGCTTCCTGGAAGGTTAATTTGATTTTGGTTTGGAAAACAGTGAGTTGGGATGATCAACCCGTTTGGTTGATCACGGGTCGAATGGCCAATTAAAGGACTTGTCGAGGCAAATTAGTGTCACAGAACTTAAATTGGAAGAATAATAAACATGTTAGGATCAAATTGGATTGAAATCGAGTAGGAATTAATGGGTAATCAACCGGATCAAGCCGCGGGTGGCAGGCCCGTATTGCAGACAAACGGGTGAAGGTGGTGACACTGTAGCTACAGTGTCAGGCGCATGACTTTCACGCGCAGCCACTTTGGGCGGCGCGTGAGGGCGCCTTGGACCTTATCTCCGATCACGATCAACATGACTTTTGTTCCTCTCATCATTCTGAACATTTTTTATGAATTAACCATGTTGATCTGAGATAGTTTGGGAGGGTCAGTTTAGGGCCGGTTGTCTCGGGAAACGTGTTGGACGGTTTCCCCGAGCCGGTTTCTGTTTCGGACCTTTTGGATAAATGTGTAAGACTAATAATGACCCTTACGTGTGATTTGGACTGACAGGAATTGTACGATAATCCCGGTACAAGTTCGTACGCGCAGGTTCACTGCGGGATCGTACTGTGAGTGGGCCCGATTTCATTAAACCCTTGCATGCTTAAATGTTTTCCGATTTACTTATATGTTCACATGCTGCAATCAAAAAACGGTTTTGATGATATTAAAATTATGGTTATGGCACGTTTCACGGTATTTGGGCTTGAGACCCGTCTGATGAAACTTAAAAGATCGGGTTGGATTTTATCTATGTATATATATATATGTTTTGCATGTGGATATCAATAAAATGTATTTGGTGTTGCACTGTATAGATCCATTCTTATGATACTGTCTCCTCCGGATGTGGTGCCCCGGAGTGGTCATAGCGCATTGCCTGCGAGGGGTCATTCTACGGAGGAACCGGACCGTAAAATGACTCAGGAGCAGGATTGCTTATTTGACGTCAGGGACGTCGAGCGTCTAGGACGCTAGGCATTTGAGATGCCATACCCGGACAGGGTTCGGGGATTGGACTCGAAAATTAAGATCCGAGTGGCACGCGTAGCCTTGAGACTGTGACCTTATTGGACGTAAGGGACGTCAGGCATCTGGGATGTCAGGATCGGAGCGTATAGTGCAGTAGCTAAAATTTATCTTATGATTTTGTTACATGCCTTATGATTCATATTATATGATTTATTGTTTAAAATTTTGATGCATGCATGTTTGGAAAACGGAGGGGTAAATTATATGTTTTACTTATTAAACGATTTTATAAACTTGAGTTTCGGCCCACTCACCCTTAATGTTTTGGTAACCCCTCCAGGATTTGCTACTGAGGTAGAGGAGGATCCTGAGGCTGAGGCATAGATCTACTTCCGCGTACCTGATCTCTTGTTGGGTGGTTTGCCCGCAGGTTTATTTTAGAGTCGTGCTCGCAACTTGTAATTTTGGATTTCATCCCTTGTCTGACATCTGTTTACTTCGGGTTTAATGTAAAACTTTAATTTGGTTATTTATGCATTTGAACGTTTGAGGTTATAATTGGTATGTTATTTTGGGTGTCAGACGGGAGCAGGGAACGTCCCCATGTGGTCCCATGGGGATCGGGGCGGGTCCTGTCAGCTTGGTATCAGAGCACTAGGTTGTGGTCAGCATGCTAGACTTGCGATTAGTACTAGTTACTTTTCGAGTTTAAGGATAATGTTAACTGATCTATGCCTCTTGACAGTTGGTTATGCCTCCAAGGAGGATTCCTCATACACGAACTGACGAGGATCTGGAAAGGGAAATGGAATGCGCAAGCATTGAGCGGGCTCAACTTCTGGGAGCCACACCTTTCAGCGGGGGATCAAACCCCGAAGATGCTCATGATTGGATCACCAAATGGGAAAGGATCTTCACGGTGATGCACTGCCCTCCGGGCGAACGGGTGACCTTGGCGGCCTTCTTACTGGAAGGAGGAGCCTACCAGTGGTGGCACAGCCTTGAAATGTCTGGATGGTCTGTCCATACCACTACTTGGGAAGTTTTCCGTTCCCGATTTCTGGACCAGTACTACCCGCGATCGTTTCGCGCGGCACGAGAGGTTGAGTTCCTGCGGCTGGAGCAGGGGGATATGTCCGTTGCGGACTACGAGCAGACTTTCGGAAAACTATCCCGGTTCGCTGCATCATTCGTGAGCACAGAGGAGGACAAATGCCAAAGGTTTGAGCTTGGACTCCGAGGGGAGATCCGAGCAAGTGTGACTGCTGCTACTCATGCTTCTCTGAGAGATATGGTCGACGCTGCGGTGCGTGTCGAGGCCAGTCTGGCGGCACACCAGACACGACAGCCTTCGGGCGAGGGGCGACGTCAGGATCGCCCACACCGTGGGCCATTTGGCTAGAAGAACAACAAGGGAGGGGGCTACAGGGGAGCACCCTCATCCTTCAAGGGTCGTGCCTGGTCAGGTCGACGTGGAGGCTCTCAGGGCAGAGGATCTGGATACAACTCTGGGCAACGTTCATCTTGGAGCGGTGCTTCTGGTGGGCATTCGGACAGGCCAAGGCCCAACCTATTTTGCTTGCGGAGAGGAGGGCCACTATGCCTGTGATTGCCCGCTGTTGTCCAAGAGCAACGACGCTGGGGGCTCTAGTGTGGTGCAGAGCACAGTTTCCCACACGAATGGAGGTCGAGGTCAGGGAGGTGACCGTGGTGCTGGGCGTGGCGAGCGCGGGCGCGGGCGGAATGGAGGGCCTAGGGCTCAAGTGTTTACAATGACCCAGCAGCAGGCGAGGACTGCCCCAGGCGTGGTTACATGTACACTACATATCTTAAACCTTCTTGTGCGTGTATTGATGGATGCGGGGGCTACACATTCTTTTATTTCGAAAAGTTGTGCTGGTATGCTTGATTGTGTGGTATCAGCCTTAGATTGTGAAATGGGTGTTGGCACCCCGATGGGCATCATGTACCTTGTGAATCAGGTGATTCGGAGGTGCCCGGTGGGAATTGAGGATGTGGATTTGCCAGCGGACTTGATTATTCTGGATATCCACGACTTCGATGTAATTTTGGGGATGGATTGGCTATCGGAGCATGGGTCGCTCATCGATTGCTGTAGTAGGCAAGTGATTCTGCGGAGCCCGGGTTTTCCGGAGGTTATCTTTCAGGGGGAGCGTGACGGTTCGCCTCCTGAAGTGATTTCTTCACTTACTGCTACCAAACTTTTACAGAAGGGATGCCAGGGTTATCTGGCGCATGTCGTGTCGGAACAGGTTGATACTCCGGGTATCGACGAGATACCGGTGGTACGTGAGTTTCCGGATGTGTTCCCAGAAGACTTACCTGGGTTACCACCATAGCGGGAGATCGAGTTTACAATTGAACTACTCCCCGGTACCCGACCTATATCCCAGGCACCATACCGGATGACGCCGGCCGAGTTGCGGGAACTCAAAACTCAATTGCAGGAGTTGGTGGATTTGGGATACGTCCGACCGAGTACTTCACCGTGGGGAGTACCGATGTTGTTCGTAAAGAAGAAGGAGGGGAGTCTCCGTTTGTGTATTGACTATCGACAACTCAACAAGGTGACACTGAGGAACCAGTATCCTCTACCCAGGATCGATGACCTTTTTGACCAGTTGCGGGGAGCACAGTGCTTTTCGAAGATTGATTTGCGGTCTGGGTATCACCAACTGAGGATTTCGGAGGAGGATATTCCGAAAACTGCTTTTCGAACCCGTTACGGACACTACGAGTTCCTTGTTATGCCTTTTGGTTTGTCGAATGCTCCGGTAGCATTCATGGATCTGATGAACCGGGTCTTCCGACCCTACTTGGATAAGTTCGTGATTGTGTTCATCGATGATATCTTAGTGTACTCGAGGAGTGACCGAGCACATGAGGAACATCTACGGTTGGTGTTGGAGAAGCTGAGACAAGAACAATTGTAGGCCAAGCTGAGCAAGTGTCAGTTTTGGCTGAGCAGTATTGGTTTTTTGGGACATGTGATATCAACAGATGGGATTAGCATGGATCCCCAGAAAACGGAAGCGGTGACCAACTGGGCTAGACCGACAACAGTAACGGCGGTGCGGAGTTTTGTCGGGTTAGCAGGTTACTACCGGAGATTCGTGGAGGGTTTCTCCAAAATTGCTGCACCATTGACTCGATTGACTCGGAAGGGAGTGAAGTTTATTTGGGACGAGCAGTGTGATCGGAGTTTTCAAGGATTGAAGGATCGATTGACCACTGCACATGTCCTTACATTGCCAGATGACAGTGGAGAGTTCGTGGTCTTTAGTGACGCATCACTACAAGGTCTGGGCTGCGTGTTGATGCAGACTGGCAAGTTTATCGCCTACGCATCCCGGCAGCTAAAGACTCATGAGTTGAACTACCCAACCCATGATTTGGAGTTGGCAGCGGTGGTTCATGCCCTAAAAATCTGGAGACATTACCTATTCGGCGCAACGTGCGGGATATACACCGACCACCAGAGCCTAAAGTACTTATTGTAACAACCCGTCCCGAGAGCCGGGATGAGTAGAGTGAATAAGGTGTGATTATTGAGGTTAAGCAGTGGGTAGGTGGTCCCGATGGGTCCATGAGCGTAGAATGACGATTTTGCCCCTGGTACGGGCAAATAGTTGACTTTTTGAATAATCGAGTTTTGGTAGGTTGACCTAGGATGGTTAGATAGATTTCGTCGTCCTGAGTTCGATGACAGGCGGCACGTATTCATCGGACTTACGAGACGAGAGTTACGGGTCTAGGAAGTTTCGGTAAACCGTAAAAATGTGTAAAACAGGAGGGTATTTTGGTCTTTTTGGCTTTTGGGGATTTGTGCAGAGAGAAGCAAGATGGACGGCTGGGGTTTAAGCAGGTGGGATAAGGATGGACTGGATTGTGACACATGGCATTTGTGTAGTGGGTTCTGGGGGGTTCTTCTGTGTGTGTGCGGTCCTAAATACTTGGGTGAACCCGTGTGTGCGTGTGTGGTTCTTCGACAAGCACAGAGAAACAGAGTGAGCTTGTGAGGGAGAATTGAGGAAGGATCTTGGCTGGTGTTGAGTGCGGGTGAGTGAGGGAGAGACAGGGAGGTTAGTGTGAGCTGGTGGTGGTGACTTGGTGGTGCAATCGTGCACGGCGGCACGGCGGAGGTGCGGAGGAGTTTGGGGGAAACAGGGAGCCTGAGAGTTCGAGGTGGTGGCTACGACGTGAGGTGAGGCAAACCAAGGCAAGGGGAGGCTGAGGAGGTTGCAAGGAGTCCAACGATCACAGTGGTAGGCGGCGGTGCGCACGGTAGAGCTGCAACCGAAGGGTAAGTCTTCCTGCTCTGTTTTTCCCGTGATTTTCATTTGGAAAGTCGTGGGTCTGGGCTGAGAGTCGAGAGGATTGGAGGTCGGGATAGTGTTCAGGGAGGTCCTAGTTGTCGACTAGGATGGTCGCCGTGACGGGGGTGTCCATGGCGGAGCTCGGGCGATGATGAGCACTCTGATGCTCTGTTTGGCCGTGGAATTCAAACGGTGAGTCGACGAGTTTGGGGGTGAGTCGAGGGTAACGGAGGTTTGGTCTAGGTTCAGTGAGGTCTTAGGGACCGTCTGGTGTCACCACCGTGACGGGAGGTGACCGGAGTAGAGGAGTCGTGAAACAGGGGGACATTGGCCGTCTGGTTTTGAGTTTAGTCGACGGGCTAGGGACAATGTCGAGGTGAACGGAGTTGGGGAATCGATAGGGTTGGTCTGGACGAAGCTGCAGGTGAAAGAAGGGGCTGAAATGGTGGCCGGACGGTGGAGCATGCTTCTCGCCGGTTCAATCTACGGCGGCCGGTTCAGTACAGTGCGGGAGGTTGAAGATGGCACTGTAGCTGGCGCGTGAGTGCCACACGCAGCCACTTTGGGCGGCGCGTGGGGGCGCGTGCGGCGGCGGATGGAAAAGTGATCAACATGGATTTTGGTCTAGGAGCTCTCGTGAGTTCAATGGAGTTGGTTTCGGGTCAATCGGAAGTCGTTTGAGTTTAGTTCCGCGAGGGTGAATGTTTAAGGTCCCGAGTTTTAAGTCTTTGGTTCGGGGAATTTTAAGGAAATTAGGTAGTTGTTTCGTAGACGTATTAGTGATATAATTTGACGGTGTTTGACAGGATCGGGATTTCCCGAGGAAGCCGAGGAACGGGCTGGACGTTCGGGACGCGAGTAGGGCTCAGTACTGTGAGTGGACCCTTTCCTTAAACTCGATCATGCATAACTGTTTTTATATACGTTTTTGATGGTTTTACTTAAGACACTATGTTTATTGCATATGTTATGATGGTTTTACGTGATTATACGTGATTGAGATGTTTGCACGTTTTTCGAGACATTTTCGGGATTTTGAACGTTTTTCGAGAAAATGCTGGTTTTCGGATTTTGATGCCACATTTGGGGATTTCCACCTATAAAGGTTTTCTGATAATGATAAATGGGTTATGAAATATGATTTGTGATTACATGTGGTCTTGGTATGAAAATGGATATTTTTCCGGATTTGGGTTCGGAATGACGTTTCTGAACGCCGGAAGGGCTTCAGACCAGTGATTTAGGATTCGGGTTTGGATGAGGATTTGGTAAATGGTTTTAAAATGGTTTTGGGATTGGATTTGCTGGATCTGGTTATTGGGTTTAAAGACCCGGATATATGTGATGGGGGATCGGCCGGATTGGGTTTAAAGACCCGGATTGAGTTTAAAGACTCGGGAGTTTAAAGACTCGGATATATTGATTTCCCCCGTAGGCCTTGAGTTTAAAGACTCGGGAGTTTAAAGACTCGGATATGATTAAGGCCTGGATTGAGTTTAAAGACTCGGGAGTTTAAAGACTCGGATAGGTCCAGCAGGTTCGATCGGGAAATGAGGATTTGATACGGTTTCTGATACTCATGCGATGGTTTCTTATGATATTTTATAGTGTTTCTATTTCTTATGATGTTTTATAATGATTATTTTATAACTGTGTTCATAACTGGTGGTTATGCATGTGGTTTCAAAACGGAGGGTTAAACTCGGTTTTCATATAAAGTGGTTTTGAACTTTTTGTACTTTCTGGTCCACTCACACCTTCTGGTTTAAATTTCCCTCCAGGTTGTGGAGCTAGCGCAGGGTCTTAACGTCGAGGCAGTGTCTGAGGCATCGAAGTGACGAGCGGGATTTTCGAGTGCTTAAGTTTTCCTCCGCGTGTGTGTATCTATTGTCGGATTTTGTTTCTTTGTATTTTTGTACTAGGCTCTGTAAACGATAACTTCGGGATTTTTTGTTTAATTACTCCTGCGTCTGACTGGGTTTGAGTGAGTTTTACTTGAGTTTTGTGTCGGGGAGTCAGACGGGAGCGGGATTTACCTCGGGTTTCCGGGTGAAACCGGGGTGGGTCCTGACAATTGGTATCAGAGCATAGGTTTGTCGGGTTTGTTGGTTTGTGAGGTTGTGTTCCAGTTGCTTAACTACTTCTATGCCTCTTTCAGTGTGCGGTTGACGATGCCTCCAAGACGTAGACCCTCTCCACAACCTGAAGAAGTAGCAAGAGAGACGGAGAGTGCCACGATAGAGCCAGCCCAGCGGCTCGGGGCTACTACGTTCAGTGGTGGGGCTAATCTTGAGGAAGCCCAGAGGTGGATTACCAGACTGGAGCGGATTTTTGCGGTGATGCATTGTCCGCCGGAGGAGCGAGTATTGTTGGCTGCATTTTTACTGGATGGTGCGGCGTACGAGTGGTGGTATACCCTCGAGTTGTCCGGTTGGGATGTCCATCGTGTGACCTGGGAGACGTTCAGGGAACGGTTTCTGGAGCAGTATTATCCTCGTTCTTTCCGGGATGCCAAGGAGGCGGAGTTTCTGCAGCTCCAGCAGGGGAATTTGACAGTGGCAGAGTATGAACGGAAGTTCCAGATGTTGTCTCGGTTTGCTCCTGCTTTTGTGGCCACT
Organism: Prinsepia uniflora; assembly: GCA_032719365.1. Classification (NCBI taxonomy): domain Eukaryota; kingdom Viridiplantae; phylum Streptophyta; class Magnoliopsida; order Rosales; family Rosaceae; genus Prinsepia; species Prinsepia uniflora. The sequence goes on along the minus strand of CM064867.1, from coordinate 3,088,204 downwards.
GAAGCCGAGAAATGCGGTAGGTTTGAGTTGGGTCTGCGAGGTGAGATTCGAGCCGTAGTGACGGCTGGATCTTTTGCTACCCTCCGAGACTTGTCGGATGCTGCGGTGCGAGTTGAGGCTAGTTTGCCGGTGCGACGCCGGGAACCATCGATTCCTGGTGCTTCGAGCCAGCGGACACCGAAAAGAGGTAACTTCGGTGGATCGTCCTCGTCGGGCGATGATCGTTTTGATAGGCCTGGCAGTGCCCAGAGTTCAGGATTTTGAGGTTACCGAGCACCGCCGACTCCGCAAGCGAGTGCGACGTCGGTAGCATCTACAGGGAGACCGAGCAGTGGACCAGGTTGGAATGTGTGTTTCTACTGTGGGGAGCGAGGTCATTTCCGACGTGAGTGTCCACTGTTGCCACATGAAGGTGGTGTAGGCAGAGGAGCAGCGGAGCCTGGGCAGAGTACAGCGTCAGGGACAGCAGGCACTAGAGGAGGTAGTGGCACTGCCACGAGTAGTTCGAGGGGACGTGGTAGAGCGTCGGGATCTCAGGCCCGAGTGTTTTCGATGACCCAGCAGGAGGATCAGTTGACACCAGATACGGGGACAGGTACTGGTTTTACTTTTGGTTGTTCTGTCGGTTTGGTTGTTGGATCCCAGGGTAGAGTCTAGGAGTTCGCCTAGAGAACTTGGAGTGTACAGTAAGTTCCGTAGCAGTTTGACGGGAAGTATAGGAAAGGAGTGACTATAACGGATCGATCTGAGATTATTGAAGGAGAGAACCCACAAGCTAGAGTTTGCCTTTAGGACTTTGTAGAGTTATTCCGACCGTGGCCGGAATAGCAGCCGAGGGAGATGGGTGGACGATTGTTTGGGTTAGTAGTCGAGTTGGTTTGGGAAGGTAGGGTGGTTGTATACGAGGATGTACTCTATGACTTCTGTCGGGTACTCTGAAATAAGGTATTTGATAATACCTTTGTTTTCTGTTCATAGAGTTTCCCTTGCGTACTCCATGCAGCTGTTACATAGTTAGGGTTGGGCGTGGTAACAGTAATTGGGGATGCAGTGAAATACCCAAGGTGGATTTGATAGACAGGAAACCCAGGAGAGGTTGTTATTTACCGGGTAGGAGACCCTAGGTGTTGGGAACTAGCTGTGGAATTTCGGGGACGAAATTCTATTTAGGTGGGTAGATTGTAACAACCCGTCCCGAGAGCCGGGATGAGTAGAGTGAATAAGGTGTGATTATTGAGGTTAAGCAGTGGGTAGGTGGTCCCGATGGGTCCATGAGCGTAGAATGACGATTTTGCCCCTGGTACGGGCAAATAGTTAACTTTTTGAATAATCGAGTTTTGGTAGGTTGACCTAGGATGGTTAGATAGATTTCGTCGTCCTGAGTTCGATGACAGGCGGCACGTATTCATCGGACTTACGAGACGAGAGTTACGGGTCTAGGAAGTTTCGGTAAACCGTAAAAATGTGTAAAACAGGAGGGTATTTTGGTCTTTTTGGCTTTTGGGGATTTGTGCAGAGAGAACCAAGATGGACGACTGGGGTTTAAGCAGGTGGGATAAGGATGGACTGGATTGTGACACATGGCATTTGTGTAGTGGGTTCTGGGGGGTTCTTCTGTGTGTGTGCGGTCCTAAATACTTGGGTGAACCCGTGTGTGCGTGTGTGGTTCTTCGACAAGCACAGAGAAACAGAGTGAGCTTGTGAGGGAGAATTGAGGAAGGATCTTGGCTGGTGTTGAGTGCGGGTGAGTGAGGGAGAGACAGGGAGGTCAGTGTGAGCTGGTGGTGGTGACTTGGTGGTGCAATCGTGCACGGCGGCACGGCGGAGGTGCGGAGGAGTTTGGGGGAAACAGGGAGCCTGAGAGTTCGAGGTGGTGGCTACGCCGTGAGGTGAGGCAAACCAAGGCAAGGGGAGGCTGAGGAGGTTGCAAGGAGTCCAACGATCACAGTGGTAGGCGGCGGTGCGCACGGCAGAGCTGCAACCGAAGGGTAAGTCTTCCTGCTCTGTTTTTCCCGTGATTTTCATTTGGAAAGTCGTGGGTCTGGGCTGAGAGTCGAGAGGATTGGAGCTCGGGATAGTGTTCAGGGAGGTCCTAGGTGTCGACTAGGATGGTCGCCGTGACGGGGGTGTCCACGGCGGAGCTCGGGCGATGATGAGCACTCTGATGCTCTGTTTGGCCGTGGAATTCAAACGGTGAGTCGACGAGTTTGGGGGTGAGTCGAGGGTAACGGAGGTTTGGTCTAGGTTCAGTGAGGTCTTAGGGACCGTCTGGTGTCACCACCGTGACGGGAGGTGACCGGAGTAGAGGAGTCGTGAAACAGGGGGACATTGGCCGTCTGGTTTTGAGTTTAGTCGACGGGCTAGGGACAATGTCGAGGTGAACGGAGTTGGGGAATCGATAGGGTTGGTCTGGACGAAGCTGCAGGTGAAAGAAGGGGCTGAAATGGTGGCCGAACGGTGGAGCATGCTTCTCGCCGGTTCAAGCTACGGCGGCCGGTTCAGTACAGTGCGGGAGGTTGAAGATGGCACTGTAGCTGGCGCGTGAGTGCCACGCGCTGCCACTTTGGGCGGCGCGTGGTGTCAGGACCCACCCCGGTTTCACCCCGAAACCCGAGGTAAATCCCGCTCCCGTCTGACTCCCCGACACAACACCCAAATAACACTCACTCAAACCCAGTCAGACGCAGGAGTAATTAAACAAAATATCCCAACCTTATCGTTTACAGAGCATAGCATTAAATACAAGGAAAATAAAAACCGATAAATTACACGCACACGGAAGACTTTAAACTCGTCTGGGATCCCTCACGTCACTTCTATGCCTCGGACACTGCCTCGACGTCAAGACCCCGCGCTCGCTCCACAACCTGGAGGGCAATTTAAAACAGAAAATGTGAGTGGGCCAGAAAGTACAAAAGTTCAAAAACCATTTTATAAGAAAACCGAGTTTAACCCTCCGTTTTGAAACCACATGCATAACCAACAGTTGCGAACACAGTTATAAAATAATCATTATAAAACATCATAAGAAACAGAAACACTATAAAATATCATAAGAAACCATAGCATGAGTATCAGAAACCGTATCAAATCCTCATTTCCTCGATCAAACCTGCTGGACCTATCCGAGTCTTTAAACTCAATCCAGGCCTTTATCATATCCGAGTCTTTAAACTCCCGAGTCTTTAAACTCAAGGCCTACGGGGGAATATCAATATATATCCGAGTCTTTAAACTCCCGAGTCTTTAAACTCAATCCGGGTCTTTAAACCCAATCCGGCCGGTCCCCCGTCACATATATCCGGGTCTTTAAACCCAATAATCAGATCCAGCAAATCCAATCCCAAAACCATTTGAAAACCATTTACCAATCCACATCCAAATCCGAATCCGAAATCACTGGTCCGATGCCCTTCCAGCATCCCGAACCGTCATTCCGAACCCAAATCCGGAATCCACTGTCCAACTTGGAAACCCACTTCCATTTCCGAATCATTTTCCAAAATCCCTTGATAATCATTGAAAACCACTTATCATTTGAAAACCATAGCATCAATTTCAGAAACCATCCAATTCCCGTAAAACGTGCTAAAAACCAAGTTCCTTGAAAAACATGTAATAATGTAAAACCAACCAAAACATATTCAATAAACATAGAATCATAACCAAAATCATAAAACAATTATAGAAAACAGTTATGCATGCTCGAGTTTAGAGAAAGGGTCCACTCACAGTACTGAGCCCTACTCGCGTCCCGAACGTCCAGCTCGTTCCTCGGCTTCCTCGGGAAATCCCGATCCTGTCAAACACCGTCAAATTACGTCACTAATACGTCTACAAACATTCTCCTAAATTTCCTCAAAAATCCCCGAACCGAAGACCTAGAACCCCGGGACCCTAAACCTTCACCCTCGCGGAACTACACTCAAACGACATCCGATTGACTCGAAACCAACTCCATTGAACTCACGATAGCTCCTAGACCAAAAACCATGTTGACCGTTTCTCCATACGCCGCCGCACGCGCCCCCACGCGCCGCCCAAAGTGGCTGCGCGTGGCCCTCACGCGCTGCTACAGTGCATCCCCTACCTCGAACAAACCCGGTTCGATACAGTGTCTGTAATTCGAACCGGCGAGAGCGGTTCTCCACCGTCCCGTCTCCATTCCTTCCCTTCCTTCACCATTCTCATCGTCTAGGCCTACCCTATCGATTCCCCAACACTCCTAACCTCGACTCTGTCCCTAGCCCGTCGACTAAAGCTCAAACCAGACAACTCAAAACCCCTGTTTTCCTTTCCGGCCACCCACGACTTCCCCCTTCATGGTGGCTTCACCAACCTCTTCCTAGGACCCTTCTAAGCCTAACCCGACTCACCTTGACCGTCGATTCTTACCCAGACATCACGACTAGCCGTTTGAACATCACGGCAAAACAGAGCATATAGGTACCCCCGTCGTGCTAACCTCCGCCGTGTACACCCCCGTCACGGCGACCATCCTAGTCGACGCCTAGGACCCTCCTGAACCTCACCCTGACCTCCATTCCTCTCGACTCTAAGCCCAACCTCACGACTTTCAAATTGAGCAGCACGGGAAAAGCAGAGCAAAAGATCTCACCTTTCGATCGCGTCTCCGCCGTGCGCACCGTCGCGTGCCACGGTGCTCGTTGGACTCCCTGCAGCCTCCTGCAGCTTCCTCTGCCTTGGTTTGAGCCACCACACGGCGTAGTCACCACCCTTGTATCACAGCCTCTCTGTTTCCCAAAAACTGCAACCGTGCCACCTCCGTGACGTCGTGCACGATGTCGCCACCAAAACACGACCACCTACTCAAACTCTCCTCCCTGTCACTCTCACACGCACTCTTCACTCCCACCTTGCACTGAGTCGATCAATTGCTCCCCATTCCTCACCCTCTGTTTCTGTCTGTGTCAAAGAACAACACACGGGCACACACAGGTGCACCCAATTAATTGGGACCGCGCACATACAGGATTCCACCAGAATCCTCTACACACATGCCACATGTCACAATCCACTCCACACACTCCCACATGGCCTAATCCCAGCCGTCCATTCCTTTCCTCTGTGCACAAATCCCAATGTGCCCCAATGACCAAAATACCCTGCTTTTTAACTCATATTACGATTTAACCAAAACTTCCTAGACCCGTAACTCTCGCCCCGTAAGTCCGATGAAGACGTGCCGCCTGTCATCGAACTCAGGACGACGGTATCTATCTAACCATCCTAGGTCAACCTACCAAAACTTGATTATTCAAAAAGTCAACTTTTCCCCTTAATTTACCCAAATTACAGTTATGCCCTCGACCTTCCGAACATCACAACTTCCTCCTCGGATGTCGGAATCGGGCGTGCCACTTGCCTACGGATTCGTAACGTCCTAAACTACGTCCTAGTCACTGGTCAATCCCCAATTGACCACCCGGAATAAAAGTCAACATTTCTGCCCGAACCAGGGGCAAAATCGTCATTCTACGCTCATGGACCCATCGGGACCACCTACCCACAGCTTAACCTCAATAATCACACCTTAATCACTATCTTAATCCCGGCTCTCGGGACGGGTTGTTACACGTGGGGGCGCGTGCGGCGGCGGATGGAAAAGTGATCAACATGGATTTTGGTCTAGGAGCTATCGTGAGTTCAATGGAGTTGATTTCGGGTCAATCGGAAGTCGTTTGAGTTTAGTTCCGCGAGGGTGAATGTTTAAGGTCCCGGGTTTTAAGTCTTTGGTTCGGGGAATTTTAAGGAAATTAGGTAGTTGTTTCGTAGACGTATTAGTGACATAATTTGACGGTGTTTGACAGGATCGGGATTTCCCGAGGAAGCCGAGGAACGGGCTGGACGTTCGGGACGCGAGTAGGGCTCAGTACTGTGAGTGGACCCTTTCCTTAAACTCGATCATGCATAACTGTTTTTATATACGTTTTTGATGGTTTTACTTAAGACACTATGTTTATTGCATATGTTATGATGGTTTTACGTGATTATACGTGATTGAGATGTTTGCACGTTTTTCGAGACATTTTCGGGATTTTGCACGTTTTTCGAGAAAATGCTGGTTTTCGGATTTTGATGCCACATTTGGGGATTTCCACCTATAAAGGTTTTCTGATAATGATAAATGGGTTATGAAATATGATTTGTGATTACATGTGGTCTTGGTATGAAAATGGATATTTTTCCAGATTTGGGTTCGGAATGACGTTTCTGAACGCCGGAAGGGCTTCAGACCAGTGATTTCGGATTCGGGTTTGGATGAGGATTTGGTAAATGGTTTTAAAATGGTTTTGGGATTGGATTTGCTGGATCTGGTTATTGGGTTTAAAGACCCGGATATATGTGATGGGGGACCGGCCGGATTGGGTTTAAAGACCCGAATTGAGTTTAAAGACTCGGGAGTTTAAAGATTCGGATATATTGATTTCCCCCGTAGGCCTTGAGTTTAAAGACTCGGGAGTTTAAAGACTCGGATATGATTAAGGCCTGGATTGAGTTTAAAGACTCGGGAGTTTAAAGACTCGGATATGATTAAGGCCTGGATTGAGTTTAAAGACTCGGGAGTTTAAAGACTCGGATAGGTCCAGCAGGTTCGATCGGGAAATGAGGATTTGATACGGTTTCTGATACTCATGCGATGGTTTCTTATGATATTTTATAGTGTTTCTGTTTCTTATGATGTTTTATAATGATTATTTTATAACTGTGTTCATAACTGTTGGTTATGCATGTGGTTTCAAAACGGAGGGTTAAACTCGGTTTTCATATAAAGTGGTTTTGAACTTTTTGTACTTTCTGGTCCACTCACACCTTCTGTTTTAAATTGCCCTCCAGGTTGTGGAGCTAGCGCGGGGTCTTAACGTCGAGGCAGTGTCTGAGGCATCGAAGTGACGAGCGGGATTTTCGAGTGCTTATGTTTTCCTCCGCGTGTGTGTCTCTATTGTCGGATTTTGTTTCTTTGTATTTTTGTACTAGGCTCTGTAAACGATAACTTCGGGATTTTTTGTTTAATTACTCCTGCGTCTGACTGGGTTTGAGTGAGTTTTACTTGAGTTTTGTGTCGGGGAGTCAGACGGGAGCGGGATTTACCTCGGGTTTCGGGGTGAAACCGGGGTGGGTCCTGACACTTATTCACTCAGAAGGAGCTTAACATGAGACAACGGAGATGGTTGGAGCTGCTGAAGGATTATGACTGTACAATTGAGTACCATCCGGGTTAGGACAATGTAGTGGCAGATGCACTCAGTAGGAAGTCAGCGGGATCTGTTGCACACCTAGGGATGGTGTATCTTTCTTTACTGGTGGAACTCCAGAAGGCGGGAGTTATTTTGGATACGGATGAGCATGGAGCTTTGTTGGCCAGCTTCCATGTACGACCTGTACTGATTGATCGGATCATCAAAGCACAACTTCAGGATCTGATACTCTGTGTTTATAGGATTGAGGTGGATGCGGATGGGAGACATGATTTTGCTATCCGGGATGATGGAGCACTTGTGAAGTTGGACCGTTTGTGTGTACCTGCAGTGGCAGAGTTACGGGCCGAGATTCTGGAGGAGGCCCATAGTTCGGCTTATGCTATGCATCCAGGAGGTACAAATATGTACCGTACCCTCCGGAACCATTATTGGTGACCAGGAATGAAGAAGGACATTGCGGAGTTCGTAAGCAAATGCTTAACCTGTCAGCAGGTTAAGGCGGAACGGCAGAGACCTTATGGGGCTATGCAGCCACTTCCGATTCCCGAGTGGAAGTGGGATCACATCACCATAGATTTCGTTTTTAAATTACCAAGGACTCGGAGTGGAGTTGACAGGGTATGGGTGATCGTGGACCGGCTAACCAAGTCAGCCCATTTTCTGCCAGTTCAGGAGACCTATAAACCTAACCGACTGGCTCAATTGTTCGTAAAGGAAATCATACGATTGCATGGTACGCCGGAATCGATCGTGTCCGATCGTGATCCGCGTTTCACTTCCAGGTTCTAGCGGAGTTTGCAAACTACTTTGGGGACAACCCTACGTTTCAGTACTGCTTTCCTTCCACAGACCGATGGACAGTCTGAAAGGACCATTCAGACCCTGGAGGACATGATGAGGTCTTGTGTACTGCAGTTTCGGGATTCATCGGATACTCATTTTCCATTGATAGAATTCGCTTACAACAACAGCTATCAGGCAAGTATCGGGATGGCACCCTATGAGGCAATGTATGGTCGACAGTGCAGGACACCTATCTGCTGGATGGAGATAGGGGAGCGAGCGGTCGTAGGGCCAGAATTAATGGACTTAACCTAGGAAACTGTTCGGATTATCAAGGAAATATTGAAGGCGGAACAGGGTCGCCAGAAGAGTTATGCCGATCGACGGATTCGAGACTTGGAATTTGAAGTGGGAGATTTTGTCTTCCTGAAGTTATCTCCGTGGAAGGGGATTATGACAGGACCCATCCCAATCCCCCCGGGATTACCATGGAATGTGCCCTGCTCCCGTCCAACAAGGGGTGTCAGACAAAGGATGACCAAGAGCCACTGCCCAACGGGGCATCCAGAGTGCGCAAGGATCGATGGAGGAGGTGTGCAATGTCCCAGTCTCTGCTGCAATCGCATCCGTGATCAACCTGAAGGGCATTAAAACCAAAAGCTGTGAGTGGACAAAAACCAATAAGTTTACCAAATACATTTATAAGACATTTATGCCCTCCAATAAAAACGTATGCATGCCACCAAAAACCAGTAACCAAAACGTTTGCTCAACCGAGCCATTAGGGCCTTAGCCCAAAAACCGTTAACCAAAAACCAAGTGTGGGAACTCAGCCCAAAACAGTGGAATACCACCACCATACATAAACAACCATGTGGGTCACCACCCACGACCATAAATGAACATCAATTCATTAAAATCACACAATCATAAATCCACCCGGAAAGCCATTTCATTAATTCGTATTTTACCATTACCATCACCAGCATCCCTGATGCTAGACGTCCCTGACGTCATGTCTCACGGTTTCATAAGCTACGCGTGCTGCCCGGGGTCTCTCCGGGTCCATATATCTGACATCCCTGATGTCTGACGTCCCAGACGTCAATCATAGCAATCCTGCTCCTGAGTCATCATACGGTCCGGCTGCTCCGTATGGTGACCCTTCACAGGCAATGCACCGTGACTTCCCCAGTGTCCCAGACATCTGGAGGAGACCATCATATATCCATGTGTACAGATGGTATATGGAAAAACAGTTTTATTAACTCATTTCACAACATCACAATGGGCCCTGCCCGAATTTTCCATAAAACAACACATTTCCATTTAGGGTCCCTGACCCGAAACCACATTTATTAAATATAGGGCCCCTGGCCCGAAATCATCATTTTAATCCAACTGGGCCTCATGCCCGACTTTATGAACCACTGGGCCCACGGCCCGATTTATAAACCAACTGGGCCCGCAGCCCGACTTATAAACCAACTGGGCCCGCAGCCCGATTACGTACTCAAATGGACTCCAAGTCCGAGATTTCCAAAACAAGTGGGCCTCAAGCCCGAATTCATCTTTCCAATATAAAAACCGTTTTATCATAATATTTATTTAACCACAAGCACGCAAAACCACAAATAAACCGTTAATCCTGATACACGTGAAATACGGAAAACACCTCGAAATACGTGCAACATACCCAAAATCAATACTCACAAATACCATCATAGAAATCATGTATATAAACCATATATCACATTTAAGCATGCATAGGATTTATAAAACCAAAGTCCACTCACAGACCGTTTTAACCGTGTGCCTCGATACGCGTGCCACTGGCCCTCCCGGGCTACACCACTAACACCGGGACTCCCAATCCTATCCAAATCACATTAGAGGGTCACTAACCTCATCATTAACATCCTATCAAAGTCCCGTAATTTTCCCGAATTTTTACTTATTTTTAAACTTAATTTAAAATCTTCGGACATCCCGAACAATATCGAGACGGTGTCCGATCGACACGAAACCAATCCCAAAATGTCCGTTACATCGAATAGAACAGAAGTCATGTTGACCTCACCTCGAGATTCGTACCCACGCGCCGTCACGCGCCGCCGTGAGTGGCTGCGCGTGAAACTCACGCGCCGTGAACAGTGTCACCGTTCTGACCCGGTTGTCTGATAAACGGGTCACCGTGACCCGCGGCCCAACCCGACTGGTTCTCAGCCATTACTCGATCATTTTCAATTCCGTTTGTTCCTACAAGATCGTCTCATTAATTCCAGTTGATCTGAGGTTTAAAAACTAATAAACAACCTCGTTTCACTACCTGTTCGTGGAGGTGTGCAGACCGGCCACCTGCAACCGTCGTGTCTGCACGATCCCAGCCACCATTCCTTTCGAAAACGATCCACAGAGGCTCGTCTCACCTTCTAGATCATCATCCTGGTCATTAGATCGATTGAAGTACGTTAAAACCCAACCTGCCATTTTTACCCGAAAACAGACTCACGGGTTCGAGGCTTACCTCGCCGCCGTGGCTCCCGCCGTGGCCACCAGCACGCCTAGTTTGACTCCAGGAACTCCATTCACCTCTCCAAAATGATCAAACACCATCCCACAACGAATTCCAGTTTCTGAGTTTCGGACCTCCCCTGTTTTTCCTCTCCGCCGCCAGCCTCGCCGTCTCCCGTCGTCTCCCGTCATCTCTCAGGCCTCACCGTGCAGCTAATCTCTCACACACACCAACACAGAGGAGATTGGTGAGGTGGTTTGGACGTTTGGATGTTTTGGGCCGATTTGGTTCCTCTCGGGTTTGGGGGGTTTATGGGCTGCGCCGCCGTCCGTGGTGGTTGTTGCCGGCGTCTGGGGGTGGCTGGTGATTACCTGGTGCCGTCTGGTGTGTGAGGCTGGGCTGTGAGGTGATGATGTGCATGATCAAGGAAGGAAACCGTGCTCACGGTTTTGAGGGAGAATGAAAATGGGTGTGTGAGTTGTCTGATCAAATACAAGGGAAGGAAATGAATCAACGGCCCAGATTCAATCTCAGTTTAAAATGAAGGGTGAGGATTCCATGAGAGGAAATGATTACCTACACCAATGGCTAACAAGAACCCCTGATTTAGGGAATGTAAGGGATGGTGACACGTGGCATATATCCAAGGGTCCAGATTCGTTTTGATTAAAGTAATAAGATATTATTATTATATTATTATTTTAATCCGAGTTTCGGTTAATCGAGTTTACTTCCGTGACCATAACTTCGTCGTCGAATCTCCGATTTCGGCATGCCACCTGTCGTTGGATTCGTATCGACGAGACCTACGTAACGGTCCTTGGCCCTCGTCCATCGGACCTCCCGGTCAAAAAGTCAACATTTGGCCCCTAATAAGCCAAATTACCAAAATACCCCTCAACTTCCGAACATCATAACTTTCTCTACGAATGTCGGAATCGAACGTGCCACCTGTCTATGAACTCGTGACATCCCGAACTACGTCACGGTCATCGGTCAAAGTTCGTTTGACCGCCCGATCAAAAAGTCAACATTTTGCCCACGACCAGGGGCAAAACGGTCATTTTGCACATTTTGTCCGATTTCGACCTACTAAGCACCATTCAACCTCACTAATTGAGATTAGTCACTAACCTAATCCCGGAATTCGGGACGGGTCGTTACAGATTATCCGTTTTGGTCGACGGGGAAAACTGAGTCCTCGTTTTATCGGACCATATGAGATCGTGGAGAGGATTGGCCGGGTCGCATACAGATTGGCACTACCTCCAGAACTTTCTAGAGTTCACGATGTTTTCCACATATCGATGCTGCAGAAGTACGTACATGATGCTTCTCATGTACTGGAGGAACAACCTATCGAACTCCTAGACGATTTGAGCTTTGAGGAACAACCAGTGCAGATTTTGGATCGGAAGGACAAGGTACTACGTCGGAAGACGATCCCTCTCATGAAGATTCTCTGGAGAAACCAGAATGTGGAAGAAGCCACATGGGAGCCCGAGGCTCAGATGCGAGAGCAATTTCCTTATTTGTTTCTTTGAAATTTTGGGATGAAATTCTTAAGGGGGGAAGGTTGTAACACCCCAGAAATTCGAGGATTATAATAATGTAATTTAATGTATGAATTGACATTTTTACCCTTGTGATTGGTATGGCCAAATTGTTGACTTTTTGATTTGTGGGTCAAATGGACTTTGACCAATGACCGCGACGTAGTTCGGGACGTCACGAGTCCATAGACAGGTGGCACGTCCAATTCGGACGATCAGGGAAAAAGTTATGACTATCGGAAGTTCAAGGGCATTACCATAATTTGGACGATAGGGGCGAAAATGTTGACTTTTCGTTTGACAATAATTTTTACATGACTCAAGGACCGTTAGGTAGGTCTCGATGCCCTGAGTCCGTAGACAGGCGGCACGCCGAAATCGGACTTCGTATGGCTGAGTTACGGGTCTAGAAAGTGAAGGGCATTTTGGTAATTACTTGAACCAGGGGCATTTTTGTCAGGGCCCACCCCTAATCCCCCGGGATTAAGGGCTAAACCCCGCTCCCATCTAACGTACGCATGACACGAGGGCTAAACAACCGCCTAACCTCCGTGTGACACGTAAGTCGGACAAGGGAGTTCCAGACCAACCACCTCAACAACCTCAAACTTCTCAGAGTGCGCAGAGTCTACTGTGGATGGTGCATGTGATGTCTCCATCTCTCTCAACCGACAGCCCGCACTGCAGCAACCTGGAGGGTATCGAAAACACGAAAAGACTGTGAGTGGACAAAAATAAAGTTTAAATTCAAAACAGTTATCAGAAAACACAAACAGTTATACCCTCCGTGTTAAAAACCAATGCATGCATATCAATTACGTCATAAAACAAAATACGAAAACCAAACACATTTTCCTTTTTCCAATCCCGGGCCTCAGCCCAAAATCACCGAAAACCATCATATTCGGGCCACTGCCCAAAACATCATCATAAGAAACAGAAACACTATAAAATATCACAAGAAACCATCACATGAGTATCAGAAACCGTATCAAATCCTCATTTCCCGATCAAACCTGCTGGATCTATCCGAGTCTTTAAACTCCCGAGTCTTTAAACTCAATCCAGGCCTTAATCATATCCGAGTCTTTAAACTCAAGGCCTACGGGGGAAATCAATATATCCGAGTCTTTAAACTCCCGAGTCTTTAAACTCAATCCGGGCCCGTCCCCCGTCCAATCAATATCCGGGTCTTTAAACCCAATAACCAGATCCAGCAAATCCAATCCAAAACCATGTGAAAACCTTTTTGCAATTCCAAGTCCATATCCAGACCCAAATCCGAAACCACTGGTCTGATGCCCTTTCGGCATCCATAACCGTCATTCCGAATCCAGACCCAGAACTCATTTCCTTCTCATTTCCCGGTCCGAGTCCGCAACCATCATTCCGTAAGCCGGCATCCGGAATAACCATTCCGAACCCAAACCCGAAATCCACTTCAAGTCCCGAATCGAATCCTGAATCGTCACCCGGGATTTCGATTCCGAAACCCGAGATCTCATTTCTGAAAACACCTTTGAACTGGGCCTCAGGCCCGAAAATACTTTTCAAAATCCTTTTACTTTCCTTGAAATCCAACCGTATTTCTAATCCCGAAATCAACCATTAAAACCAGGTTCAAATTACAATAGTTATCAAAACCTCGTAAAACGTGAAAATCGTCATTTTCCTCGAAAAACGTGCACAAACCACAAACCATCACAACCATAATCAAATCATAGAATCCAGTATAGAAATCCTATAAAAACATATATGCATGCATCAAGAGTTAGGAAGCAAAGTCCACTCACAGACCATTTCGACGTCGCCTCGATACGCGCGCACCTATGCCATTCCCTGCCAAACCATTATCCTCGGCTTTCCCAAACCTGTCCAAATGACATAAAGAGATCACTACCTACTTCACAAAGGTCATACTAAAGCCCCATAATTTTCCCGGATTTTTAACTATTTTTAACCCAGCCCTAAAACCTTCGGACATCCCGAAACATATCGAGACGATGTCCGATCGACTCGAAACCAACGCCAAAATGTTCGTTACATCAAATACTTTAAAAGTCATGTTGACTAATTTCCCAAATTACCCCTCACGCGCCCCCACGCGCGTCCAGAAGGTTCTGCGCGTGAAATCCACGTGCGTGAACAGTGTCACCAGCAACCTCAGGTGAACCCGGTTCACCTGGTTTGAACCGGTCCGGTCCAGCCGTGAACCGGCGTTCACGGTTTTCATCCCATTTTCATCCATTTTTAATCCCGTTGAATCCCTTAGTTTCGTCATATCCTCCTTAATCCATTCCCCACCAGAAAACCCAACATCGAAGTCCTTAGCTCGTCGACTTCGAATTTGAAAACATTTACCCGAAACCCCTGTTTCGGTTCCCAGCTAATCAAACATTCCCCCCATCGCGGCAACAACTTATTCGACTCCTAGGGACCTCCTGAGTCTCATAACACCCACCAAAAGTCTCGACTCGTACCCAAAACCCACAACTATTGATTTTAACCAAACTGGGAAAACAGAGGACCGTGGACAATTACCTGTGTTCTGACCTCCGCCGTGCACGCCGCTGTACTCCTCTCGGTTCACAAAGCTCCGCTCAGGTCCCTGAACACTTCCACCCGTCCAATTTTGGAGATTGATCGATCGGGGTGCACAACCGTGCACAAAAACCCTGCCCTGTTCTCTGGTTTTTTCCTCACTTCTCACACACCTCACATACTCATCGTCACGCCCAAATCCTCACAGATACAATCACTCCCTCTCCTAGCTCTCCTTTGAACATCACAGAACCTCACAACACTCACCCGGTTCAATCAATTCCTCCCTCAGCTCACCTCTATTTTTTCCCCCTTCGGCTAAACTCAACACACACACGACACAATTTTTAAACACACTCATGCACGGCCTAGAACCCACTAGAGCCCTGCCACATGTCACAATCTTCTCCCTTCTCACACAAAAATCTCCTCTCTGCCTTGGACAAGTGTCCCAATCCGATTGCACCATGCCCCCAAGCCAAAAGACCAAAATACCCTTCTTAACTCCAAAATTACCATTTTACCCTTACCGTTTTAGACCCGTAACTTGCCCGTCCTAACTCCGATAAACACGTGCCGCCTGTCGTTGAATTCAGGACGACGAAATATACCCAACGGTCCAAGGTCAACATGTCAAAACTCGGTCGTAGGAAAAGTCAACTCTTTCCCCCCTAATTTAGTCAAATTACGGTTATGCCCTCAACCTTCCGAACATCATAACTTTTCCTCCGGTTGTCCGAATCGAACCTGCCACCTGTCTACGGACTCGTGACGTCCTAAACTACGTCACAGTCAAGGGCTAACGCTCAACCAATCGGTAATTCAAAAAGTCAACTTTTCGTCTACTATTCACAAGGGCAAAATCGTCCATTTACACAAAATTTTACAAAATTACCTTTTTACCCTTCCCGAAGGTACGGGTTGTTACAATTTTGGTCATTTTTCCCTGGTTACTGTAGCAACCGCGGGGGGACCATGGACGGCACCACCATGTGTGGTGGATCAGTGTGTAATTGTTTATGCTAGTGTGTGCTGGAAAGAAAGGGTTGTCTATTGCTTTAGAACGTGGGGCTGAACCATCCACCTTGCACAGTCGAATTGATTAATTGAAGATTCGAAGCTTTGCAGGAAACTTTCTCAGTGGCCAGGCTGGGTTTCCACGAGCTGTTGAGTGGCACTGATAGTTTAAACTGAGTGGAAATTGGGAAAGCTTCATTCTGCTCTTGAAGAAACTGAGAATTGGAGAGAAAAACCAGAGAAACCATTTCGGGGAAAATTGGAGGGAAAATCGGGTTTTGATTTCTGGTGACTGTTGGACCAACCTACGCACTGAGTGAGCATTCTGGGAGTGTTTAGAACACCTCCATATCGAAATCGAGGGCAACCAGCCACGGTGGAGCTGGGACGGAGGCTGTCATTTTCAGAGGAATTTCAGAGGTTTGGACGGCTACTTCCAGGTAACGTTTTGTTCAATTGATCATTCCTTATAGTTCGTTTTAGTCCTATGATGCTTCCTGGAAGGTTAATTTGATTTTGGTTTGGAAACTAGTGAGTTGGGATGATCAACCTGTTTGGTTGATCACGGGTTGAATGGCCAATTAAAGGACTTGTCGAGGCAAATTAGTGTCACAGAACTTAAATTGGAAGAATAATAAACATGTTAGGATCAAATTGGATTGAAATTGAGTAGGAATTGATGGGTAATCAACCGGGTCAAGCCGCGAGTGGCAGGCCCGTATTACAGACAAACGGGTGAAGGTGGTGACACTGTAGCTACAGTGTCAGACGAGTGACTTTCACGCGCAGCCACTTTGGGCGGCACGTGAGGGCGCGTTGGACCTTATCTCCGATCACGATCAACATGACTTTTGTTCCTCTCATAATTCTGAACATTTTTTATGAATTAACCATGTTGATCTGAGATAGTTTGGGAGGGTCAGTTTAGGGCCGGTTGTCTCGGGAAACGTGTTGGACGGTTTCCCCGAGCCGGTTTCTGTTTCGGACCTTTTGGATAAATGTGTAAGACTAATAATGACCCTTATGTGTGATTTGGACTGACAGGAATTGTACGATAATCCCGGTACAAGTTCGTACGCGCAGGTTCACCGCGGGATCATACTGTGAGTGGGCCCGATTTCATTAAACCCTTGCATGCTTAAATGTTTTCCGATTTACTTATATGTTCACATGCTAGAATCTAGAAACGGTTTTGATGATATTAAAATTATGGTTATGGCACGTTTCACGGTATTTGGGCTTGAGACCCGTCTGATGAAACTTAAAAGATCGGGTTGGATTTTATCTATGTATATATATGTTTTGCATGTGGATATCAATAAAATGTATTTGGTGCTGCACTGTATAGATCCATTCTTATGATACTGTCTCCTCCGGATGTGGTACCCCGGAGTGGTCATAGCGCATTGCCTGTGAGGGGTCATTCTACAGAGGAACCGGACCGTAAAATGACTCAGGAGCATGATTGCTTATTTGACGTCAGGGACGTCGAGCGTCTAGGACGCTAGGCATTTGAGATGCCGTACCCGGACAGGGTTCGGGGATTGGACTCGGAAATTGAGACCCGAGTGGCACGCGTAGGCTTGAGACTGTGACCTTATTGGACGTCAGGGACGTCAGGCATCTGGGATGTCAGGATCGGAGCGTATAGTGCAGTAGATAAAATTTATCTTATGATTTTGTTACATGCCTTATGATTCATATTATATGATTTATGGTTTTAAATTCTGATGCATGCATGTTTGGAAAACGGAGGGGTAAATTATATGTTTTACTTATTAAACGATTTTATAAACTTGAGTTTCGGCCCACTCACCCTTAATGTTTTGGTAACCCCTCCAGGCTGTGCTACTGAGGTAGAGGAGGATCCTGAGGCTGAGGCATAGATCTACTTCCGTGTACCTAATCTCCTGTTGGGTGGTTTGCCCGCAGGTTTATTTTAGAGTCGTGTTCGCAACTTGTAATTTTGGATTTCATCCCTTGTCTGACATCTGTTTACTTCGGGTTTGATGTAAAACTTTAATTTGGTTATTTTTGAGGTTAAAATTGGTATGTTATTTTGGGTGTCAGACGGGAGCAGGGCACGTCCCCATGTGGTCCCATGGGGATCGGGGCGGGTCATGTCAGCACACTTGTCCTCATCTCCGTTACACAAATCCCAAGGCACCAAAAGAGCAAAATGCCCATTGTGAGTCCAAATTACCATTTTGCCCTTCGCCGCTCTAGACCCGTATCTCACTTGTCTTACGTCCGATGAAAGCATGCCGACTGACGTTGTACTCAGGACGTCGAGACCTATCCAACGGTCCTCGGTCTACGTGAAAACCAAGAGTCCAGCAAAAAGTCAACATTTTCCCTCTATTTAACCAAAATTACGGTAACGCCCTTAACCTTCTGAACACCATAACTTTTCCTCTGATTGTCCAAATCGGACGTGCCACCTGTCTACGGACTCGTGACGTCCCAAACTACGTCACGGTCATTGGTAAATGCCCAATTGACTGTCCGAACTAAAAGTCTACATTTTGCCCATTATATGGGCAAAACCGTCATTCCGCGCCCAAAGTCCAAAAGTAACCAACTAACCACCGATTAACTCATCTAATCCGTCACTAAGCACTTCCCTAATCCCAACTCCCGGGACGGGTCGTTACAGAGTGTGGGGTGTTATTTTAGAATTCACACAGACGTGGCCAAACTATTTATGCAAGAAATGGACCAACCTATGCTTGCCACACTTAGCATCTGTAGATGCTCCTCTCGAGGTATGAAGGCATGTGTTGAGAAAGTGTAAGAGGAAAAGGACACTAGTGTGGTGCCGACCTAATAGCTTCTGATGCTTAAGTAAGAAATATACTATAATAATTTAGACAGCGTGACGACAAGATTGTCATTACGTTTTATAGGGGGGGTACCCTTGTATTTATAGTAGCATTGAATAAGGTTGTTGATGTTTGTTGATGTGGGATAGATGTCGTGGTATTTAGAAGCTGACAAGTGTTTTGGTGGTCCTGAGTAACATTCCTGACATGTCAATAGGTATGGTCGACTAGATGTGGTCGATTTTTTACTGTTTGTTCAGAGTGGCCGAAAGAGAGGTCAGACTGATCAGGTACGATCAGCCTATGCTGTTCTGGTCTTCTGTGTGAGCGTATGCTGTTATGGTCTTCTTTGTGTGATCAGGTGGCTAGATTGAGGATATGACCAATTAGACACGATCGGTTAGCCTCGGTCGGTTGAGCATAGCTTGTATGTTTAGTCAGCTGAAGGACTTGGGAATTGTAAAGGCAGACCTACTTGGCTTTTGGTTAGACCGATCAGTTTAGATACAAACATTATCAACACTTGGAATGCACAAAATAGAAAATTATTCAGTGAACATTTCTCAGCAGTAATCCAGGATGATCATGAATTCATTATCAAATCAGTCCGATTTTTAGGTCTTATCTTCTAAATATAGCAATCTCATGATCCCACAATATTATAAAGCAACTTCAAATAAAAACTATAGTAAATAGTAAATATTATCAATTTCGATTCTTGTAAAATTATAGTTCATATAAAAAACCCAAATTGAATTTGATTTCCACAAATTATGGGTCTTTAGGGTTTTTTTTTTTTTTTTGAGACTTCTTGTTCTTACCAAATCCAGCAAGCTTCCCCAATTTATTATAGTTTTGATCGATTGATGCCGCTCCAATCTATATAATTATATTTTTCCAGTCGAAGAGCCGAGTCATGCCTTTACGTATGTTGTCCTTCGCCTCGATCATTTGGGATGCAAACACTTTTTGTTGTCTTACTCTACACAAAAGTTGGACTATAACCCTCGTTTTCCCTCTAACCTATTGTAGATTAGGAGTGGACATGAAAACTAATGTAACCGGAAAATTAACCCGAAGAAAAGGAAGAAAAAAAAACGTTGATATAAATCAGCTCGGTTTACCACTTCTAATAAACAACTAGTTTAGCAAGCAAAATTGAGCTAGGTTAAACCGAAGCTATAATGTTTCAATTTCATTCTATTTTTCACCGCGTTAATGCAAATCAAACCAAACCGAACCAAAACATTATATCTATTTCAATTTCAATTTCAATTCAAATATGAAAATATCATAAATTAGACATTGCCTTCTCCTACTTGAAATTTTTTATTGGGCTTTATACTTAAGAAGCACGAAAAAGAAAAGATTCAAACAATGCAAAGTCCATCTAATGTGGTGGGCTTCATGAGGC
Organism: Prinsepia uniflora; assembly: GCA_032719365.1. Classification (NCBI taxonomy): domain Eukaryota; kingdom Viridiplantae; phylum Streptophyta; class Magnoliopsida; order Rosales; family Rosaceae; genus Prinsepia; species Prinsepia uniflora. The sequence goes on along the minus strand of CM064867.1, from coordinate 3,068,336 downwards.
CAACCCATTACCACTTACAAACAAGCAAAGACCGACGACTCAAACGTACCATGTACCAATTAGACAAAAGAAGAGATTGGTGGCATTGATTTGATTTTGATGCATTAACTGAATATAATAATAGTGCAGTGATTCGTGAAAGTCATGTGTACCACATTCGGTGAAACATGACGCATAAAGACATAAACAGTAAAGCAGTGCCGTGTCTCCTTTCCTATGTCAATAAATAGAGGGGTTTTCTTAGCTGCCTCCAAATACGTCATTTTCGAACCAAACTTACTCTTCTGACTTTTATAAAATCTAAACACGGATCAGAGAAGTAAACTCATTCTTCTGGCTTTTATAAACTTCGAACATGAACCATAATCGAAGAAGATGATAATGGAGAAAGATGAAGCAAACACGAACGTACGTAACGTCTTGCGGGCTTGTGATGTAATTGATCACGAGAGGACGGTAGGTCCCGTGATTGATGACAATCACACATAAAATTATGTACATTTGTTGTTGGCGTCATGGTTCGGCCTTGACCTTGTCCTTTCTAATCCTTTGACTCTTAATTCGTAAGGAAAGTAGAACTATTTGTGTAATATAGTGTGGATTAATTTTGATTATTGATTCGTTATAAATTTATAAGTATTAATACTCGGAATTTAGTTGTATGCATATGAGCTGTTGAAGAATGTAAATTCATCAAATGCGGAAACTTTATATGGTAAATCCTTGAGATCGTAATTAAAGCGAAAATTTTGAATTTAATGAGAATGGCTCATTTTTATAAGATTCATAAGTGTAATTCCTATAGTGGTCAATCATATCATTTAATAGAAGCCAAAAAAATAACACAAGCAAAAATTAAATTTCATATTTAATAGATAAGAATCATAAGATTACATGAAAAATTGAGTTTTAAATCAAAAATTCCGACACTAGCTCACGAGTCTTACATGAGTGACTTCTACTTATTTTAACTGCTACGGTAAAATTTAGGCGTGACTTACTATTTCATCTTAACTTTAATATGAAAAAAAAGTAATGTTTTATTATTTGCTTGTTTTTCAAAACTTATTAATGCGAGAACAATATTTTTGGCAAGTAGAACCCTTTAAAGATAAAGATATATTGAACTCATTTCCATTAGATAACATTTTTAAAATAGTAGTGCATCAATCCAACATCGTTTCCTACTAAATATTTAAATCTTGATATAATTTTAGATAAATTAAATTCACTATCTGTAAAATATATAAAACATAAATTTACTCTAATTACTAAATTACCTAAAATTGAATCAACTACGAGAACGATCGACGCTTGCACAAGTTTGTGGAGCAATTTGGTAAACCTAGCTAGGCAGTAGGTGGAAGTAATGGGAGGCTACTACTGGGCCACAGGGTCTTGAATGGGCATAAAACCAAGGAGCATAAATTCTGCAGGGATTAATTGCTTTTATGAAGCAGTTGAAATCTTCAATGGCTCATTTGGTGCCAACTGTGTTCCCAAACTCTCATTGAACAGTAAAATTCCTCAAAGAAACAAAATAATTTCAAAGCCGGTCTCTGGAAATCTAGAACATTCTGGGCTTCTGGCGCAATATATTTATTGGTTAGGTGGGTGTGTACTCTCTCTCTAACATCATAATCACAATCTGATTAACAAAATCTGAAAGTTAGTTGCATAATCAAATGTAAATTTAATTGAACAAACAAGGTAGGCTGTAAAATAAACAAGCAAGGCCTTTCATTTCATAATTTGTAGGCCTTGATTCTGTCAGCGGCAACAGGTTCCGACGATCTCTCTTATCATACCTCAAACAAGAAGACCAAGCAATCTTATACGGGAGACTTCGAGAGTTACCTTAGGATCTATTTTTACGATAATAGAACATGTATAAATTAGAAATGATTGACTTTATAGACCTTAAATAACTTGACTCATATGTCAAATTGAGGAAGTGTGATAATTTGTTTAGTATATGTAATTTGTTTTTAAGGTTAAGATCTAGTTATCAAGACAATAAATATGAATAATAAAAAATATAAGTTTGTTGATGCACAAAATGTGTCAATTTAGGAGACGAATGAGGTAGACATCGTTGTGGTACCAACTTAAAGATACTTTAACGTCCAAGTCAATGGTGGGTCTCTGTATAAGGAGTGAGCAATGAATAGTAATTCGGAAGGTATATGTGCATAGTGAATGCTTAGTTACCTCTATGGGGAAAAGTGAACTCTTTTTGTATGAGTGTGATGTGTGCAATGCATTTATTCTTCCGATATGGGAGAATGAGCATTCATTGCGAGACCGACACGTGAAAGACTGAGGTCTGTCCATGTATAAAAGTTGGTCAGGCCTTGCTATGACTTGTTTGTCAAAGTGGACTTGAGTCTTTGAACTTGTAGAAGTGTATTGGGTCACAAGGAGGTCACAACTTAGTCACATGTGCCAAATTAAAGAGCACGATGATATGATTTTACTTACATATGTAAATTATATTAAGTTTGTGATTAAATAGTTACGACGAAAAATATGAGTAATGAGATCCAAACGATCATATAATTGAAACAACCAAACATGCAAGTCTACGAAGGATGGGCCACGTGGAGATCGCAACTTGACACACATGTGAAATTGAAGAAGCATGTTGACATGATTAAGCTAGCATATGTATATATATATATATAACTTGTGTGATCAAACCATTAACTAATGAAATGATAAATGCAACCATTTGTCATTTTGTAAGATTTTGGGATTATGATTGAGATGGGTGAGAAAAGCTTGTTGATAATATCGATATTTCCAAATCGGTACAATATCAACGGCTATAATAATATCTATTTTTTTTCCAAATCAATCGTTATTTTAAATGTACAATCAATTATCATTCTACTGATATTTTATATTTCCTATGCGTGTAAGTTAGTCGAAGCTTCGCAGAACAATAATTCGGGAGAGTCAAAATCAAATGTAATGTTTGGGTTTTGTTTTTTTTTCCCCTTAAAGGTTGCTTTCAAGGATCCCCTTTTGAGTACCCTTCTATTTATAAAACGCCCCAACAAATGTGTCGTTTTCTCATGCCATCAGCATCAAAGACTCTTAATGAGAAGTTTTTGGATGGTATTGGAATGGGGCTTCTGAAAATGCCTTAATCGATACAACAAGCAAACTCTAATCTCCATCACTGGACATGGATGAGGAAAACGACAACCCATGTGGAGGGCTGACTCCTCTGCGCTATTTTCTTTGTAAAGTCGGACGGGCCTCACCAATCACAGATGAGAATCGCCTAAAGAACTGAAAGAACTGTGGGTAGCCATTTGAACCACTGAACCAATTCGACCCGACTTGGAAAAAATTGCATTAATTTCGATCGGTTCGATTCGGTTCGATTCTTTTGTTTTGACTCACAAAATTGGGCTCTCTTAAAAAATCTGAATGCGCTCATTACACATTTTCGTATTATAAAAAATTCAGCTCAATCTTCACCATCTGTACTTAATACCTGTTAATGATATAAAAAGATCTAGCTCAATTTTCATTATTTGTACTTAGGAAAAATGAGTGTCATTATCCTTATATGTTATATTTATTTTGATTATAGTGTATTAATTTTATTATTAAGAGTAGACATTTCTAAATTATGTCTAAATATACAAGTAAGTCATTTCGTTAAAATTTTCAATTATTTTTGTTAGAAAAACACACATGATAAGATAAATTTACCTTTATTTTTAATAAAAATCATTGAGAAATTTAACAGAATAAATTCACTTCCATATTTAGATATAATTTAGGAACGTTTGTTATTAATAATAAAACTTAGTGATGATAAATAAACAGAGTGTGAATTTTATGGACGATAACAACAGTTATCGCTTTTGTACTTAATATTTAGTTGTATGGTAAAAGATCCAGCTCCATTTTCATTGTTTGAGATTGTCGATGAATACTATTTTGAGTTAAAGAAGCTATATCAATTTTGTCATCTACCTATATTATATAAAATAAAAAATTATGTGACATATTCTTTATACATTTAAAATTTTATTCATGAATAGATATATAACTCTTACTTTTTGTAATTCTAATATCAAAATTTCAGCATCACATCCTATTTACACTCTAAAATTGTCATAATTGTAATTTTTGTTGTTTATTTTTCAAATTGCTAATGAATTTGTTTAGAAAAATTGAGTCTATTGTTGGACCAAATGAAATAGAATGTGTTAAACTGATTTACTTTATGCGTTTTCAATTTAGATTTTTTTTTTCTTTTGATTAATATGTAGTTTTTCATTAACCAAATGTAAGATAATTACACTTAAAATGAGTCCAAATACACATTAAGTAAAAAAATAAATAAAAAGACTCAACAAAATGAAATTAAACACACAACCCACAATAGTGAAATAAACATGCCCAAACAACAAAACCTAAATCATCAAAATCCTAATACCACCCATCAATATAAAGATAGTAGCCGCCACCACAACCAGATTCGCCACCGTTACCATTGATAAACAAACGGAAAAAATAGCCGAGAAAGGGGATCAATAGATAATGGTGTAGAATGCGTAATTCGCTATCATACAATATACTCGAATGATCCATTAGGTCTGCCACGTCCTTTGAGTAAACCCACCAAGAGTATTGGGTAATTGATTACAAGTTGAGGTAGGGAAAATGGGGGGATTAGGGGCTTTAGGAAATGAGGATCGAGGACATTGGATGAAAGAGAGAGATATGGAGGTTGAGGGTGTTGAGATATGGGCGAGATGAGGAGATGAGTAGGTCTTGAAGGCTAAGACTACATGGAATAGAAGATGTGGTAGATGAAGAATAAGCCAAAATTGGATCTAAAAAATGAGAGAGGCATGCCATAGCATCTGGATAGCCGCACAAAAGGTGAGGGAGAAGGCACACACGATCTTAAGCTGGAGCCATAGTCGCAACTAAGAGCTCCGCATAGGAGGAAGGGAAAATGGTCAGGAAGGAAAGGGCGAAAAAATAAAGAAAGAAAAGACATGAAGAAAATGTAGCCACCGAATCTAGCCAAAGCCAAAGTCAGTTGCCGCTAGAGTAAGAATCAGTGGTGGAGTTAGCATAGGCCTAGGGGGGGTCCTGGCCCCACTAAATGTTATATATTTTAATATAGGAAAAACTACATAAAATATCCCATACTATAAGGCTCACCATAGACTCATATCCAAACTATCAAAATTTTCAAATAATTACCCAACCTATATGACCACTCACATTTAACTACCTCCGCCAAGGTTTTCCATCCACTTGGCCTTCAAAATGCCACGTGTTAACAAAATTTCCAATCAACCACTGATGTGACTAGAAATAGAGGGGCATTCTTGAAATTTCAAAAATACTAATTAACACCATTCAGACATTTCCCAGAAACTCTGAAATCGGCCACGACCTCCCCCTACCCTCAATTCCAATTCCTAGCGCCCCCTTCCACCCAAATCGAATTCCTACCTGAAAAATCTGGGCAGTGATGAAGAATTGAGAAGTCATACACCACTTTGATGAAACCTTAGATCCAAACACAAAACTCCGAAGAAGAACAAGAAGACTCATATATTTTCAAACCTCATATCCAACCACAAAAATAAAAATTCAAAACTTCGTAAACCAAGAAATTTAACAAACTCATAAGCCCAAAAATTCAACAAACTCATAAACTTCGTCGGCGTAGAGTCGAATCTTTCACAAAGCCCGTCCCCAACCACCCAACCTTCCATGCCCAACGACCACAACCACACTATCTCCCCACTCAAACCCACTTCATTTCTATCAGAAAAAAATGGGAGTTCTCATTCAAATTCTTGACTTGAAAAGCCACCTGGAATCAGGCTCAGTCGTAACCATAGATGCAGCTGCAGGTTCAATCCCAGACACCAATACCATCATTACCATGAAAATGCCCAAAATTGAACCCAAGCTTGAACTTTTCGATGAGCCATTTGATACCCAATGTGACACGACCCATCCCAATCCCCCGGGGATTATCGTGGAATGTGTCATGCTCCCGTCTGACCAGAGGTGTCAGACAAGGGATAACCTGTTGCCACTGCCCAAATGAGCTTCCAGATTGCACAAGGATCGATTGAGGAGGTGTGTGATGTCCCAGTCTCTGCTGCAGTCGCTTCCGGAATCAACCTGAAGGGCATTAAAAACCAAAAGCTGTGAGTGAACAAAAATAAACAAGTCTATTTAAAACATTTATAAAGACATTTATGCCACTCAGTAAAAACATATGCATGCGTCAAAAACCAAAAATCACATATTTATTTAGAAATAACCATTAGGGCCTTAGCCCGGAAACCAAAGCATAGTTTCAAATCCCAAAAGTAAATCCAAGAGTTATTTCATAAATCCAGTAAGATACATTTATAATTTTTTTTCCATCTCTGGCATCCCTGATGCCTAGCGTCCCCGACGCTTGACGTCCCTGACGTCATATCTCACGGTATTAAGCAACGCGTGCTGCCCGGGGTCTCACCGGGTCCATATCTCTGACATCCCCGATGTCTGACATCCTTGATGTCTAATCATAGCAATCCTGCTCCTGGATCACTATACGGTCCGGCTGCTCCGTACAATGACCCCTCGTAGACAATGCACTGTGACTTCTCCAGTGTCCCCAACACTTGGAGGAGACCAATATATATCCTCGTATATTGAGGGTTTTATGGAACACATTTTATTATTCATTTCCAAAATATCACAAGGGCCCTGCCCCGAATTTCCATAAAACCGTCATAAGTCCAAATAGTTGATTATAAAATCCGAAATCATTTATTCAATTCCATTTTAGGGTCCCCGACCCGAAATTGCATATATAAATCAACTGGGCCCCTGGCCCGAATTCATAAGTCAACTGGGCCCCTGACCCGATTTCTTAAATCAATTGGGCCCTTGGCCCGAATTCACTTAATCAAATCTGTAACCGTTTCATGAAATGATATCCGAACCACAATTATGGAAATCAGTGCAAATCCATAAATCCTCGATTTACGTGCAAACACGTAACTCACCTCGAAATGCGTGAAATCATATAAATTCACCGATATCCAAAATAAATCATAAAATCACAATTATAACAATCATGAAATAGTTATGCATGCATCGAATTTATAAAACCAATGTCCACTCACAGACCGTTTAACCGAGCGCCTCGATACCCGTGTCATAGGCCTTCCCGGCCACACCACTATCACCGGGACTCCCAATACTGTCCAAATCACATTAGAGGGTTACTAACCTCTTCATTAACATCCTATTAAAGTCCCGTAATTTTTCCGAATTTTTAAGTATTTTTAAACTGGATTTAAAACCTTCGGACATCCCGAACAATATCGAAACGGGGTCCGATTGACACGAAACCAATGCTAAAATGTTCGTTACATTGAATAGGACAAAAGTAATGTTGACCTCACCTCGAGATTCATGCCCACGCACCGTCACACGCCGCCGTGAGTGGCTGCGCGTGAAAGCCACGCGTCTGCTACAGTGACTGCTACAGTCTTCCAACCCGTATGTCTGTAAAACGGGTCCATTTGACCCGCGAGATGACTCGATCCGTTCACTGTCAAATCAACCTTAATCCTTTCAATTGAACATTCAAATAGGTTCGTTTTAAGTCTAATTAGAGGTCTGTAAACCTAATTACAACAATCCTTACCTGAAATCCAACGACTTGAAGATGAACATCGAAGAACATATGGGCACTGTTCATCATTCGGATTTCATCAATTCCACTGGATTTCCTTAAATTGATCCACTGAGAAGCTTCGTTGGACCAAGGTAAACTCATTTCCTAATCCAATTTCATCGTTTAATCCCTCTAGAATCACGACTCAATCCTCAAGCTCCTCCTCTGTCACCAAGTCTGTTCAGAGCCAAAAGGTTACCAAAATTCTTCATTCTTGAGCTGGTTGTGATCGAGGCAATCCCAGAAGGCTCAAATTGAACCCCAATTCGATCCTCAGAGCTCATAGCTCAAAATTCGAATTTCCCTCCATTGCTCCAAAATTCCGATTCTCGGTTTACATTGCCCCTCTCAGTCCCTCGTGTTCTCCCTCAGCCAATTCCTTCCGCAAATCACTCAATTTCCATTTGCATAATCAACTGTGGAAGGAAGATTGATAATGGCCAGAATCCAACTCTCACCTCCCTGTTTTGCTTGTTCACGGGTAAGGAAATGTGTGAGAGTGATGAAGGCTGATCAGAAATAGGAGGGAAGAGATGAGATGAACGGATGAGATGGAATTTGGGGAGTGAGATGGATGGCTCAGATTAAAAGCAGAGATTTAATCCTAATTAATTCCATAGTGGAAACTTTAGCATAATTTTATGATTAATGGAACATGATCCAATCTAGCCAATGGGTGAGTGACACTTGTCACTCATCCAAGTGTCCTCCAACCACCATTTTAGAATAAAATAATTGACACGATTACCGAGACGTAAACTTCCCCGATTTCACGTTTCAGACCATAACTTCCTCGTACGAAGTCCGATTTCGGTATGCCGCCTGTCAATGGATTTGTATCGACCTGCACTACATAACGGTCCTTGGCCCTCGGCGATCGGACGTCCCGATGAAAAAGTCAACATTTTCCCCATTTTGTCCAAATTACGAAAATGCCCCTGAACTTCAGAACGTCATAACTTCTTCCACGAATGTCGGAATCGAACGTGCCACCTGTCTATGAACTCGTGACCTCCCAAACTACGTCACGGTCATTGGTTAAAGTCCATTTGACAAAGTCAACGTTTCGCCCACGCCCAAGGGCAAAACAATCATTTTGCACAATTCGTCCGAAATCACTCAACTAATCCCAGATTAGTCATTATAATATTAAATCCCGATACTCAGGACGGGTCGTTACACAATGCCCCAAGAACTTTCATTCCTAGTCCTACCCCCAACTTTTTCTCAAATTCCCCATTTACCCCTTTGTCGGACCATGACCACATTGCTTTATCGAAATCCTCTGCTGAACCATCAGACCAAGAAAATGTGTACTCAGAGTTCCATCAAATTTCTGAGCTTTTCCAAACCGCATTTGCGCAGTGGCTACATAGTTTCGAGGACGTCGACATTGTGGATCCAGATTCCCAAGTAATTGTCCCAGTTCTTGAAGTAACCCATGTTTCTGATGTCATAGTTGCACAAAGAAAATAACCCCAGCGATCATCTAATCTCGCCTAGGTCTCTGATCTTAGCATTGAGGACCGGAGGTACTTACGGAACGTTGTAGGATGTTATATGATTTGATTCACATCATCTCAGTTGTAGAGGAGGAGAAGAGAACCCCTGTCAGGACCCACCCCTAATCCCCCGGGATTAAGGGCTAAATCCTGCTCCCGTCTAACTTACGCATGACACGAAGGCTAAACTGACGTCCAACCTCCATGTGACACGTAAGTCGGACAAGGGATTCTCGATCCAACTATCCTAAAAGTAACTGGACTTCCCAGAGTGCACCGAACTACTGTGGATCCCGGGTGTGATGTCTCCGTCTCTCTCAGCCAACAGCCCGTACTGCAACAACCTGGAGGGTATAAAAAACAATAAAGACTGTGAGTGAACAAAAAATAAAGTGTAAGTTCAAAAACAGTTCAACATAAACATTTACATTTATACCCTCCATTTAAAAACCAATGCATGCATATCAATCTCAAGTTATGAAACCATTTCACATCAAAAACCATTAACAAAAACCATTATCGAAAACCCGAATCACATTCATCATTCAAATCCAGGCCTCAGCCTCAAATCACAACTCAATCGCAAAGTACAGGAAATCAGTCCCAAAACTTATCAAATCCAAATCAACCGGGCCATTGCCCAAAACATCGGAAAACTAGTGAAAAACCAGTGAAAATGTCAATCATACAAGTTTACTGGATCTCAAGTGCGCCCGAGTCTTTAAACTCAAAACCATGCGCAATAACCAGGCCTTCCCAGGATATCAACGAGTCTTTAAACTCAAAACACAATCACATGCCTTGTGGGGGTATCATGTAACGACCCGTCCCGGAATTCGGGATTAGGTTAGTAACTAATCATGATTAATGAGGGTTAATCGGTGGTTAGTTGGGTGGAATCGGACGAACGATGCAAAATGACCGTTTTGCCCTTAGTCGTGGGTAAAACGTTGGCTTTTTATTTGGGCGGTCAAATGTACTTTGACCAATGACCGTGACATAGTTTGGGACGTCACGAGTTCATAGACAGGTGGCACGTTCGATTCCGACATTCGTGGTGAAAGTTATGACGTTTGGATGCCCAAGGGCATTATCGTAATTTGGACGAAATAAGGGAAAATGTTGACTTTTTGATCGGGAGGTCCGAGGGCCGAGGACCGAGGACTGTTAGGATGGTCTCGATGCCCCGAGTACAACGACAGGCGGTACGCGTGAAACGGACATCGGATGACCGAGTTACGGGTCACGGAAGGTGAGGGGCAATTTAGTAATTTGCCAACTGAGGGTATTTTGGTCATTTTACCAACTGGGTACTGTTCACCACCGTGGGAGACAACCTGCACGGCCGTGCCGTGGGGGTCTGAGCGTGCAAATTATTTATGGAACCCAATTGCTCGTGATGGGTGCTAATGGACTGAAGAGGGAATTGTTTAATACAGTGCTGGGACGTGGTTATTGCAGTGGGGTGTTCGGGCAGTGCACGGGTGCACGATGCCGTGAGGGTGTTCTGATTTTGGAGGACAGGGTACCTTGTGCGTCGAATTGATCTAACTGAGTGTGGAGACAGAGACTGAAGACAGTGCACGGATGTGTTAGTAGAGGAGAGGTGCGGGGCACAACCGCACAGTGAACTGTGCTGATACATTTGAAGTTGGGAAAAAACAGAGTCTGGGAAGCCATTGCTATTTCGACCTCCCCAATAATGGTCTGGAAGGAAATGAGCGCTGGGGAGGAATGAGAGAACAGAGGCACGAGTTGGTGAGGAAAACGGGGGGATTGAGTGAAGGTTTTACAACTGGAACTCGAAACTCGTGTTTGGGGAAATTCGAATCCGAATTTGAATTGTAGGCTAGCCCAGGTCGAATTAAAGTTCGAATAAGCTTCCTGGGGTCTTAATTAGTTGATCCAAATCACGTATGGCAAGCTTTGAAGCTCCTGGAGCCATGGACGGACGTCGTGGGTGGCCGGGAAACCGAGCTTTGTGTCCGTGCAATTGGAGGTAAGTGTTGTGAAATTGATCCCCAAATAATCCTTTCCATGAGGCTACGATGCTATGCTATCCATTAATTGAAGAATTACTTGGTTATACGATGATTTCAGATGAGGAACTCGTTTGAGGAGATTGGGTTAAGTCGAGATGGTTAGAGGTAATGACGACTGCAATGGATGTTGCAGATCCCTAATTTAACTGGTTGCGAAGCTAATGGACTGTTGAATTGATCAAAATGGTGTCGAATTGAGGGAATGCTAGCCGGGTCAAGTCGCAGGTTAAACGACCCGTATGTCAGAGAGTCGGGTGAAGATGGTGATCGTTGGGTTACTGTAGCTGGCGCATGAGTGTCACGCGCAGCCGCTTGCGGCGGCGCGTGACGGCGCATGGGGCCGATTTTCAAGGTGAGTTCAACACAACTTTTATCCTATACAATGTAACGAACATTTTAACGTTGGTTTCGAACTTATCGGACGCCGTTTCGATGTGGTTCCGAGGGTCAGAAGATTTCTATTACGTTTGTAATTAATGATTAATTCCCGAAAAATTATGGGAAATTAGTATGTTGTTATCTAAGCCCTTAGTAACACTAAAGTATGTTTTCGGACAGGATTCAAAATTCTGGAAAATATCGGAAATTACGGGCATGCGTACGGCGCGAAACCGAGCCTTAAAATTGGTGTGTGAGTGGACATTGCTTTCAAATTTAATGCATGCATAAATTATTTCTATGATTTTATGATTATGGTTATAAGTTGTGATTGATTTTGATTTCTGTATTTATACGTATCCGATTCCCGTATTTATACATATTTTTACTATACATGTGAATTTACACGTATTTCGAGACTATGGTCACTCGTGTGCTTAATGATGGTTTAATGAAAGAAGTTATACGAAATGGGTGTAAAGTGATTTAAGAAGGTTGTTTATGATTTGCGAGTGTGACTTACGATTTTGACACGTTTTTCGAGAACGTTCCGGATTTGCACGTTTTACGAGATTTCGAGTTATTGTGATTTGATCACTGTTGATGTTTGAATCTGGAATTGAAATGAGACTTATGATTTTGAGGATTTTAAAAATGGGTATTGAGTATGTTTGATTGGATCGTGATTTTGGTGATTATGATTGTGGTTTTGATGTGTTGAAAATGAGATTTGAGAAAGAAGTGATTTCTAAGAATTAAAATGGATTTGAAAAAGGTGATTTCGGGCTTGATGCTCAGGGCATTAAAGTAACTTGATTAGCGAGATTCGATTTTCGGAAATTTTAAGTGGATTCTTGGTTTGGGTTCGGGATGATGCTTCCGGATGCCGGCTTACGGAATCATTATTGCGAATTCGAATTCGGGAATGAAAAAAGATTTAATAAAGTGATTTACTATGATTGTGCATGCCCCGTGTTTAAGGATGATTTGAACATGTTTTGTGAAGTAAGGTTTGGGAATTTGAATGTGGAAACTCGGACCATGGGTCCTGTTGTGAAAAATGTGATTTTGGGATGGATCCCACGTTGTCGTGATTGATAAACTGTTTTGGGGTTTAAAGACCCATTGAAAACTGTTTTGGGTTTAAAGACCCGAGTGCTATCGCTGGAGCACGTTTTGAGTTTAAAGACTCGGTCAATTGATGACGGGGGAGGGCCCTTAATGAGTTTAAAGACTCGGTTACTGTGATACCCCCGAGGCCTATTGATTATGTTCTGAGTTTAAAGACTCGTTGATATCCCGGGAAGGCCTGTTTCTGCGCATGGTTTTGAGTTTAAAGACTCGGGCGCACTTGATATCCAGCATAATGATTGACTTGTGATTATTGATGATTTCTGATGTTTCGGTTGAGTTGGGCAGTGGCCCGGTATATGGTTGTTGGTTTTGGGATCGTGTTGTGCATTTGGTTTTGATTCGTAGTTTTTGGGCTGAGGCCCGGTGTTTATGATTACGGGCTAAGACCCGATGGTTGAGAAAGAATAATGATTTGAGGTTCATACGAGTTTTCCTTATGTTGAAATTTGATACACAGTTTTCTTATGTGGAAAATCTTAACCGATTGCGAAATGATTTTGTATGCATGCATTGGTTTTTATGCGGAGGGTAAAAACGTTTGTTGTAACTGTTTGCTGAACTGATTTATTTTTGTCCACTCACACCTTTTGGTTTTTATTGACCCTCCAGGTCGTGGCGCGTTGTTCGAGGCTGTACAAGGGGCGGAGGCATGAGTAAGCACATGTGGCTATCCCTGGTCTGGCACGTACTGAGGGTAACTTGGGTATTTCAGTCGACTTCCCAGACGGGAGCAGGACCGGGCATGGTTATCGACACCCCTTCCGGGGGCGGTCCTGTCATATCACCATAACCGAGTCTTTAAAATCAAAACCATACCGAGTCTTTAAACTCAAAACATCTCAATCCAGGGCCCTCCCCCCGTCAATCAATCAGAGTCTTTAAACTCAAAACCAGATCCAGCGGTTTTTTTTTTTCGGGTTTTTAAAGTTTAAACCCAAAACCATTTTTCCAATCAACAGTGAAAAACTATAGAAAATCCATCTCTGAATTCGCAACAATGATTCCGTAAGCCGGCATCTGGAACCACTGTCCCAAACCCAAATCTAGACTTCCTCTTTCCGGAATCCAGTTTCCAAACTGAAAACTCGTTTATCGAAATCTCATGAACAGGGCTCCAAGCCGGAAATCACTTTTTTGAAATCCATTACAAATCCTTGAAATCAAATCATATTTCAAATCCCGAAATCAAATCATTAAAACCATGATCAAATCACAAGATCGTTTGAAATCTCGTAAAACGTGAAATTTCGTAAAATACCTCAAAAAACGTGCAAAATCGTAAACCATCAAGATCATAAATCAAATCATAGAATCACGTATAGAAAAAATATAAAAACATATATGCATGCATCATAAGTTTGAAAGTAAAGTCCACTCATAGACCATAGCGTCGTCGCCTCGATACTTGCGCACTTACGCCGTCCTTGGCCATTCCGCTATCCTCGGCTTTCCCGAACCCGTCCGAATCTCATACTAAAGTCACTAACTAATTCACAATAGTCATACTAAAGCCCCATAATTTTTCCATATTTTTAACTATTTTTAACCGAGGCCTAAAACCTTCGGACATCCCGAAACATATTGAGACGATGTCCGATTGACTCGAAACTAGTGCCAAAATGTTCGCTACATCGAATAATTTAAAAGTCGTGTTGAAACTATCCTCAAAAGACGTGCCACGCGCCCACACGCGCCATCCAAAGGGGCTGCGCGTGGGCCTCACGCACGGCTACTGTTCATCTTCAACCTTGGAACAGACCCAGTCTGGACCGGTCTGAACCGGCCCGGTTCGAACGAACTGATGCAGGCGGTTCTTGTCCATTTTTCCAGGTTTTTAACTCGTTTTAATCCCAAAAGTTTCGTCCTACATTCTACAAGTGATCTAGATAATAAAATCGCGAATTTAGGTTATGAACCGTACCTTCCCGATTGAGTTTCCTTCCTTAAAAATACTCCTCTCTGTTTCCATGGTTCCAGCCAGTATTGTCCTTCATTCCTCATCCAAACGTTTCCTTTAGGCGTCCAAACCCGCATCAAAATAACCATTTCGATTAGTAAGCCTTAGAAACCAAGTTGCCATTTTCGATCTTAACAAAACCAGTTAATCGAAAGGATACTTACCAGGCCCCTCAGGCCTCGAAAAGGAACTTATTCACTTCCCTAGTCCTCCAGAAACCCCTCTCGTCCACGACAATCGATCCTTAGGCCTCAATCCACTTCCCAAGTTCAAATGAAAACAGGGGGCTTCACGGGCTTTTTCTCAGTTTCCACCACCGTACTCCGCCGTCGTGCCTCACCGTGGCCACCAGTTAACGCAGCACAACTTCTCCTCCAACTTTCCTTCATACTCCATCCTCAACCGATCAAGTTTTGAGAGGGTTAAGGTTTAACAATCACCCATGTCTCTATTTTTCTACGTTAAAATCGTGCAAAACCCAAATCTGTGTTTAAAACGTGTGTGAGAGACGGTGATGACTTCTACCACCATCCAGAAGGGGCCAGGTGTCCTAAATCCTGTGGCCACACTCCCTGATGCAGTCAAGTGTCCTCTGACCACTGGGCACACATCCCTAGGCACAGAGATGACCAAAGTGCCCTTTATTTCGTAATTTACCATTTTGCCCCTCCGATTCCTAGACCCATAACGTCATCGTCCAAACTCCAATCGACATGTGCCGCCTGTCATTGTACTCAGGGCATCAAGACCTACCTAATGGTCCTCGAAATGCGTGAAAATTCCATGTCATTGGAAAAGTCAACAAAGTGCCCTTTTTTAATTAAATTACCAAAGTACCCTCAACCTTCTGAACGTCATAACTTCCTCCTCGGATGTCGGAATCGGACGTGCCACCTGTCTATGAACTCGTGACGTCCCAAACTACGTCACGATCATCGGTCTATGTCCATTTGACCGTCCGAAAGAAAAGTCAACATTTTTACCCATTCTAGGGGCAAAATCGTCATTGCGCATCGTCCGTCCGAAAACATTCAACCAATCACCAAGTAACTTCACTTATCCGTCATTAACAACTAATCTCATCCCGATTTCCGGGATGGATCGTTACAACCCCGGGGCTTAAGAGAGAAGCACGAGGGAATTTAAGAGTCGCGTCGATGCTGACAGATCGCGGCTTATGGCTAAACAAAAACAAGAGAATATGGGTTCAATTCTGGGTGTCTATGTAGGTGATGTGGGTGAGATCACGATCGATTTGGGTGGGAAAGGGTGTTGGGAATTGGAATTGGGGGTGAAGGGAGGTCACGACTGATTTTAGGGTTTATGGGCAATGCTTGAATAGTCTTAATTAGTATTTTTGAAATCCCAAGAATGTCTCTCTGTTTTGTGCCACATCGCTGGCTAACTGGAATTTTTTTTTGGCATGTGACATTTTGACGGCCAAATGGATGGAAATAATGACGGAGGTAATTAAATGTGGGTGGTCATATAGGTTTGGCAGTTGTTTGAAAATTTTGAAAGTTTGGATATGGGTCTGTGGTAAGCCTTATAGTTTGGAGTCTTCTATGTAGTCTTTAAAGTATAATAAATGTATAAATATATTATAATATTATAATTAATTAACAAATTATTAATAAGTAAGAATTATTATATAATTATAGCTAATTATATAGTTCGGGATTCATATCCAATTTGAAAATACAATTGTAGGCTTCTTAATACACATATATATCATTATCATATATGATTATAGGAATCATAGTAATATTTTGATATAAAAGTACATAGTTCGTATTATAGTTAATTTTTTTTTTCAATTTTCAAAATTTTGACGTATGTCTATTTTGTTTTAATACTGTAATCATAGTTTATTTTGGACATGCAACGATTTCAAACTGAGAATCCGTTGAAAATAACTGTATATAGTTGTAATAAATTAGTAGCATGATATGATTTTTTTTTTTTAATTTCACTAATTTTATAAATATTATAATGAGTTAAATTACATTATTTTTTTAAGTATTTAAAAGTAGCTTCCACTCAGATGAATTCCTAGTTATGTCACTAGTAAGAATGGTTGTGTTTCGTTGGAGGGAGAAGAGAGAAAAGTTAGGTCTTTAGCACTATATTTATTTTATTTCCATTTTGAGTTTTAAGTTGGTGAAAAATGATTCACTTTTCAGTAGAAGGTGTACTGCGAGAGATGTAAGGCCTGAATTACATGTTGAGAGCACATATATTGCTTACATTCTTGCCTGGGCTATGCATGTTTCAGCCCACAAACTTGGGGATTTAGTTTCTAATGGAAGGGGTTGGCCTTGCCTTGGTTGGGTTAGGAGCTGGGGCTGGGGTTATTATATTCTAGCCCCTTCCATTACCTTGGTTGGGCTAAATGGCACCCAATGAAAATCCGTCACAAGTCAAAATCTTTATTATTTTTTTATATTATATATATATTTATATTTTTTTAGTATAATTTAAAATTTCTTCATTATGATAGTATTTAATTATTATTTTTATATCTATATAAATTAAGTAAGATAAAATAAAATTAAGTTGTATTTTATATACATTATATAATTTTTCTTCACGTATGAAAATTTAAACAATTTTGGACATTTTTTATTTTGTTAAAAAAAAAATCAATTTAGGGCCTTTTTATATAATGGGCTCAAGGCTCTCGCTTTACCTGCCCTAACTTATGGCCGACCCTGCTTCAACGTACGAGTGACATCCTCGCAAGATATTTTCATTTTAAAAATAAACGTTTTTTTTATTTGAAACAAAATTAAAACTATAAAATCAAAACCTTAAGAGCAACACAAAGCAAAACAATCAAAGACGAGGGCCACAAGTACAAAGAGGCAAGAGCATTAATCCAAGCATGTAGTTCCTCAAAAGTAAAACCTATTGTAATAACAACTTCAAAAAAATAAGCTTACCAAAAAACATGTTTGAAAGAGATTGAACGAAACAGGGATGCTAGGACCTTGATGTTAGAGATGCAAATCTGCAATCTCCAAAGGGTTTCCCACTCACTAGAGATACACCGTACTAACAAGAGTAATTTCCCTCCACAAGAAGGTCCAAAAAACCTACTCTCAAAACTTGAAAATACCAAGGCTCAAACCACAATAATTTGATGAGTGATGATGATGATGAAAATGATAGTTTCAATGACAAGACCCTCCCCGTAATCCCTCTCGATTAGCGTGGGAGGACCTGCTCCCATCTGACACACATCCATGAGAAAATGACCTAATTACCCTTGGAAACCAAATGTACTTGCTAAGCACATGTCAAATAAGGGATAAGTCTACTTCCTATCTCGGATACTCGGAGTACGCAAATCTACGTGATGTCTCAGCCTTCATACAGCCCGCGTCCGCGATCAACCTGTAGGGTGTCAAAACCAATAAAAAGTGTGAGTGTACAAAAGTCATTGAAGACCAAACTTGGCTATTGCTAAATTGATATGGAGAGAATCAAATTCAAATTCAATCAATACAAGCAGAAAACCCCACACGATAAGGATCATGTGGCGCCCTATTAATTGGTTCGAAAAAACCGACCGAAAAACCGAACCAAATCGAAACCGAACCGAAAAAACCGAACAAAAGGAAAACCGAGACCGTTTGGAGAAAACCGAACCGAACCGGTTTGGTTTCGGTTTTCGGTATAACAACACCGAACCGAATGGACCTAAAAATCGAACCGAACCAAACCGAAATTGTAACGACCCGTCCCGAATTTTGGGATTAGATTAGTCATTAATCCTGATTAGTGAGGTTGAACGGTGGTTAGTAGGGCGGAATCAGACAAATTGTGCGAAATGACCGTTTTGCCCCTGGTCGTGGGCAAAATGTTGACTTTTTGTTCGAGCGGTCAAATGGACTTTGACCGATGACCGTGACGTAGTTGGGGACGTCACGAGTTCATAGACAGGTGGCACGTTCGATTCCGACATTCGTAGAGAAAGTTATGATGTTCGGAAGTTGAGGGGTATTTTGGTAATTTGGCATGTTAGGGGCCAAATGTTGACTTTTTGATCGGGAGGTCCGATGGACGAGGGCTAAGGACCGTTACGTAGGTATCGTCGATACGAATCCAACGACAAGCGGCATGCCGAAATCGGAGATTCGACGACGAAGTTATGGTCAAGGACGTAAAACGCGATTAACCGAGACTCGGAATAAAATAATAATATAATAATAAAATCAGATTATCCTAATCCCAAACCAATCTGGACCCTTGATGTATGACACATGTCATCATCCCCTTCATTCCCTAAATCAGGGGTTCTTGTTGGCCATTGGTGTAGGTAATCATTTCCTCTCATGGAATCCTCACCCTTCATTTTAAACTGAGATTGAATCTGGGCCGTTGATTCATTTCCTTCCCTTGTATTTGATCAGACAACTCACACACCCATTTTCATTCTCCCTCAAAACCGTGAGCACGGTTTCCTTCCTTGATCATGCACATCATCACCTCACAGCCCAACCTCACACACCAGACGGCACCAGGTAATCACCAGCCACCCCCAGACGCCGGCAACAACCACCACGGGCGGCGGCGCAGCCCACAAACCCCCCAGACCCGAGAGGAACCAAATCGGCCCAAAACATCCAAACGTCCAAACTACCTCACCAATCTCCTCTGTGTTGGTGTGTGTGAAAGATTAGCTGCACGGTGAGGCTTGAGAGATGACGGGAGATGACGGGAGACGACGGGAGACGGCGAGGCTGGCGGCGGAGAGGAAAAACAGGGGAGGTCCGAAACTCAGAAATTGGAAATCATTGTGGGATGGTGTTTGATCGTTTTGGAGAGGTGAATGATGTTCCTGGAGTCAAACTAGGTGTGCTGGTGGCCACGGCGGGAGCCACGGCGGCGAGGTAAGCCTCGAACCCGTGAACCTGTTTTCGGGTGAAAATGGCAGGTTGGGTTTTAACGTATTTCGATCGATCTGGTGATTAGGATGATGATCTAGAAGGTGAGACGAGCTTCTGGGGATCGTTTTCGAAAGGAATGGTGGTCGGGATCGTGCAGACACGATGGTTGCAGGTGGCCGGTCTGCACACCTCCACGAACAGGTAGTGAAACGAGGTTGTTTATTAGTTTTTAAACCTCAGATCAACTGGAATTAATGAGACGATCTTGTAGGAACAAACGGAATTGAAAATGATCGAGTAATGGCTGAGAACCAGTCGGGTTGGGCCGCGGGTCACGGTGACCCGTTTATCAGACAACCGGGTCAGAACGGTGACACTGTTCACGGCGCGTGAGTTTCACGCGCAGCCACTCACGGCGGCGCGTGGCGGCGCGTGGGCACGAATCTCGAGGTGAGGTCAACATGACTTTTAATCCATTCGATGTAACGGACATTTTGGAATTTATTTCGTGTCGATCGGACACCGTCTCGATAGTGTTCGGGATGTCCGAAGGTTTTAAATTAAGTTTAAAAATAAGTAAAAATTCGGGAAAATTACGGGACTTTGATAGGATGTTAATAATGAGGTTAGTGACCCTCTAATGTGATTTGGACAGGATTGGGAGTCCCGGTGATAGTGGTGTGGCCCGGGAGGGCCGGTGGCACGCGTATCGAGGCATACCGTTAAAATGGTCTGTGAGTGGAATTTGGTTTTACAAATCCTATGCATGCTTAAATGTGTTATATGGTTTATATACATGATTTCTATGATGGTATTTGTGAGCATTGATTTCGGGTATGTTGCACGTATTTCGAGGTGTTTTCTGTATTTCACGTATATCAGGATTAACGGTTTATTTGTGGTTTTGCGTGCTTGTGGTTAAATAAATAATATGATAAAACAGTTTTTATATTGGAAAGATGAATCCGGGCTTGAGGCCCACTTGTTTTGGAAATCTCGGACTTGGAGTCCATTTGAGTACGTAATCGGGCTGCGGGCCCAGTTGGTTTATAAATCGGGCCGTGGGCCCAGTGGTTCATAAAGTCGGGCATAGGGCCCAGTTGGATTAAAATGATTTCGGGTCAGGGGCCCTATATTTAATAAATGTGGTTTCGGGTCAGGGACCCTAAATGGAAATGTGTTGTTTTATGGAAAATTCGGGCAGGGCCCATTGTGATGTTGTAAAATGAATTAATAAAAACTGTTTTCCATATACCATCTTGATACAAGGATATATGATGGTCTCCTCCAGATGTCTGGGACACTGGGGAAGTCACGGTGCATTGCCTGTGAAGGGTCACCATACGGAGCAGCCGGACCGTATGATGACTCAGGAGCAGGATTGCTATGATTGACGTCTGGGACGTCAGACATCAGGGATGTCAGATTTATGGACCCGGAGAGACCCCGGGCAGCACGCGTAGCTTATGAAACCGTGAGACATGACGTCAGGGACGTCTAGCATCAAGGATGCTGGTGATGGTAATGGTAAAATACGAATTAATGAAATGGCTTTCCGGGTGGATTTATGATTGTGTGATTTTAATGAATTGATGTTCATTTATGGTCGTGGGTGGTGACCCACATGGTCGTATATGTATGATGGTGGTATTCCACTGTTTTGGGCTGAGTTCCCACACTTGGTTTTTGGTTAACGGTTTTTGGGCTAAGGCCCTAATGGCTCGGTTGAGCAAACGTTTTGGTTACTGGTTTTGGTGGCATGCATACGTTTTTATTGGAGGGCATAAATGTCTTATAAATGTATTTGATGAACTTATTGGTTTTGTCCACTCACAGCTTTTGGTTTTAATGCCCTTCAGGTTGATCACGGATGCGATTGCAGCAGAGACTGGGACATTGCACATGTAACAACCCGTACCTACGGGAAGGGTACAAATGTAATTTCTGTGAAGTTTTGTAAAAATGACGATTTTGCCCCTGTGAATAGTAAACGAAAAGTTGACTTTTTGTAATATTGATTTGATGAGTGTTAGCCCTTGACCGTGACGTAGGTTAGGACGTCACGAGTCCGAAGACAGGTGGCAGGTTCGATTCGGACAACCGGAGGAAAAGTTATGATGTACGGAAGGTTGGGGGCGTTACCGTAATTTTGAGCAAAAAGGGAAAATGTTGACTTTTTGGAGGATGTGTGATTTTCACGTAGACCGAGGACCGTTAGATAGGTCTCGACGTCCTGAGTTCAACGACAGGCGGCACGTTGTCATCGGACGTCGGACGGAAAAGATACGGGTCTGGGAAGTCTAAGGGCAAAATGGTAATTTTGTGCAGAAGGGCATTTTGGTCATTTTTTCCTCAGCCCAATCAGATAAGGGCAAGTGGCAGATATTTGGGGCTGGCCTATGGATGTTGGACACGTGGGAGTGGCTGGATGGTTCCAGGCCATTCTCAAGTGTGCACGGCCACACCTTGTACAAAAATCAAACCGTGTTTGGGTTTGATACACAGAAAACAGAGTGAAGGTTGAGTGAGGCGGTGATCGATCTGGAGGCCAGGGAGAGTGAGGAGTGACTGGTGAGAGTGACAGAGAGACGTGGGTGAGGTGCTGATCGTGTTTTGGGATTGGAATCGTGCACGGCGGCACGGTGGTGGTGCGGCGAACGTTTGAGGAAAACAGAGGAGATCGTGGACGGTGGAGGCTGTTGTGCCGTGTGGTGAGGCAAACCAGGACGGTAGGAGACTCAGGAGGTTGAGGGGAGTCCCACGAGCACCGTGGTGGTTGACGGTTCTCACGGCGGCGCCGGAATCGAAAGGTAAGCCCGTTTACTCTGTTTTTCGTGGCTTTTTCAATTGCAAAGTCGTGATGATGGGCTTAGAGTCGAGGGATTAGGAGGTCAGGGTGTTGATCAGGGAGGTCTTAGGCGTCGTCTGTGGTGGTTGCCGTGACGGGAGGTTCACGGTGGCTGGTGGTTCGACGGCGAGTATCCCATACTCTGTTTTGGCCGTGATTTCAAACTTGAAGTCGTGGACTTCGGGGATGAATCGACGGATTCTGTGAGTTGGGTAGGACTCAGTAAGGTCCTAGGGTGGTGCTGGTATCACCACCGTGAAGGGGGAAGCTGTGGACGGCCGGGAAGGAAAACAGAGCCACGGGCAAGTTTTGTCGAGGTTGAAGACGAAGGGTTCTAGGCCGTGATTGCTGGATTTTAGGATTGGGTTTGATTGCAGGGAACTGGACGAAGCTAGTGGGATTGAAATGGAGAAGAACGGTGGGTGAACGGCGGAGAACCGGTCACGCCGGTTCAACTGTGTTGAACCGGGTGACTCGAGGTTGAAGGTGGACTGTAGCAGGCGCGTGAGGCCCACGCGCAGCCATTTTGGGCGGCGCGTGGGGGCGCGTGGGAAGGAATCCGGTTAAACGTCCAACATGAGTTTAGTCCTAAATGTCCTAAGGAGTCCAATGGTATAGTTTTCGGGTTAATCGGACGGTGTTACGGAATGGTTCGGGAATCCGTACGGTTTAGGGTTTATGATTAAAATATTATTAAATTCCCGAAAAATTGGGGAAAATAGGGAAGGTATCCTTGATGTTATTGTGACCCTATTTGGTATCTATTGACAGGACGGGAGACACCAGAGACGGTTGAGGAGCGCACGGAGCGCGAGTGACGTGTCGTAAACTGTGAGTGGACTTTCTCTTATTTCCGAGCATGCCAAACTGTTTTAATTACTGTTTTATGATTCTATGTGTGTTTTTATGCTTTAAATGATGGTTATATGTGATTGAGATGTTTGCACGTTTTTCGAGATATTTCGGGGTTTTGCACGTTTTTCGAGAAAAAGCTGGTTTTCAAATTTTGATGCTATATTTGAGAAATTCACCCTATAAATGTTTTCTGATGATGGTAAATGGGTTATGAAACATGGTTAGGGATTTCTTATGGTTTTTGGTATGGAATGGATTTTCCGGATTTGGGTTCGGAATGTCGGTTCTGAACGCCGGAAGGGCTTCGAACCGGGGATTTCGAATTCGGATTTGGCGATGGATTTTGAGTTGGTTTTACACTGGATATGGATTGGATTTGCTGGATCTGGATATGGGTTTAAAGACCCGGATTGATATTGATGGGGGACGGGCCCGGATTGAGTTTAAAGACTCGGGAGTTTAAAGACTCGAATATTATGATATTACCCCCATAGGCCTATTGAGTTTAAAGACTCGGGAGTTTAAAGACTCGGATTGATATGTGAGGCCTGGTTGAGTTTAAAGACTCGGATAGGTCCAGCAGGTTTGATCGGGTTATACTCTGGTTTCTTATGATGTTTTATAGTGTATCTGTTTCTTATGGTATTTATAGTGTCTCTGTTTCTTATGATGTTTTTCATACTATGATTTTTCTATTACTCCATTGGCATGCCTGGTTTTAAACCGGAGGGAACAAATGATTTTATTTTCCTTAACCTTGAATTAGTGATAAACTGATTTTAAAACTTTTATTCTTTTTGGTCCACTCACACCTTTGGTTTTTAAATTTCCCTCCAGGTCGTGGTGATAGCGCCGGGGTGAACGTTGAGGCAGAGATCGAGGCATAGGGCTTCCGACGTTCTTCCGTTGCGGACTTAGACTTGTAGGACTTTTGGTGCCCATTTTGTAGAACTATGCTCTGACTTTCTGTTGTATATAGTTACTCCTTCGTCTGATGGTTATGCTTATCGTTGTATTAAGTTTCTTTTTGGTATTGTAAGTATGATTGTCAGACGGGAGCAGGGTTCATCCCGAGTATCGAGGTGATATTTGGGACGGGTCCTGACAGCACACCTCCTCCATCGATCCTTGCGCACTCTGGATGCCCCGTTTGGGCAGTGGCTCTTGGTCATCCCTTGTCTGACGCCCCTTGTTGGACGGGAGCAGGGCACATTCCATGGTAATCCCGGGGGGATTGGGATGGGTCCTGTCAACTTGGTATCAGAGCACGGTTGCTCTTTTGTGTGCGCAGGTCGAGGGTGTGATGTCTCTTTGGGCTGCAATTCGTTATCAACCTGATAGATAGTTTTTGGGTTTGGATAGTGGATGGAGTGCGATTGGCCCGATACGCCGTGCGTTAATGTGATTCGACCCAAGTGGGATTGATTGTGGTGAACTGGTATAGTGGGACCGTCGGTTCGGCCATGTGATATTGCAGGCATTGCAGCCAGCAAACCATCCTCAAAATCATCTTATTAGGTTCCTAATTAATAACCCCCTAAGATCATTCTAATCACCTAGAATCAACCTTAACGTGCGAAATCAAAATAAGAATGAAAATGGTGAAACCGAGTACCTCTCGGGTTTCTCCTCCTCTCGCCGCCGTGGACGGTGGTTCTGGCCGGTCACCACTTCCTCATGTCCTCCCTTTCATCTCTGGTCTTAGCCATGATCATAGGGTAAGGGTTTAATGGGTTTTGGGTTGCACAGAGATGGAGAGAAATGGTGAGATCGGGTAATGGTTTGTGTTTGAATGAAGAAAATGAAGATGTTCGATGCATGAAGGAAAATGGATGGCCTGTGGATGGGAGACAAGTGTCACTCATCCATTGGGCCTCCATAAAATATCTGGGCCCCACTAAAGTCCAAAAGTTGGGTCGTTTCGTAATTCGTGCAATAGTACTACGAAACTTTCTTGAACCGTAACTTCGCCGTCGAACGTCCGAATTCGACGTGCCGCCTGTCTATGGATTCGTATCATCCCGATCTACGTAATAGTCCTCGGCCCTCGGCCATCAGACATCCTGGTCAAAAAGTCAACTATTTGCCCCTTTTAACCATAATTACCAAAATGCCCCTTAACTTCCGAACGTCATAACTTCCTCCTTGAACGTCGGAATTGAACGTGTCATGTAACGACCCGTCCGAAATTCCTAGATTAGATTAGTGACTAATCATGATTAGTGAGGCTAATCCGTGATTAGTAGAGCGAAATCGGACGAACGGTGCGAAATGACCGTTTTGCCCCTGATGGTGGCAAAACGTTGACTTTTTAATCGGGCAGTCAAATAGACTTTGACTGATGACCGTGACGTATTTCGTGACGTCACGAGTTCATAGACAGGTGGCACGTTCAATTCCGACTTTCGAGGAGGAAGTTATGACGTTCGGAAGTTTAGGGGCATTTTGGTAATTTTGGTTAAATGGGGTCAAATGTTGACTTTTTGACCGGGAGGTCCGATGGCCGAGGGCCGAAGACCGTTATGTAGATAAGGACGATACGAATCCGTAGACAGGCGGCACGTCGAATTCGGACGTTCGACGGCGAAGTTACGGTTCACGGAAGTTCCTGGTTACTATTCACGACGGCACGTTTTACGAGACAAAAAGTGCAGTTTTGTCTCTAGTGGGCCCAGATATTTAATGGAGGCCCAATGGATGAGTGACACTTGTCACCCATCCACTGGCCAACCTCACCCACTCATGCACCAAACCCATTCACCGTGCATCCATTTTCCATTTTTCCTCCATCCATTACCCGATCCCATTTCACCCAAAATCCCAAAACCTTCATCCCTTATGATCTGAGGAACCAGGAGAGTGAGAGAGGAGGACTAGGACGGCAGCTGGTGGCTGGAATCGCCGTGGGCGGTGGCGGGAGCCCAAAACCCGGTCGGGTACCCGGTAAGCCGTTTTTCCTCATTTTTTTCGATGTGAGCTTTATGGTTGGTTTTAAATGATTAGGGAATGATTATTAGGATGCTAGGAAGGTTTTAGGATGGTTTTGGTGAGGGTTAACGGCTGAGAAGCCGTGGGGGACCGATCGGAAAAATGGGACCGTGAGGTCCATTTCGAACCAAGGGGTTTCAGGTAGTTTTTCCTAGGTTTCTTGATTAGGATAGATTGGAAATGAGAAAATAGAAATTTAGAAATTGGAATGGAAGAAATCGGACCGAAAATGAGGGAGTCGGAGGCCTGGACCGGTTACGCCGGTCCAGTTGCAGGGGATGGACCGGACCGGCCGGCCCGGACCGGTTCGATCGAAGGAAGAAGATGCACTGTAGCGGCGCGTGGCTCCCACGCGCAGCCACTTCAGGCGGCGCGTGTGGGCGCGTGGAGAGGAATTTGAGGAAGGTTCCAACATACGAAATCATCTATTCGATGTAACGAACATTTTGAGACTGGTTTCGTGTCGATCGGACACCGTCTCGATATGTTTCGGGGCATCGGAAGGTTTAGGTTCGGGATTAAAAATAATTAAAAATACGGGAAAATTACGGGGCTTTGGTAGGAGGTTAATTAAGTAGTTAGTAACCTTCTATTACGATTTGGACAGGTTTGGGAGTCCCGGTGACGGTGATCGGCTCGGGGAGCCGTATGGCACGCAAATCGAGGCGGCAGCTCGGACGGTCTGTGAGTGGACCTTGTTTTCTAAATTGGTGCATGCATAAATGTTTATTATATGTTTTATTACTTGTTTGATGATGCCATGGGTGCATTTGTATGTGGTTACGTATAAGCACGTATTTCGAGGTTTCGGCCTTATACGGTGCTTATACGGGTCTGTATTTCTTTATTGATTTAAATGAACTGAATTTGGATTTCAAAATGATAAACTCGGGTATGAGACCCATTTGGTTTTGTCTCGGGCATATGACCTCAGATTCCGGGCACGGTGTCCAACTGATGTCCTATGTTCGGGTACGAGACCCAGTCACTTTACGATTTTGATTTCAGGTCAGGGAACCTTAAATGGATTCCCAGGTTCATGACGGTTTATGGGAACCGGCATGAACCCTTGTTATGGTATCATGGTTCATGACGGTTTATGGGAACCGG